>VYXH01002883.1:180449-203377 GCA_013397275.1 Burhinus bistriatus | reverse complement strand
ATATATTTTTTTTTTTTTTTTCATATTCCATGTCTGTGGCCGTAACTAATACCACATGACTGGGGAATAATAATGCCCAGTTTCCTAAAAGGATGACTGTGTTTCACATCCATTATACCCTTTGAAAAAGGCTGTAATAGTCCCCTAGAAACAAAAGAAATATATAGTGATACAATAAACGTTCCAGGCATTTTGCTACTATTGAAGCATTCTGGCTATGCTCCACGATTTCTTATCTAACAGCACTCTCAGGCCACCTTTGCTGACTTCCCCACAGGAGCAGCAAATATCACCACTAGAAAAATTAAATTTATCATAAATTAATTTCTCTAAAGATTTCAAAAGGAAAAGCTTCAAAATTAAAACTATGTTAGAATTTTGTGCATATAGAGCATACTTTTCCCAAAAAATGCAGTGAAAACATTGACTTTTGCGTGATATCTTTGTGTCTGCATTTCTTTAATAACATTTTATAACTTAGCACGCATGGCAGATAACTTACGCGGGACCTAATTTCTCAGCATAGCTCTAGAAAATCATTAATACTCAAGTTGCACAAACCAGTATTTAAGAGAGTCTGAATTGTCCCATCCCTTTATGGACATTATAGGAAAGCAGGAACTGGTGAAGCTCCTTAAACCTTTCCTTTCTCTGTGCACATTATGAATCAGCAGCACTGCTCAATCAACACTTCTTTCTTTAAACAGGCAAATAAAGAGTAAAAATGGAAAATACTCCATAGAGAAAAATCTCAAGATTTGCCTTCCTACTCATTGGCCAAAGTCCCTCATCAAGTGGAAAGAGGACACATTTTCAGCAAACTGGGCAAAACTATTTGTCCTTTCCATGCTCATTCATTCATGGAGCAAGGGGGAACATGGCCAGAACTGTAATTTAGACTTTGTTTTTGCAGCTATGATCTGCTGTCAGAGCAGGCTCTAAGGAAGCCACAGCCTAACACCTTCTGTCATTCTGCCTCATAAGCACATGGAAGATACACAACTCTTCTAGCCTGTACTAAAGCTACAGAAATCTGGGACCCCTTGCATAGAAGAAAAATAGACTGAAAAGAGAAAAAGAAGTTTGAAGAGAGGACAGAGAGTAAAACACCTGGATGTAAGCAAAACACGTAACACATAGCAGTATCTTAACAATCCAGTTGCTTCCAACTTTGCTAAAGACTCAGTACTTCATCATTTTACAAAAATCAGGGCAATGATTTAAAGTAAAACCCAAAATAACATTCTGCTCCTTTGAAGTTGTAAAATGATAATTTATTCCACTTACAAAGGAGCAGAAATGTGATTTTTTTTTCTTTATTTTGTTCCCTCTAGCAAGTGCACAGCATTACTTAAGTATATATGCAGGAAAACTGCAAGAAATCAGACCTTGTGTCATCTAGGCATTTATGGTTACTGATACAAGTTGCACCATATGTGTCCACAGATCTCTACAGAGGAACAGAAAGACAAGCTCCTGCCTCCTGGGGTGCCAGCTATCCAATTAAAATAAAAACTACAAAAGTGATTAAAACAGAAGGTGTAAGAGAAAGAAAAAAGTAGAAGTAGGGGAGATTTATACCACAGAAGATAGCTCTCTTGTGAAAAACAGTATGTGTTTGTTTTTCCACTCTATTAATTTAAATGGAATTGCTTTAAAATATTCAATTTTTAATACAATTTTAAATATTTATTTTCTTTAGAATATCTGTAGGAGGTTCTATGAAAAATCTGTATTCCAAAAAGCATTTAAATGAAAAAAAACCTGTGGTTGCTTCTGAGGTTTTCAGATCTACAAAAGATTATTTTTAAAAAGTCCAGACTTGGATGATAGCATGGAAGATCTCCAATACAGGAAAGGAACTGAGAAAAAGTTTATTGACTGCAGCAGAAGTCAGCACCTGCCCAGCCCTCAGCACAGGCAAGACAAGGACCTGTCGGAGTAGGTCCAGAGGAGGGCCACAAAAGTGATCAGAGGGATGGAACGCAGGCTGAGAGAGTTCGGTTGTTCAGCCTGGAGAAGACAAGGCGCTGGGGAGACCTTACTGTGGCCTTTCAGTACTTAAAGAGGGCCTACAGGAAAGATGGGGACAAACTTTTTAGCAGGGCCTGCTGCGATAGAAGAGGTAATGGCTTTAAACTGAAAGAGGGAAGATTTAGACTAGATGTAAGGAAGAAATTTTTTTACAATGAGGGTGGTGAAACACTGGCACAGGTTTCCCAGAGAGGTGGTAGATGCCCCATCCCTGGAAACATTCAAGGTCAGGTTGGATGGGGCTCTCAGCAACCTGATCTAGTTGCAGATGTCCCTGCTCATTGCAGGGGAGGTTGGACTAGATGGCCTTTAAAGGTCCCTTCCAACCCAAACTATTCTATGATTCTGTGATCCTGATGATTTTATGAAAGAATGAAGCAGGAAAATAACACAGTGAGCCAAAAACCAAGTAGAAGTCAGGAAGGAACACAAACAGGGACAAAGACGGAAACAAGTTTATACAATTTTGAAAGGAACAAAAAGCTAGAACCAAAATCTTGAAGCAGCAGCTTAGTGAAGAGCAGTGGATGAAGTCATGATGTAATTCAAGCAGTGGGAGAGAGATTCCCTCTGCAACAGCATTTTGCAAATATTTCTGAGAGTAAAGTAAAAAAGAGAATAACCCAATGAAGGAGGTTACAATAGCTTATGTGAGACATGAGAAACTTCACAAACTATTATGAAATAATTATGGAAAGGAATGTACAGGTTTTAGAGAAGCGAGAAGGACAATTAATTAGAAACCTCCTCCAACATATACACTTTCCAGAAATCATCATGTGTTCCAATGGCTTTTCTCTTTCAAACACATTCAAACAACAGGAATTCAAACATACTAATGGAGAAGGAAATTCAGGGGTGGGGAGATATGTGTTTGTCAGTTGTCCTCAACATCAGCACCAAATCTCCAGAAAGAAGAAAGAATAGTTAAGAACCTGGATAGAGGGAAGGGTCAAGAACAGCACTATCGTTATGTGACTAGCTGGGTGGAGTGTAACAAACTCACTGCCAACAATTGAATAGCTACAGGGAAGGGAAGGGGGCAAATGATGAGAGCTAACATTTGGCATTAGCAGTGGGAGATCCAGAAGATGCCAGAGAGAGAATTACAGATACAATACTGAGCAGAAAGGGAAGAGGTCAAATTTGGAGTCATCTAAGGGAAGACGAAATGCTGGCTGAAGTCAAAAGAGTCCTTAAGGTCCCAAAGAGCAGAAGAAGAATAGGGAAAGTGCAAAGTGACAACAACCACAGAAGAAACTCACAGAGTACAGCAATTGATTAAAAAGGGAAAAAATGGTCCTTAGATGTGGGAAGTAGAGAGCCATCAATCACCCTTTTGTGAATATTATGAGTGGACAGAAACCATGGAAACCAAAGAGATGAAAGAGGCAACACAAACAAACAGCTTCAGGAGCTGAGAGGAAAATATGGAAATTGACATAGACATAAAGGGAGAACCACAAGAATGATAGATGATATGCTGTACAGTAGGTGTTACATATGAGCAGTCTACGATTAAAACAAGAGCAATTCCTTGTTGTATACGACTTTGACAAAGAAATTGGGTTTGACCTATAACAGTTCTCTCCTGCTTTCAAACATTTCAATTCAGTAGCAATAAAAATCCCTATGAATTCTAAATGCAATTCTAATTGTGCTTATAAATGGTAGTTTCACAAGTATGTATGTTACAATAAACACAAATTAGAGTTAAATTAAACCTTAATTATATCTAGCAAGTTTTATGTTCTAATTAAAAATGGTATTCTAACAATAAAAATGACTTACCACCTGAATTAGCTCTGCCACAATTGTCTAATCTTCCTAAACATTCTTTGTGTGCTCCAGCTCCACACTTAGAACATAAATAGCCTTGATAAAATGTTCCCCTGTAAAATAAAATTAGGTGGTGATACTTTAGAGGTGATAAATTCCACACATAAAGGAAATAAGAAACATGGCAGAAGGTATTAGAAGTCATTTGCTATTCTGCATAATGGCAGTCCTTAAAGGCTTGCGAAAAAGTGACAACTGACAAGCAGCTCATCTGCTTAAAGTCATTACTAGCCATTTAAAAATCAAAACCAGATAGTTCTTCTGGACTACTAGTAGAATAACAATCTCCATGTCAATTTAGCCCAAAGCAACTTTGGTACAGTACACTTGAAATTGTACCATTATGTATCTATCCAACTATAGATCTACACTTCGTTTCATCTCAATTGGAATTTGCCTAGACACCATGAAGAATAAGATCCATTCCAAGAGAGTTGCATTAAGGAGTTTACAGGCTATGTTGCAAATATTCTTGACTTTAAATTTGTTCATTTACCCCCACACACAAAAAGGAAAAAAAAAAAAGGAGAGATAAATATGCAGGTACACTTTAGTTAATACTCACAGCTGCTAAACAAGGAGATTTTCCTTACTCTAAATGTTCTCCAATTTCCCATATGAATTGGAATCTGAATTTGAGTCTGAGGAAAGTGATTTATTTCAGATTTTGTATGTCTTTTCTCTTAGGTACAATTCACTGAATGGCTAACAGGGACACAGTTTTTCACATGTACCACTGAGCAATTATATGAGTTCCATCCACTGATGTATCTTAGTCTTCACACTAGACTTGTCTGTCTCCAAGATTACCCTGATGAGTTTGGAGTGATTATGCATCCTAGTCTAACGTGACACCTTCAGCTTCAAAGGAAAAATCAGGTGTCTCATATGGAACACAGGATTGAACAATTTAAATCTAACAAAATGTACAGCAACTGCTATTTACTACAGCAATTTCTAGACTGTTAGTGATGAAACATATTTTTAATTAAATTCAGAAGCTCAGTATTTTTAAATATCGGAATACACAAACTTAAAGACAAACAAGTAGAAAGTATAAAAATATTTTAATGCAGTCTTCCACTTTTATTTTTTTCCTTATTGCTACACAGGAATGCAAGATTCTCTAGATAAAAGTATAGGACATAACATTATCCTTCACTACAGATGCTTCTAAAACCAGGATTTTATCCCCACTTCAAGATTAGGCACTAAGGTTTGGATTTTTTTTTTTTCAAGTATTTACACGTTAGCTTATACTTGAAGCTTAAAATGACAATCCATTTTAAAAAGTGATTTAGGCTCTTCATGAGGCTAAGTCCGGTAGGCTTCCAATACAACTTAGACATCCAGGTATATGTCTATATACCACAAGATAGCTCTTGGGAATACCCAAGCTATCTTTGAGTAAATTGGCATGCCTATGCAGAACAACGCAGCAATATGCGGGCTGCATCCTGAAAGCAAGATAGCCATTTCTCAGCAACAGCAGTTAGTGCAGTAACAGAGACACGACAACTCAACTATACTGCTTCAAATTCAGAAATTAGCCCTGCCGTCTCTAAGTTCAAGGTGTCTGCACCACTCCTCATAGTCACTTATTGCATTAAGGAAAAAAGTCATCTAAAAAAAAAAAATCTCTGAAAAATCCAGGTCAGTCTAACTGTTCAGGAAAAAGGCTGCTAAAGGAAAAAATGCATGACAGGGAAGAATATACCTGACGTTACTTTCTTCCATGCCTGCATTTAACAAAAGCACTACACATAATTCAAATGTCCTTTCTAAAATTTCCAGAACATCAACAGTATGCAACGTGAGCACCTGAACTGGCCAAAGTTTACAAAGCTTTTGCATCTTCAACTTACTCTATGAAATTTAGGTTCAATACATACCTCTATACCACTGGACACTCCATATTTAGAAAAAAGCAAGGTAGCTCCTAAAAGATAGCTCAAATAATGCATGAAAAACTACAGATGTGCAATCATGTGTGTTTCAGAAGAAAGGCAGAAAACATGGAATTTCTTAGGTTAAGTTAGCCTTATGAATCTTTGTTCATGAAAGCATTAGTTGTCTGCTAGCATTTCTTACCTAGCTTTGCAACATGTATCTTCAATTTGTCTACATCTCACTGGTTCAGAAATGCCTGCTAATGCCTCACAGTTATTTTCTGTCTCGCAAAGCAAGCTCCCCATATCAAGTATTTACGAGCATCACCATCATCTGATTTTCTGAAAAAATATTCCATCTGTTCTTGTGACTGGTGGTCTACAGTAATGGGACCTGTGGAACTGCCATGGCAGTCAAAACTGTACAAAATGATTGTCATTTACTCTTACGTCAGAACTTCTGTATTAAATAAAGCAATTCTCAAAGAATTGTGATACAGCAGCCTCCTGATAAATGAGAAGCATCTTGAGGTTTTGAGCTGTTAACAGTACTCCTGTTAATATTTGGAAATTTGACCATAAAAACTTGCTAATACAACAAGAAATACTACGTATAAATTCATGGCTTGTCTGTCTTGCACAGGTAACCAGCTATTCATGTATTTCCACACACTCCTTTGACTCGGATGTTTCACCTGGGAATAAAAACCCTTTAAAATCTTACCTCAGAAGCATCTGACAGACTTTGCAAGATGTCACGCGACTGAAGGTATGCATTTTGAACTCATGAAAGCTTGTATCCGCATAGTCTGGCCGTATGTTTGACCTAAAAAAAAAATTGAAAACCTGCTTTAAACCAATGAAATCTAGAACATAATGCAGCATTCACTGCAGGAAATCTAAATCCACAAACAATTAGTTTTATTTACACTTTAATGTTTTTCACTGAAGTGAACCAGAACTATGGATTTTACCACACACCTTGAAATGAAATCTGAATTATGGTATTATGCAGACCTGGACCTTAAAATACACCCTGTAACTACCTTAGCTATCACAATAACTAGAAAAATGATACATCAAAACAAACATCATCTGTTTTTTATTTCTGTTCAAGTAACTAGGATCATTTTATGGACCTAAAGATGACTCACTTTTTCATTCTCAAGTATCTTGTTATGTGGATGTACACGGAAGAGCAGCTCACACAGAATCACCACATTTGAAAACATAAGCTGCAAATTTGGGACAGTTAGGTCACAACTGTGCAGCAATACACTGGATAACATGAGTGATTTCAAAAGCAGGTAGAAAATATTTACTGGGGTTTGGCTAGTCTTTCTTAAACGAGTCACCCAATGCCTACAGCTGTTGCTACACACACTTAATTTAACAAATAAAATAGAAGATCACTATTCATACTACTAAGGTACCATTACTGTGCATGTGTTTTGTTTATCCTCCCTACTGATCCCTTTTAAAAAGCAGGAGTACAATTTAAAAATGACCCATTTTGTTGCACTGGTGACTGTTTGCAGGTTTATTTAAATTTTATTAAGTAATCCATTCAATTCTNTGGGGGTGTTATTATACAATAACATCCTCAAACTAGCTTAACACTGTCAAAATCAGTAACACTGAAATGCTAAGTGCATAATTTAATATTAATCTAAATTGTATCAGACAAGAAATATATATAGAGAGAGTAAGGATTAATGTATTTTTAAATATTATTTATATTGGGATGCTTAGGATTCCATAAATTTCTGGTATTTTTCCAGCAAAATCATAGGAATGCACAATGCATAGGAATTAAATTCGGAAAAAAATCCTGAGGGTAAGAATATAAGAATCTACAACACTTAAAGAAAAGACCAGAAGTCTTTCCAACACACAAAATTACAATTTCATGCATTAAAGTTGGAGATACTCATTAGAGAAGTTTCATTTTTATGTATTATAAATAACTTCTAGACTAAAACATAGACCAGCCACAAACTGCAATGAAACATAAATACAGGTAACCATGCAAGCATCAATCTCTCCAAGACTGAACAAAAAGTCTTATAAAAAAAACATTCAAAGAATCTGTTTAAGCACCTAGGGTCAGAAAGGTCAGTCTTCTAATCCTTCTGCTGAAAATCAGTGTACTGAAAATGAAACTGTATTGAAAAAGCAAATGGGATTTTGCTTCTATGCTTGAAAATAACCTTACACTCAGCACTGTTTTAACTAGCTCACTAGTGTCTCTCTCTCTGCTAGGATATGCATGATGTCAATACCACAACTCCTGCTAACTAAAACAGGCATGGATGCTACCCATTCACAGCAGGAAGGTACAGCTATCAGGGTAGAATTAATGTCAAAAAAGTAAAGAACTTTTTAAACCAGGAGAACAATGTATTATTTTGGGGTTGTTAACTCTGCAGAACAAGGCCTGTATTTCACAACGTTTGCCAAAGGGCTGCTAAAACCCCTTAGACTACACAGTTAACTATGGACAGTCCTGAAAACTCCCCAGAACAAGTTACAGTATTTACACTCCCAACAAAAGCGGCTTTTTGTTGACCATTTGGTTCAGACCAGGATAGCTTGCAAAACCCTGTCAAAACTATCAGCCCAATGTGCAGCGACTCATCAGATTTGAAAGCATATCAAATTAATCCTAGCAACCAGACCATTTTTCAAGAACCAAAGAAAAAAATCCATTCATTTAATTAGAACAGGATCAATCTTCAAAAATAATAAGCATAGTGGATAAAAAGGAAAAAAAAAAAAAAGGACAACCTCACACAGACAGTTGCTTAACGCAAGCATATCACTATATAACTTCCTTTTGTATGTAAAAATTCTCTTCCATTCTTCTCTCAGGCTATCTTTCACAAAGATTAAAATACATGAACTACTGAAAACATACCTCCTATTAACAGAACAAAGATGATACACTGTGTTCATTCTTCTTTATATTAAAAGTAATATTTGAGTTTCCTTATAAAGCCATTCAGTCTCATTTTACAGTCCTTAATAGAAAAAGTTACTATTGAGAAGAAAGAAAGCATAGTGCTAAAATGGCAAAGAATGAAGCCATTGCCTCACAGAAGAGCTGTCACAAGGCTTCTTCACCTTCTTGCAACATAAATTGTTTTATCGCACCTATGGACTAAACTATCAGATTATAATGTCCAAAACAAGACAGAAGATTTATCCAGATAAACAGACTTAAGAGTTCAGTTCTCTGTGCTAAAATTTTGATGCATTTGTCCTACGTGCACAACTGAAAACACATAATACAATACAAACTTCGGAACATAATGCGAAATTCAGTTTATCTTGTCCACTATTACCTACAGGACGACCTAGTTTGGTTCCAACTACTACTCGGTTCTTAGAGATCATAAAAATGTATCATAAAGAGTGAATCCCTCACTTTCTTTAAACCTCACCAGGTTTTAGTTTAGTGATTTTAAGATTCTAATGATTACAATAAATTCTCTATCTAAAAACCTGTTCTTTCCTCACATCTTTCATACTCCCTATCAATTCACTGCCATCTAACTTCACGTATTTCCTTGTTGGCCAAGACCAAGCTAGCACAAAGATCTTCTAAAATAGCTTTTTTTAAAAGACACGAGCCTGAGTAGCTCTTTTAGGGGCACACAGCAACTATTCATAAACCAAAAGGACCTTTTAAATTTTGCTAGCCATTCCTTCCACCGCTCAAAAGGTACCGTATTTTTCTCCTTTTTCCCCAAAGCCACATCACTCAGAAGGAAAAGCCTAAAAGTCCCTAACAACAAAAGTTTAGCGAATCAAAGGAGGTGTCACTGAGGTACATCACCCATAGATTAAAGGAATCTGGAAGGGACTAGAGCCTCAGCATATTACAGAGAATCCTGTGCAGACAGAGCAGGAACCTATAAGAGAAGACATCTAACCTGCTGCTCAGTCTTTCTTTTTGCACAGACTTAGAAGATACTTCCAAGCAGTTGTCTCAAAATGAACACTGCCATTGCATTCACTGAGAAGAACAACATTCAAGTTTGCTTTTGTCTCTTCCTTTCTATTTCTAGTCATTCACCCTAATTGTCTCGGATTTGAGGTCAAACAGGAATGGGAAAACATCATGTGTTTTATTTTAGTTTACACACCAGCAAAATATATTCTCAAATTTGAGAGTTTGTCACATTTCAAGAAGATCAGGATTTTAGCCATCATCTCATAACTCTCTTCATAAAGAAATAATCTATTAAAAGTATTAATATTTAGATACATTTTTATCAGTTGATTCATGTTACACAAGAAGGCATTTCATCGCGGCTTTAAAAAAAAAAACCCTTCACATTTATGC
Source organism: Burhinus bistriatus (assembly GCA_013397275.1). Lineage (NCBI taxonomy): Eukaryota > Metazoa > Chordata > Aves > Charadriiformes > Burhinidae > Burhinus > Burhinus bistriatus. The sequence goes on along the minus strand of VYXH01002883.1, from coordinate 193,267 downwards.
AAAAGCAAAGTTTCCAGTCATCAATATTCTGGTAAAGGCCTTAGAAAAGAACCATGCAAAATAAGAAATAATATGCTTACTCTAAAGACAGAGTACTGTAAAGTGAAGCACAATATAGAAAGATAACTAATGATACAACAAAAATCAGAAAAAAATACAGCAAAAATAAGAAGATAATGTGTATTATCTACTGTAAATGTAGAAGTTGAACAAGGAAAACTCTATAGAAAAACTATATATTGCAGTGCTAACTGTGGACAGGAAGACTCCTGCACATTCTAGTACCTCATCAGTCATGCTGCATTATGGCAAATCCAGTTCTGTAGTCACATTACACATCACATCAGACAAGTCTGAGGTAATCTGAGATGATGTGCTGTAGCAGTATATATCAAGGAGCAAGTCTCTTAATGTAAAGCTGAAACTTAATGAATCTAGGAGTTTGATATTTTAGTTTTCAATATATTACTTTTCAACAAATCAAAAATCATGTAAAAATAACCCAACTCGATACCACACGAAAGTTTCCAACTAGAGATTAAGCACAACTCATTTGTGACTGTCAAAGTCCAAATACCACAAGGACCATAGCAAATTTCTTTCCACAAAACTTTTCACACTGAATAGCATATACTATTTTTTGAGTTTTTAAATATAGTAAATAAAGCTGATAACTTCAACTGAAAAAACAGCAGTCACAGCATAGCATACAACTTTTCATAGTCATGTCCAACCAACCATACAGAAGCTCTTTTAGTTACAGCATTCAAGCCGTACACCGATACCCTGAGAAAACAGACCAGAGCTGCCACAACACAGTGAAGAGAACATTTCAGCCTTCTCAAATCTGCTTTTCCCTTCTACTTCCCAACCTGTGGGCCTGTTCCAAGACACAGAAAAAACTGAATATTAGGTTGATATTAATTTTAAGCTAAGAACACTAGGAATATTTTCTTCTTCAGAAGGAGGATTTCTTGCCAGGGTGGGGCAAGGAACCCACACACGGTTGTTATAAAAATTCAAACACATTGAAGCAATTTCTGTGGCTAGCATTAGGAGAATCTAATTTAGAACTTAAACTGGGTTCCTTCCCCAACACAGCAGAACAGTCACCAGTCAAGCCCTCTCACAGGCTCGTTGGTCCTTCCACAACAACTTCTACTGTGGGGTGCCTCAGGCTCACCACAAATGAAATGTTTTATCCGTTTCTGCTGTCGAACAATCTTGATGAGTGGCCAGAACAGGAAGTCACCCATATACCCAGAATACTTAATCTGAGGTAGATAATGACAGAGAACATGGTCCTTATTTTATGGTAAAACTGTCTCTTATTTTCACAAGCAATGTGGCGAGTCAAAAGTAGTTTCCCTTCCTCTCTTCTACTTTTTCCCCAGGCTGTTTTAACTCCTACACTCTAGCAGAGACAAAATGTCAGCATACAGAAACAGAGTGAATCTATAATTAGGAGAATTTTTCCAATTCTCTCCTCAATTCAGCAGCAGAGTTTTTGTAAGGGACAACCACAAGTGCCCTCTCCTGCACAGTGCTGGATCCCCATAACCACATATACTCCAGTCACTGCAGCAACGTCCTTGGGCTGCCCCTGAGCCTTTTGAGTAAAGCTTTCTCTTTCCAAGTTACTTGCAGAATATTAGTCCCACTGGGACCAATTCATTGCTACACCACCAACCCAGAGACCTGCAGATGCTTATCTTGCTAGTCTCCTTCATCATTTGGACACGCAGTTCTTGTCTCTGCATCAGCCATTGGTGCCACCGTTCAAGAAGCAGAATATCCACCTTCTTCAGTCAATCCTGCATGTCTGAACAGATCTTTTGTCTGTAAAGTTTGCAGAGTACAATGTAGAAAAGAATTATCCAGGTATCTTATTCAATTGCCCTCAATATCATCAGACTTTGGAGGACACCACTTTTTATGACCTTGTGCCTATGAAATATTCCCCTTTTAAAAATAAGTCTGCACATTTGCAGTGCCACTTCTTTCTACTGACTCTTACTTCTCAGAAGAGTAAATTGATCATAGCCCAACTCTGTCTCCAGGCACCCACATAACACAACACCTTTATAAATGGTGTCAGAAAGTGTCGCATTATCAACAGTCCCCCACAAGCTTTTGCAGTCAGAATTCATTCTAGGAATAATCTTCACCTAGATTAATGGCACAGCTGACCACAGAGTAATGCTACAGATAGCCCAAAATTATCTTGTCAGACAAGACATTTAGGTGCCTATGCCTATAGAATAAGGAATAAATTCTATCTACTATCCTGCCTCAAAATACCAAAATAATTGTGCACATGAATAAAATGGAATAGTTTAAGCTACAGTTTTCCAACACTTTACTATAGCAGTTGGGATAACAGTTCAAAAACTTAAAGTAATTCTTAACCCTCAAGACACAAACATGTCACAATCAAAACACTAATACTTAAGTCAAAATAAAGTCATGAACCTTGGTGATCTTGACATATCCAACAGTGTAAGTTCTATACCTCATTTAACAAAACTGAACTTTGATCATCTTGGGTCTAAAGTGTTTCCCAGATGCATACTGGAATGAAAAGTGTACAACATCAATATCAAGCAGCTTAGATGGGATTTGTTACTGTCATTTCCTTACTTAATCAAACCCATATTCTAATATGAAAACATTAAGATCAGAATGTGTCTGAATAGCAACAGCAAACAACAGGCATTTGACTACTCTATAGCAATAGTTTAATTTTTTATCAGCATTCTTACATTCAAGTTTGTTTCCAACAATAAAAACTATACAAAATATCTTTCACAACAGGTTGGACTAAACAAATGAACTGTAATTTCTTCAGTGGGCTAGGCACAAATATGATTTCTTTTACTGTCAGTTTAACTTCCTCTACAAAGTTAAGGCTTACAAAATAAAACGCACCAGGAAAACTATTAAACTTTCAGCCCCAAAACTCTGTCTTATCTCTTTATTAAATACTACAGATATTGTGTCCCAAGAAAGTATTCAAGGCCAGGTTGGATGAGGCTTTGAGCAGCAGGTCTAGTGGGAGGTGTCCTTGCCCATGGCAGGGGGGTTGGAACTAGATGATCTTTAAGGTCCATTCCAACCTAAACCATTCTATGATTCTAGGAAATAAAAGGCGAAGAGATACGTTACGACAGCTCCTTCCTTCTACTTTCCTACATGGGGAAATAAGTGCATTAAAATCCCAGTCTTCATTTCCAGAAAGGCCATATTTCTAAAGATATAAACAATGAAAAAATCCTTATTTCATAAATTTTAACATACTGAGTACATCTTTCGTTAGATTTTTTTCTCTTCAGGTGTTTCAGTATTAGCCTTACAGGCTGTAAGAATAATTGTCTCAAGTTTGTTTTGCATGGACTTATTACTGAAAGCCTACTGGCTGCCAACAAATCTAACAAAAATATAATAAAGGATCACGTTGATTAGATTAATTAAATTCTTATACCACATTTAAATTTTAAATAGGAAATTAATGAAATGCAAATAACACTGCCTCTACTGAAAAAAAGCACAGAAAAGAGGAGAGGTAGTACTATAAAAATGTAACAAGTAGAAGCAACCAGAATCTGCAGGCTTTGGCTTCTGGTTATGTGTGTCAATCTCATAGCACAGCGCTAGCAAGAAGAAGGTGTCCAGTAGCAGAGAGGACTGGAAGTCTACCAACCATCTTATGGCTTCGTATTCTGCAAGGAGTCAAAGCAAGGAGACTTCGGAATACAGCACAAAGAAAAATTCTCATCTTTCTGTTATTCTAAATCTATTTACTATTGACTTTAATGCTACCAGTTAGAAACTGCAGTTTAAACAACCTGCCTGCAAGGTCTACTGCTGTCCTCCACTAGTGACCAGTTCTGCTGTCTTTCTTGCTGTATTTTGAGGGCCGTTTCTTTTAATTGCTTCCTCAGCAGCTTTTCAATACTAGCTTAAGACCTGTACAGATTGCCGCCCCCCCCGTGTCAAGATCACTGAGGTGTTACTTATATCCACTACAAACATGTCAATTAATGTTGAAAAATTACTTCTCTAGAGTACTTAACTTCTCCTTCCCAGACTTCAAGTATTTTTAAACTAAATTTATTTTTTCTTAAACTGGAAGGAAAAATGCATTGGGGGGATGGGGGGATGGGGTGCGTACTGAAAACGTTTTATGATTCCTTAGGTATATGCACATCATTTTTCCACCACAAAAAGCACGTATGTGCTTCATTGCAGGAATCGCAGCACATATAGGAAAATAAAGAAGAAATACATCACACATAGAAATGCAAAAGTAACTCTGCAAATGGATCGAGAAAGCTCCTTTCAAAAGTGAATTAGCTGCAAAACAAGAGAGGGTATCAACAAGAGCAGGTGCTGACCTAGACACTGTTGAGTAGATCGCTACTTCTGTTAAATACAGAGAAAGCAAAGGCATTGTAAACACCGACTGAATTGAGCTGCTCTGCTCAGGGGACTGATGATAAACCTCACAGGTATCATTTAAGCCCAGAGATGTTCCTCCAGATTGTCATAACTCAGTGGGACTGTCAACCTGGATAGAAGAGGAACCTTCTCTTCCCACAGCAGCAATCTCACAAACATGGTTTTCTAAGTGACCTGGAAGAGCAGCAAGTGCCCAGATAAGGATGCTCTTGGGTTGGGAACAGGCTGTCCAGCAGAGTCACAGCTTCTGCATAACAGTACAGTGAGCTGCCATTTCTTTGGGGTTGACAATTTTCCCCCAAAAGGGAAAAGCATGCTAGGAAGTTCTAATGATACTTATTTTTGATTTTGTCTCATTTTTGCAGAAATGCTATTTAGGTCAGGTTTTTAAGATCTTTTTCCCCGTATCAATCTCTTCAAGAAAGCCAATTATGCCACAAGAAATTACACAGGGTTCAATTGTATGTAGATGTTTGCAAAATATCCTATAATTTTAAAAGTGCATTGTATTTGAAACTGAGTAGCCATTTCACTTGATTAAAATTTTACTTTAGAGAACAGCTGATGTATGTATGCCCACCTGTGAGCCCAGAGGCGTAACAAATAAGCAGATGCATGAAACATCAGATAAGGACTCTGCAGTGAATTGCAACTGTTTTAAGTATTAAAAGAAGAAATACTACAGGGAGCTCAGATAAAACTCAATACCTTGAACTCTCCTCAACTCTCAACCCTGAGTTAGACCTTTGCATTTTAGAGCTGTTATTATTCAGCACTCCATGCTATGCTTATAATAATTTAAAATGCTCCACACAGAACTGTTCAGAATTATGGACACCCTAAGCACAAACTGCTGAAGAACATTTTAAAGCATATGTGACATGAAATATGATGCTGTATTCATGCAGTATAGCCTATAAAGAAAATCGCATAGGTTAATACCTGAGGACACTGAAAATTTTCATTCCAGTTTACCTATTGTACTAATATTTGACATCATTGCAGAAAATGCATCAATAAACCTAGATCTGCCATAAGTATTTCTAAGTAATTAATTGGTAACAGAAATTATTTATGAAGACATCCTAAGTTAAAATTCCTGGTTTCTGCCAAAGTTACCTCCTTTCAAATCTGTGAGCACCTTAGAAGTTAGCCATAACAAATGGTTCTAAGCATCTCAGAAAATTTTGGAAAATTTAACTAGGCAATAAAATATAGCTAACATTTGTCACACATTCAAATGTTTTAAGTAATAACACAGACAGCAGAAGTTAAGAAACAGAAAACCATATATATTTTACTGTCAAACAAGACAAAAAGCTTTCAGCCAAACCTCATATGAAGAATTTCATGCAAAGTTGGTCCCAAGAGATGTTCAACCTCACTCCCTGCTCTAATATGCAGCAGACCTCTCTTAGAATCCTGTCCCCCGCAAACAGCAGAACCAGCCTTACATTTGCACTATGCTTTCTTTTCACATGAAACATTTCAGCTCTGTGCAACTATCACCATTTCAACTGATCACTTCATACAACATGCTGTCATGTAATCAAAAGGCATTTGTGTAATAAAACAACAAAATAAGAGTGCAGAGACAAAACCACAAATCTTTACAAGGATATTATTATTTACTGTAAAAAGGTGAAGAGAGAACATGGCATTCTTAAGGGGTATTCTCACTAGAGATGGGCAATGCTATTTCACAAAGGAGGATTTTCAGCTTCTTTTCTACTGTCTCTTCTCAGGAGCAATGCTGATTACTTACAGCTAATTCATTTTCTCTGTTCCAGCTAGGCTGTTATATTTCAGAATCATCTTTGAAGATACTATTTACCAAATTAATCAATCAATCAATTCTCCATATGCTAATACTCAAACATCCTGGTTTGTCACATCAAAGAGTCTCCATCAAGAAGACACGTTATATAATTAAATTAACCAGATCACAAGTAAATTGTGCTTTTGATCAAGAACGCACAACTTCTAAGACTTCGCTAGGAAATTTGCTTATTTGATCATATGATGAGTGGCTTTTTTGAGATCAAGGAAATTATCTTGTTAACTTTTTAGAAACGTACTGCATTGTTTCAAACAAGATAATGGCTTTCCTTTTTCCTTATCAGTCTACTTCCCTGAAAAGCATGGGAGATGGACTGCTTTGAGCTAATCTATTCCTATAGAACATTTTTAAACACCACCTGATAGGGACAAAGCTCTGTCACACATCAATATTTGTAAATCAAAAGCATCAATACTTTATATACTTTAATATTCCCTAGCTGAGTCTTATTTGTGAAAGTTCTAAGTCTTACAAATCCAAATTTACAAAGTTGTTTGTCTGATAAGCTTTAAATATTTTATCATATATTTACCCTTCACTGAAGACAAATGTCTATGTTTTGGAGTAAAAAGTGTAAAAATATAGGATGTATACAGCCATAAACTTGTAAATTACCAGACAAACACCTAAATCTGCTAAGAAAAAAGGTAGCCTTGGTTTGCATGGAGAAACTAGGACATCTGTTCATATAGTCAAAGTATCAGGACAAACATGGAATGCAGCATTCCGTGTTTAAAGATTGGGGAAAAAAGAAAAAAAAAAAAAAAAAAACAAAAATAACACCTTCTNTTTAAAAATTGGGGAAAAAAAAAAAAAAAAAAAAAAAAAAACAAAACTAACACCTTCTGCAAAAACTGGTATTTAGATGGTGGTACTTTATTTTTATAATGTAGTGACACTACAAAATTATTGCACTGAATTGTAAGAAACACATGTTAATTTTCATACTAATATACCTCACATGTGGTAGGGTAAGTTGTAAAAACATAAGGACTGGGAAATCTTTGATTTTTGTGAACCAGAAGACACAGTATCAAAGTATATTTATTATCTCCAAGTGTTTACAAACTGTTTTCATAAATTCTGTTTTGCTTTCAAATTCTATGCTGTCCTTGCACTGTGCTTTTAATCATATAGAGAATCTTCACACAGTTCTTGCTGCGTCTGGAATAATCTAAAGAAATTGCATAACTATAAGTATGGTGTGAATGGTTGCTTATAACGCCGAAAAACACTTGATCAAAAACAACCGGAGTCATAGCAAAGAATAGGCAACCATTCTTCTTTGCAGACATGAATTTGGCATTCATTTTTGCAGTATTGAAATATTTATACTGATGGAGAAGCCCAGGCAGATATGTTTGTTTATTGCTTTGGTAACCTATGTGAGGTTGGCATAAGTGAAACACCTTTGCAGGCTATTTGAAAAATGCAGCCGATATCTAAGGCTTTTAAAGTGCTCTGATAAGAAAGCTTTAATTTACTATGTCAGCGTTCAATATGTCAGAGCTCAAATATTCTCTCAGAAGAAGCCTTAATGCATATGCATTATTAATGCACTGAGGGAACAGATCTATTTGAGCTGAATCTGACCAATGTCATTAGTCACAGAATGCAAACCAAATTTGGAAATAGGTATAGTAATAGGTAAGAGAACACTTTTCACCTACCTTGTTTCTTGTACTAGTTTTCTTTAAAATTTAGAAAACTAATGAGCTCTATCTACAATTTATGTAGCTTGCCTAATCTAAAATGTGGCGCACACACCTATCAGGTTTGAGAATCAATGAATCTTGGGATTATTTCCTTACAATTAGATGATGTGTTCTGCATTCCTTGAGTTACAGGGTGTGAATTTATGTCTAACTGAAATGGTAATTTTTCAAAACCATATTAGGCTGTACCTGAGCTGCTGCACAAACTCTGTAGTGACCTAAACATTAAATACAACATAATTAAAACTAAAACCACTGATTTTTTGAGGGTTGCGCAGCTTTCATGTCTGAAATCTCTTTTATTTGAATATTTTAAAAAATAATAATAAGCCAGATTCATTAACTCTATGCAATTAATGCATACCCTAATCACTGTAATGATCATGTGTTTCCCACTGATTTTTCAGGCATTACTAATTAGACATGATGTTAACATTGCAATTTCAGTAACAATGTCAAAGCAGAAATTACAATCATCATACTTCTGAGGGTGAAATTTTAACTAAGTACGTTTAAAAAAAGGCTTGTTCCTCTGCCTGCAAGATGTTTTCCTGCACTTCTCAGTTTGTGAGAGAGAGATGTTGACTAAAGCCTAATTAAAAGGCATGTTACAACACTGTTGCATGACACTTCACAATATTGGTCCTGTGCATCTTGAAATCCAGCAGTACTAAACTCAAGCTGACAGGGCCCTGATCAACCTAAGCCCAGCAGGAGACTGAAGCAGACAATCTCCACACACCCCTTCCAACCTAAATTCTCCTGTGATTAAATTTTAAGTTGCATTTCTGTGTAATATGTTCCTATCTAGGAATAAATTCTGAAGCCAAGTTTGCTGATGGCCATTTTTAGAGTGGATTGCAAAGCACAATTGAGAAACCAGAGAAAGCCTTAATTAAATTAGCAAACTGGACACCGTGATGACAAAATAAATTCAGCACAAGCCAGCATAAGATATTGCATGCTGTATTACACTAATGAATTCAAATATTAAGTCAGTGGGAAAACATAGTATGTGGCCTTTCATGGAAAAGACCTCTGCCATTGTGAGGAAGGCAACACGCACCTGCTCCATGCTCTACAGTGATCAAGAAATAAACTACATGAAGAAATATTTAGTGGATAGAAGCAAATGTTCAGTGTCAACATAAGACAGCTGTAGTAATAATCAACATATTTTCTTTCAGTATTTATTCTATCATCTTATGAATTAAATTCATCACAGCAATAATAAGAAAAGCAGTTGCCACATAATAAGAAATTAAGCCTGATAAGTAGTCAGCTAAGTAGTTCCAAAGTAATATAACTGAAGTATATTCATGCATACAATAGGGGACAACTTCAACTTTCAAGGAGTGTTTTCTTTTAATAAAGAATAGTTAGCATAAATTCATTGACACATATATTAGTCAACTATTTTTAAAAATAAGAAAAGCATCTGTAGGAGAGCTTTCTAGGAGGGGGAAGAATACCACTCAACGCTCCTACCTTTTAGTGTAAGCTGAATAACATAAAAGTATTGAATATTTTATGTAATTTGTAGGTATATTATGAGACATTACATATTTGTTCTGATTCTTCTGCTTGTTTTTAATACAGGAGAAAAGAGATTAGATAGGATATGCTACTAGAAAATCTAACAAAACTGTGTCTCACACTCACAATCAGTTTTTGAGATTTTTAATGGCTTAGTTACAGCAAATAAGCCATGCACTTATCACATTGCTGACAAACTTTCACTTAATAAATGATGTCTCTAATTTGGTTGAGTAATTTGGTGCAGTAATTTGGCTGTACACTTCTATTAATATTATCTTGGATATCACTTGGAATGACTTTGCATTTAAACCAGTGCTATTTGACATGCTAGATTAAATCTAAACGTTCCACGTGTCTAGTACAGCAAACTCTTTGTAGTCCTATCTTTTAAAAGGTGCTTATTTACCCATACAGCTATAGGCTTACCCATTACTAGGAACAGAGTTCCAAGAACAGAATAGCAACTGCTCAAATTAACCACTATTGTTGTTAAGCAGCGTTTCTCTTCTGAGGCAATAAGCAGTTTTATTATGCTCCCCCTACGCAGGCAAAACTTCCCTTCACATCAGTGAGGTAACAGGCACACCAAGAGAGAACTCAGCCATTTGTGATATGATGGCTTCTGTTAAAACATCCTCCATTGGTCTCTGCGTGCTAGCTTTACAAAAATCTCACAAATTCATCAGATTTATGAGTCCAATCAAGGTTTCAGCTTCAAAAGCTTGACTGCAACGTTAACTGTGCTGCTCCAGTGTCCTACTTCATTTTATTGTCATCTAGAAAATCCAGTGCTCTAAAATAATCAGTAATNACCTAGCCTGAACTGTGGAGATCACTGTGAATAAGTCAATACCATCAAATTCAGTGCAGCCATGCTGCAGTACCATTGCTGCTGAGGATGTAGTGTATGAACAGGTTTCATTAATAACCCTCATGAAATTCTTAGGAAAAATAAAGACTGAAGTGCTTTGGTATTATATGTTTTCTAAATAAAGCAATAGTCTCAGGAAAACGGCAAATATTTACTGTAGCAACAGATTTGCCATATGAATAAAAACAATTTACTCAAGTTTCTTATGACCGGTAACCCATCATTCCCAACCTCCCTCATGACAAAACAACTCACCATATACCACAGTAACAACAGAGCTGGCTAAGGCAGAATATTTTCACAGTTTTGTGAAACTAGTTTTCTAACAGAAACTTACTAGTCTGAAAAGTAACACTTTGGAAATTGCACTGGGATTTAATCCTTCCTTCCTTTAAAGATTTTCCATATCGAGTGTGCCTAATGTATTCCTGCCCTCCAAACCTAAACCAAGTCCAGCCAGCAAAGCAATGTTCTCCTCTATTTCATACTTCATCAATAACATAAGCTTCCCATATCTGGAGACAAATTCTCATCTCAATGACACCAGCATCTCAACAGTAGGTGCCTTTTCAGAAATGTAACTATCATCACTGTTGTTCATACATTGGTATAAACATCTAAGCTCCTAAAAAAATTAAAAATTACAGCCTAGCTAACGTAGTTATGCCAATAAAAGTATTCTAGTGGCAACGAGGTTAATTCTTAATTTAAAAATAATAAGAGAGATTCTAATTTGTTCTCTTGTTATGTTCTTAGATTAACACTTGCACAGTGTTCTGACCATACAGAATGCTATGTTGAAGGCAACAAAACTGCATTGAAATTTCTGTCTGGAACTCGGTAAACAACGTCATTTCTGATAATCAAAAAAGAATGTAAATCACCCCTTCAACTGTGCTGCTTTTGCAGTCTCAGTAAAATTTTTAAGTAATGAAAAGTATTTTGCCCACAGAAACAACAGTTATAATTGAGTATGATGAATAATAGCATAATTTCAATCATAGCTACTTTTCAGAGTAGAATCATACTAGAACAGATAACCTACACAGTAGGCAATGAGACCCCTGAAAACAACAAATCAAACCAACCAACAATTGTTCAAAACACTTGGCTTAGTTTATTCCCAAATAAAAACTCTTGTGCCCCAGCATGAACGAGAATATAATTATCACTGCATACACCAAGGTATGTTTTGGGAGAGCTGCTGAGGGGAAGATGCTATGAAGTCAAACCCATGTAACAGAGTTGGGGGGAAAGTATAAAAACTTCAGAAAGCATAAAAGCTCCCCATTGTTTTCAAACCTAGTGGTTATAAATATAAGGGAGCAAAAGCATTGCCAAATGCAAATAATGCCACTATATCATGTTGCACCTCAGCCCTGACCTGCGGCAACCCTGCTGCTCCAGTTCCCGTGCCTCTGCGTTACGGCCTTTAATAACACAGGAAGAGGTTAAACTAGAGGTATGGGTTTATGAGAAGGAAAAACATCCATGCAAGACAAGGCTGACACCACCACTCATTTTCAACAACCAACTCCATCTGCCCAACGGGAAAGAGTAGCACATTAACGTGGCAACCCTTCAGGTCCCATTTGTTCTGCTCACATGGGGCGACCAGCAGCAGTAAACCATTGCTCACAAAGGCACACTCATGAACAGCTCATGAGCACGGGCTGGTGCCTAACTCTGCATAAGGCTGTGCAGCTGCACTCACTCACCACACACACAGCGGGGCTGGGGTGAGGGGAGGGCCTGCACAGAACCATAAAAATGTTTGGAAAGAATGGAGGATACACTCCTGGGAAAAAACATAGCGCTCTTACTGCTCTCCTTAGGTCCTTGGCTGACTTTTGTTTTGCTTGGTTGGGTTTTTTTGTGCACTGGGCCCGGATGCCTGAAGAGTGATCAATAGTTGCAATGCTAAAGCTGATAAAGCTGAGTTCCTCATGCTTTTCATACACGTTTTATCTATGTTTAAGTAAATATCAATAAGGGAGAGCACAGGGACAGAAAGAGGCAAAGTATTCAGCTTTCTGCACACATACAAATAAACACCTCTTCCCATCCACCACTATGCTACCCAGAATATTTTGCCAAAACACATGCCATTATTGTCTTCAATAAAAATCAGCAAAATGGGTATCCTAGTAAGCAGGCCTTATATTACCTGGCAAGCCCAGGCTCTCCTCCCTTATGTTTTCATTGAGATGATAAGCGCTCATCATGCTAAGGTTTTAAAAAAATATATACATATAGCTTATGAGCAAGTTTCACTCCCATCAGCTCATAATAGCCTTTTTCTGAATCCACATACCTTTACAATCACATCCAAAACAATCTTTATTAATGCTGTCTCTCTGTTTTCACTGGGAGTAGCTCACTCCTCCTCCTCCCC
>VYXH01002883.1:105807-180439 GCA_013397275.1 Burhinus bistriatus | reverse complement strand
GCGCTTCCCCCCCCCCCCCCCCCCCCCCCCCTTTTTTTAACCATAAAGCAAGCATCACCCTGTCATCCAATTCCCTTGTTCACACGTTTTAAATTTAATCAGAATACCTGAGGTGTCAATAATCATGTTTGTCTTTCTGACAAGAATCAGAAATGGAAATAAAGCTCATGCTGCATAACAATAATATAATCTGCAGTGCTGCATCTCAACAACTAACTTTTCAAGAAGTCTAAAGCAACCTTCTCTTTTAGTTGAAAACATAAAGGAAATCAGTCTTTTGACACTACATTTAATAAGCCAAGCAACTTCATCCAAATACTAAACAATAAATTAGTTAAAAGCCACTAGGAAAGATGCCAGGATCCCCTCTCAAATCATCAGCATCACCTTTCAAAAAACATATTTCAATTAATAAAAAAAAAAAGGGGGGGGGGGTCACTATTCTGTTAAATATTTATTGCTAAAATAATTATTTCCCCCTGGTTGCTTAAGACAGTAATACTAAAACAGTCTTAGCAGCAAAATTCGAAAGTAATACACAGCCTAGAGTGCCCTCTTTCTTTTCCAAGGAGAGTTTCAGACAAATATTCTGTTCATGAAGTTGTCAGTCAGGTGTCAGAAAGTCAAAGAAAATAGATAACTAGGCTGTATTAAAAAAAAAAAAATCTAAATATGAAAGCATTTCAGCATAATTTAAGTGATATCCTTACACTGGTGATGAATGTGATTCTACCTTAATAAAAATATACTCACAGAGCCATCTGAAATTGTTCAAGCCATTTTTTCTTCAAGTCTTTAGTTTTGCAATAAACTTCTAAACCATTTTGACCTTGGATATGAATGAGGTAGAAGCCATAAGACCACTGCATAAAAAGATTGGCAACATAAAGGTCATCAGTTATAAAGAAAGGATAAGAAAAAAAATTAAAAGAAAAAATAAAGAAGCATTTGTATGTTCCTTAATTCCCTGCTTTGGGAACAGCAAGACCACATTTATTGTGTTCACTTAGGAACAACTTACTCAAACATTTTTAATTACATCAAAATAAACAAAGTTGAAATCCCTATTCACTTCCGCTTACATTTAAAACATAAAACTTTGTAAATGAATTGTATATACATTCTGAACTTCTGCAAAATATTTCAAACTGTTGTCAAAAATATATATTTTATATGAATTAGCAAAAAATATTTACCTTCTTATTTTCTTTATCTGTAGTGGGGTTATTTGTAATCTTGTATTTCTGAAGATCTATTATTTCCTTCATTTCATAATTATCACCTCTCCGTTTGCAAACAATTACAGCTAGATCAAACAAGAAGATATGCCTATGAAAATACAACATAAAGATGGTTAAAAACACTCCAGAAATCCAACATCCAAAGTATTATTTTACACACCTTTGCCTGTGGCACTTAAAATTTTGAAGGTGAACAACTAAACTACTGAACAGCGAAACAAAAACACTGGAAGTATTTTTGCTACAGACTCGCTACTTGCAAGGGACTTAGGTGATCTTAGATGATAACGCAATAGCTAACTTCCCATGAATCACTTTGCAAATTCACTTGATAAACAGTGGATAGGCTCTATGAACACATAGTGAAATGGAAAGCAGTCTCAAGAATCATTGAGCTGACCTCAAATCTAAGAAGAGAGTTACTCTACAGGCTTTTTAATAGCAAACACCGGAAGTCATGCCATCACCTGTCTTGCCTTGCACGTTTGTCTAATGTAGTTATCCTGATTTCCCCATCACCTTGAGGTCTTCCGTACTGTAAGAGGGAATGATTCTGAAACAGAAGTAATATGTATGATTCAGTACAGTATAAGTGTCACGATGACGACACATTCAAATGTTAGACCACTCACTCATTTTACCCCAAAAAAGGACTTTTCAGGCCACTATCATCTGAACTAAACACAATAAAGAATCAGTCCGCTCCATTTTTGTCTTCAAATGGGAAAATTACTAAAACACCTGAGTCACTGTACAAATACAAACCTTGAACTATGCAAATCTATTTAATTACAGACAGACCCTCAAAATAGAAGAGATTTCTGTACTTAAGTATTCATATCATTCTAAACCAAGCAAAGCATACTTTACCAGAGTACTATAATTTCATACAAAATGGGGAAAAAATACATCAATATATTTGATCAAAAATTATTTTTAAATTGTATAAATGAAAAATATCACATACCAAATTCTCTATTGATAGTTGAAACTGTCTAATTTCACGGAGTGTTTCATTATCTCTCTTCACTTCATTTACATATTGAGCCAAGTCCTACAGCATCAACAGAAAAAGGGAGAGGAAAAAACCTTTTCCATAACAGACCACTTTAATACATTATTTTGGCAAATTTCTTTCTAATTTTATCTTTGACTTATCTGCATCTTTCATCATTTTTTTAATATATATATATATCTTTAATGTTCAAGAATTACCAATACATATGCCTAAATAACGAAGGTAAAAAGCCTCTGCATATCTTCAATCATACTTAAAACTTTCTTCATCATATCTATTGAAACACAAATTTAGTAGCAAGAAAGAGAGAAACACATAATAAATTGTAAAAAAAGGGGTTGATTTTTTCTGAATTTCATTAATGTCTTATTTTCAAGATTAAAGATGGAAACGTAATTTCTGCAGCACACTGCCGAAAATGCAGTAAACACCATCCAATATCTGAGAATAAGACGTAAGGTAAATAGAGCATATAGTAGAAAACATACGTAAGGCAGTTCAAAAGCAGCACGTAAGGTGTAAATGTATCATAAGCTTGGGTGCTTATTAGGAGAGAAGTAGCTGCTGCCCCAGTAGTAGGATCTTGCTCTTACTGTTGCACAGCAAAGAGAAGCCAATACACAGCATATTTTAAAAGGGGTTTTTAATGGGATATACTACCTGAAGCAGCGAGTTGTCCCCTTTACCAGAACATGTATTGTACACATTTCACTAAAGCCTTTAAAATGCTCTGAACATACTTGAGTAATAGTGACAATTTGCTGGGGCTTCTCTGTTTATGGCTAGAGATGAGGAGTGAGCAGGAGTGGTAATTGGTAAGGTCAGGGATGCTGACAGCAGCAGTTGGAAAAGGCATTCTGATCTTCACAACTTGCTTTTACAGTATCCCTTCAATATGGTCACAAATTTGAAGGGTGGGAGAAAGATACATCATCTCCCTAAGACGTTTTTAATCAGAATCTAAGAATAGCTGCAATCATTATGCTAGCTTCCCAAATGAATCTGTGCAGGATACATTCACATCAGTCTTAAAAGAGTTAGTGTAGAAATTAAATAACCTCTTTTCTTGCTGCTAAAAGAAATCTGACAGCATAATCCTTCCCAGAATTTTCTTTCTTGGAGGGCAGTACCACTTGGCTGGCAGTTTTTCCAAAGACATTTTAATTTTGAGCAAACAGACCAGGGTTTTCAGAAGCAACATACCGATCCTGCAGTTGCTTCTGCTACACTGGCAGGGACTATTGTAAGAGGATACAGTAAATCAGGAGGGAAACAATGCTGCAACCTTAAGGAGAGATGCTCATACCTGGGTTTTTTTGTGGGGTGGTGGTGGTTTTTTCAGGGTTTTGTTTGTTTGGTTGGTTTTGGTTTTTTGTTTGGTTTTTTTTTTTTTTTTAATTGGCTAGTTATGTTCTGGCCAGCCAGCAAGCCACAGCCACTCTGGCTAGAGATTTCTTAATCGTTGTTTTATTTTCACCAAAACCAATGAAGCAAGCCAGCAAATGGGAAAGAAAAAGGGGGCTGGGGGTGAAGAAAAACCAGGGTTATTTTCCTAGACAATTAGCAGCAGCCAGGATGCAAGGATTGCCAATAGATGGAAGCAACACTGTGCCATCCCATTTCAGGCATCTCTCCATGAGAGATTATCATGGTGGCTCTCTCTGTATTCACTGCACAAAACCAGATGACAAAAAACGGGAGCCAAAAATCTCATTTGTGAGCTGGTCTGTATTCCAGGCATTCAAGGCAGACAGTCACATAATTTGAGACAGCTGTGTGACCCAAAACTAACTTACTCTGACTCTAGCATCTTCTGTGGACCATACAGATTACAGTAGGAGAGACAACCTGTGCTGTGTTGGCTTCTTTCCCCCTTTCCCCACAAAGCATAGAAAAAATTTCACAATTCCAGCACATGAATGTCACATTTCATGCTGTGAAGCCAACTGAAGCAGAACTGTACTTCATTTCTGAAGCTGTGCAGAGGAACACATAATATATTACCTTACACGTAAGGCAGTACGCCTATTCTATAAAGCATTTGTTTGTACCCCTTGCAGGTGAATGTAGTGTGACAGATACTCTACCTCCAGAAAGATACTACTACTTTCAAAGGTAAAGCCACAGAGATCATAATAAGGTAACACACAAAAAAAGTCCTGTAAAGAAAGATAACTGCCTTCGTCTCACTGAGAAGCTACTGACCTTGACTAGAATTGACTTACAGTGGTAGAAATATTCCTAAATTCTGGAAGTGAGATCAACATTATTGAAACACCTGGTTTTCATCTCATTATATGACAGCAAAATGATGTAGGAGTAAACTGAAATAAGGAAGTTCCATTTCATAAACCCTCCACTTCAGAAAACTACTGTACTTGTTTCCCAGACTTGAGCAAAGCGCTCAACTACATGCTTGCCCTGACATACTCACAAAGCCCATAGTGACCTGTGAAAGCGTGTTTGACCTGCTGTGAAGAACATTATCTCCTCCAGGAAATACAGTTCTGAGCTACTACTTTAACTGCCATCAAAGACATAAATACTTCATTGCCATGAATACTTACCTTCATTGCATCAAGTGCCAGTTTGAGATTTGCCTTCTCCATGGGATCAGTAGTGTGCTTTACCAGCTCCTGTGGACAGAGCAGTTAAAACTTTTTACTCACTGTCTGTCAATTTATAAATGGAANAAAAGAAAAAAGAAAAAAGCCCAAACCAGAAAACACAGCCCAAGAATTCACATTTTCATCCCCATAGTGAGCAGCCTATAACTGAGTGGGGACTACTGCAAACAGGTAATTGGCAAGTGTTTAAGAATGATTGCTGTAGAGCGTAAACACTGACTTTAGCTGATAATGAACCACCATTAGAAACTAATTTGGTCTGTCTAGCACTTAATACTTGCCAATCAGATCATTACTGTACGTGCATGCTGAAAGCACAGGTAAACACGTAAGTTCATGTGCACATTACTATGCAGTATATCATCCCAATCCAAAGCATGCACTTGTCTGCAGAGAGGGATGTACGCTGGCAGTAAAATTTCAGCTGAACTGTGCAACTGCTTAAAAGAGGTCACTGTCTCATTACACCTAAGATAAAGCTGACTCGGAAGACATATTTAAATCAAATGTAAATGTTTAAAGAAATTTTTTAGCCACTTCCCATATGGAAAATAAAGGGGCTTTTTTGGTTTTTATGAAGTGGAAAAGTAACTTCTTTGTGAAACAGGTTATTTCTTCTTTATAATTGGAGAAGAGAATTATACATTTCAGCTAACGTAATAACTTGCTAAAATCCTAGGCAATGAAGGAATAAGTATTTATGCTTCACATTACAATGCTAACAATTTACTGGATTTTTTTTTCCTTTCAAAGTCTATAAATATTTCTTTCTTGTACAATGTACACGTGTCACACATTAGAGCATACTGACATATTGTATATCATCTTTTCATAATATACAGGTTGATTATAATCATGACTCAGATCTCATAAGTTTTTTTAAAAAGCTGTTGTACCATTCAGTTTTTTTCCAATTTTCCATTGATCAAAATATTGATGACTCATTTACAGAAATACTTCAAAAAATTTAATATTACAGAATGTATGTTGCTCTGCCAAGACAAAATTATGCTTCACATACAAGTAGTAGATCTTTTTAAAATGACATTTTACAAGCATCAGCAGGGTTGACAGTCTAATATAGTAGTATATTTCTTCGCAGCTGAACTAATGAGTCTCCTGGCACAGCTATCAAATTAAATTTATAAGACTCTCCAGCCTTATTACAGGACTAACTGCAAAAGCTAACGCTCTGTGGGTTACAACAAGAACCATTTCAAAATAAATATGGCTTTATTGTAATTTATGACAGCAAAGAAGCATCTTAAAAGTATGCCTTAAGTATGGTCCAGCTTCCTCTTTTGGGAGGTAATGGTTCACATTTCAAAGTACCATGATTATAGTTTGGTACTACTAACCATTTTAAACATACCAAAAATGAAAGGTTCAGATTCTCAGGAAACAATTGTGTTTTATTCTTTTTCCCCAGATATGCTTCAGCTCTGAGGAACAATGTCTGTAAGAAAACCCACACTTGACTGGATTTTATTTCATAACAAATCAGCCTCAAATCTATGGATATGTCCACCACCTCCCTTCGATAAAGACGTTTATCTCTCATTCTTACAATCCACTGATGATAAACAATCACAGTTTTGCTCTCAGCCCCCTTAAATTTCAAAAATAAAATACCTGGAGCAGTAGGTGATATTTTAGCACTCTCTGCATTGGAACCACTAAAAGATCCCGCAGTGTAAATTTCCCATTATTGGCCCTCTTAGAACATTCCTAGTTCAAAGCAGAAGAAAGAATAAGACAAGAGAATTAAAAAAATATTCAACTAATATATATGAAAATTTAGTGATATATGGGCCAAGCAACTATATTAAATATCTTAGCTATTTCAACAGCATAAGAAAGAGTAGAATAAACATCACAAAAACAACAGAAATCAGGCGTTCCACTGAACTGGAAAAAAAAAAAAAAGACAACGTTGCCTATAAGCACAGCAAAGACAGCAAATATTACACCAACTATTGCACCTATTTTCAAAAAAGCAAAAAATAATCTTGGAAACTACAAGCCAGTAAGTCTCACTTCCGCCCCTGCAAAAATTATGGAGCAAATCCTCTTGGAAGCAATTTCTGGGCAGATAAAAGAAGGTGACTGGGAATATCCTACTTGACTGCTTTCCACAATGAAATGGCCAGAACTGTGAATGGGTCTACTTTGACTTTTCCAAGACTTTCAACATCATCTCCCACAGCATCCTGATATCCAAATTGGGATGTTATGCTCCCGATGAACAAACTACTAGGTGTATGAAAAACTAGGTAGATGATGAGGCTCAAAAAAATGAGCCACTAATGTTTCCTATACTACCTGAGGGACAGCTGCAAGTAAAGCCCCTCAGGGGTCTGTCCAGGGACCCCTCCCATTTAATTTCTTTAGCAATGATCTGCAGGAAAAGACAGAGGACACCCACAGCAAGTCCGCAGACAACACCAGATTGAAGGTGGAGGTGACAATCTTCAGGGCATGTCCAACAGGAACCTCACATAAAGACAACAAGGTGAAAGCAAAGTCCTTCACCAGGTACACGCTAACCAGGGACACAATAACGCTGAGGGCTGACCACCCAGGGAGCAGCTCTACTGGAAAGGACCCAGGGGTCATAGCAGACAGCAAGCCCTGGGAGGCTGTGGGACCAGGGCTTGTTCAGCCCAGAGGTCCCTCCCAACCTGAGTGATTCTGCAATTCTGTGTCCTCAGCTGAGATGCCACGATAAACAGAAGGGTATTGCTGATAATCACTTCCCCAAAAAAACCCTAACCCTACTGATGTCCGTGACAAAACTCCATTCACTTCAGTGCCAGGATGGGTACCGCAACAGCTCATGTATTCGTTTGATCAGAAGCTCCAAAAAAAATGAACAGGAAGAGAAACACATTCACGTATCAATCCAACTAGTTTTCATCATAAAGTTTTTGACTTGGATGAAAGCAGGGTACATTCATAGAAATAGATGGGTTTTATATATATACACGTACATATACATGTTAAAAAATACTGATACCTCTAACTTCAACTTAACATCTTCTTTTGTCTTAGAGATGTTGTCTAAACATGATATTGCTATCTCCACTTGACTGCAGTACTGTCCATAAATAACCAGTCTAAATCAAAGGAAGAGATAAAGAATAAAAGGAACACTTGTTTATTTAAGAACAATCCTTGACCATTTTTCACAAATATATTGTTAACAATCCTCCATTCAAAAGGAGCAGTGCCTAAATAAGCAAGGATAGGATTTGGCCACAGACTCCAATGGGCAGCATGAATACAAGGAATAATATTCAGAATACAATTTTGATCTACCTTCAAAATTCTGTAAAATCATTGCACTATCCTTTAATATTCACATGTATATGTTCTGATAAATACAGGACTCATTAAAAAGCAACTTAACTGCTGTTTAACTGAAAAACAGTCTGTAGTATTTACAACACTGTAGATTTCCAAGGTTGTAACGAATAAATTCTCTAACACAGGCTTAAGAGGATTAATTATAGCTCTCCTTTAAAGAACTTGTAGGCCACCCATCTCCAACAGTTTCTACCAGGTTATCTTGTGAGCTCTCAGATCAAAATAATAGTGTATGAAAACTCAAGAAATTTCCAGTAATTGTCAAGGGCAGCAATGCTTCTGTCATAAAACCAGGCTCCTTAAAGGAGTTTCTTGCCCCTGTTTGGAGTGCTTTTTTCTGCTACTACCATTGCAAAGAGTACTGTTTCCTTCTGCTAGTGCCATTGTGAAAAGTGCTGTTTCCTTCCACTTTTTCATATATTTCTTGAGGTGATTCCTTCTGTATGCTTCAAATCCCTTTTTGAGGATTCCCATGAGCTTTTCATTGGGGTCTCCTTAATTTCTTTTTCTCTTGCCTAATCTTTACCATTCCCCCCCCCCCAAATCCTTTTTTCACAATTAAAGTGATGATACTGATTTAACACTTACCACTTCTGATTACTTTTAATCACTACATGGTTAAGACACTGAGTCTACCTCCATCTATTTCCTTTTTGTATAATATAAACTTGAGGTTTCTTCTCAATGTCCTTTGTTCCCCTTTTAGCACACATTTTAGAACTACTTTTGAAAGATAAGCATTTTCCAGAACAACTTCTTGTGCCCTTTCCCTCCTACAGCAGCAGAAAGTCTAACAGCCTGGGAAATAACTGTCCTGCTCCAACACAAGAGCTGAGACAGAGGGTCTCTGAAGGCAAGACTGTTTATGGGCAGCCTAGGTCACCCTCCTCCGTCAGAAAACAACTCTCCTGTCTAACGTTTTCCAGATGCTGCTGTCCAGTTTCTCACAAGGCTGTTACTACTGCAACAATCCTCCTTCCCCATCACCCTCAAGCAAATCCAATTAGCTCCCACAGGTCTTTCCTGCTCTGGTCCCAAAAGGAACTAATTTTTAACCACAACACAAGGGTTACTTCAAGGTAGATCGGCACTGTAGCCCACAGTACAAGCGTTTTTCAGCTAAGTACCACAGGAATATAAGTTCGTCTACACAGTCCAACAGCTGTTCAGTGCTGACAGAAAAAGCAATCTGAAAAGGTGGGTAAAAAAATTGGTGATTAGCCTACAGGGCACGGCATGCTGCCACAGCTATCCTGTTATCAGCTTGGCTGTTTTTCACAATTTGAAGGTAGAGCGTGTTTGCTTTACTGTCACACCTTTGACTGCAGGGTAGGGTAAGACCCTAGCCTCTTCCCTCTTCTCTTCTGCACCTGCTTTCTCTTCTTTCAAATTATGACCGTGTCTGTTTTCCTTAAGGATATACGTTAAGGCTATTCCAGGTTGACTTATTTTGCCCCTTCTTCCCATTTTATAACATTTTATCTGTTAAACAATACAGGTACATGCTATAAAATACCTGCGATTATTTGCATGAAAAAAATGCTGTGCAAAATAAGCTATTTAAGTTTTGTTCAAAATATAGATGTTACTTGTCTATGTAACAATACTGCCAAAACTGCAGGTAAGAAGGGGGAGGGCTCATATAGCAATAGGTTACATTTTGACTTCCAGGCTCAAAACACCAAATACTAACTTAATAAGTATACTGACAAAATTCAATCCTGTTTCAGAAATATTCAAACAAAAATACAGTAAAATGCTTTACTGAATTGAGCATACATTATCACAACTAGTAAGAATGCCTAAATCTTACCTTTCTTTGTAGTTAATAAAAATTTGATATAGGTTCTGATCGTTTTTGTTAACAATGGAATCATTGATGTCCTGTGTCAGATTCCTGTGAATTTTCACCAAATCCTTAAAAACAGTAATGAGGAGGGGGAAAGGTTTTTAAAAACAGAACAACTTAAAGCTTTCAATATAAAAATAAGTTCTTTCATGTTAGATCCCTTAATTTCAATAAATTGGAAAACAGATCATTCGAGAGTGGAACCTAATTGCAAGGTTTGCCACATCTTCCATATAGTGCGACAAGAAAAACTGAACTCCAAGAACTACCTATTAGAGACTAATTTATTCTAGCTTGGAACGTGCACTGTTAATTCATCTTCATTTTATAATGATAATTTTAAAATTAAGCAAGTCAAGTAAATGCTTTAGTGACAAGATAAAGTAATGATTCATGTCCCTGAGCTGTGAAAAATTAGTTTTGTACATTACATTAGTCAATTAGTGATGTTCTAGTGCTAAGTTAACTGCAATCATAATGAGTTTCCCAATACAGCAGGCAACTAATGGCTGAGAGAAAGGCAAGAATATCGCAGAAGGATTTGCTCCCCGAGTACAGTAGCATCTCACCTTACTTGTTCACTATTATACAAAAATCTGTAAGCAACTATAGGAGATTACATCAGCCTTAATACTGTATGGATACTGTTAGAGAATTCTCAAGAAATTAAGTCAAAACAGGTTAAAAAGTTTTGAAATCAGGATTAACTGACCACAAGTGGTGTATAGACCACTGCAATGAAATATACTGATGAAAACTAAGAGTACACACAAGGTCAATTACATCACAGGTGAGAGCAGAAACTTAAAACAGATCAAATCCAGTTGCTAGCAATTGTATGGCCATATCCTCAGAATCTTAAGTTGCAGCGGACAAAGACATTATTATAGAAATGCTTCCTGATTAATATATTACAGGAGCACATTTCCTCAGGAGTCCACAACTAAGCAACACCCCTGAAAAACAGCTTAATGCTAAGGGGCAAATTGTCTTTTTGAAATTCTATCTCCTGATGTTATCATCATTAGAAGTTAATGAAAATTCCAACACTTCAGTATCTGTTACACATACTTCCATCTCTCTTTCCATCTGTATGTCCATATATACGTCTCAATTCAAATGTATGCATAGGTGTACATACAAATGCATCTATATATGCGTGCACACTTATATACATAGAGAGATGTATATACAAATGCATATGTATGTACATATATAGACATATGTACACAGATACACACACAAATATAGAGCCATACATACATTTTACAGGGCAGAACTCTGAGCCCCAATGAAAGTCACTTTCTTTAGACTGGTGAGTAGTCACTGGGGTGGCTGGTTTGGTTTTTTGATTTTTTTTTACTTGAAAATAAAATATATTTTGACATCAGCACATGATTTTGTCCAGCAAGTAACTTTCAGAGTCTATATAAAGGAATACAGCATCACCATAAAGCACCAATCCTTCACCAAAACCTTTTAACAGAGAGAAATCCATCCTGTTCCAAGAACACCGCACTTGCTCTCCACATCACAGTTTGCTGTAGAGCTCTGTGTAACAGCTATTTTTAGTTTAAAACAAGCTTCCACTGCCCTCCAGCCTTCCTGCTGAGGAACTGCCACAGAGACAAGGTCTGAGCAGACAAAGCATTTGCACATATTATTGGCTTAGGCAAGCACTATATTTCTTTTAATGTTTTCAGATGCCTATGAAATGTTACTGGAGTCAGAAATAAATACCATCTTGTAAGAACAGAATACTGAATACCGATAATGAAAAGCAAAGTAAAACAATCTAAGGGTAACAGTTTACTACGTGTCTTTCTAGCTTCCAGTAAACAGGTTTTGTTCCTTTTACTCCTCTTATCTGATCCCCTTACATTTCTTTAACAAGTAGTAAGTAGGCTGACATCTCGGCTTGTGTTTACAGCATGTAAGCCCTTTTTATACCCCTGTGCAGTGTTTCACATTGGCTGGCTTCAGGTCCTTCAATGCACGTAAGTCAACATGCCTGAGCAAACGGAGCCTCAGGAAAGAGGTTTACAGTAACTTAGGCAGGGCACATCAGGGCCTTATTTGCAATGAATAAGAAACATTAACGTAGGACTGAATACAAATTGTTTTCAAAAGCAAAGGGATCTCTATGGGCAGCTGGCATACTTCAAGACAAGTAGGTTACGGATATCTGTAGCATTATTTTAGACTAGTATTCAAAGAAAAGGAAATTGAGATTCAGGGTGAAAACTTTAATAACAGGACAAATATGGCAAGGCGTCAGGTATTGTCATCAGTGTAGTAACTGTCGTAATTTAGCTTCTGTCACGATGGTGCTGGAACAGCAACTAAAACATTCTTACAAAGTTCCCCCAAAATAAAAAAAATCCCCTACAGCTCCTCCTACAGCCCTGAGAGCCTGCAGGACATGCCAGAGATGGCGAAAACAGAGGTGATCTCTTGCAGGCAGTAAAGGTTTGATGTGGCCCGTGGGCCATACTCTGGGGACCCTTTCTTTTACAGTGTGCCTCATAAAAGAACATTCCTTTCATTTGTCTGTGCTGAGACAGGCTTCAGACCATGTCTGATGTCTTCCTTTAAGTCAGATAAAGACATCTGCTGAATACTTACATCAACTAAAAATACATGTAAATTGTCATACTATGATGATTAGGCCACAAATAAATGGAACAAAGCCATAATCACAGACACCTTTCAAATTTCAGTCAAACAAAGAGGTTTCCTAGATACTTCACAAAGGATTTCCTTATCCTTTCCAGCACCAGATTCTGAATCCAAAACTGTGAGCTATCTTAACTTTAAAATGTGTTCAATGATAACAGAGCCAGGGCAGATACAAACATTTGCAGAGTAGCTATAGAAATCCTCATGAAAGCACCACTCAGCATACAGTGGTAGGCAACCGAACAGTCACAACTTTGTATCATCACTAAAATACCAGCATGTATTAGAAGATAACCGATCTTCTACAAATTATTAGCTTCTAAGGGTCAAAAATACTCCAGTTTATAACCGTTCACTATTTCTCTTACCCTAATCCCACAAGCAGAAAAAAAAAAAATGAAAACAGTATGCATATCTTTTTTTATCAACTACCCTAATATCTGTATAAATGCACTATGCACCATATTTCAAATAATCATTTTGTGCAGTAACACACAACACAAATATACCATAACCAACTATGAACCTTACATCTGCTCATTAAATATGCAATTACTTACAGGAATGTTGATGAAAACAGTATCAAATTCTGATGGCGACAGAAACCTTTTCAATGGCACCATGAAAAACTGCAAGGAAAAAACAACGTGTATATATACATTGACTATATCATTATATTTTCTAGACTGTTATAACAATACATAAGTTACAATTCTGTAAGTAGTATCTTACTTTCTCTATTGATTCCAGAGTTTCAGTGTATTTCTCTTCAGTTTGCTTTATTTCAGCGAGACAACAGCTTCTTATGTCATTTTCAGTATATTTCTGCAATTACAATGGAGTCAGATTTAAGTTATTAACAGGCACCTAATGGATAACAAATGCATATATTTGTTTAGAATTAAGCAATTAGGTTAAGTGCTTCCTGAAATTTTCTGGTACTGCAGCCTCCAAAGATGATAGCAATAACCAAGATTATTTTAATGTTCAATCAGCTGATGACTTTAAGAGTTTTACTAAAATTCAGCATCAAAGGAATATCATAAAAAGTTAATGTTTAGATATAAAACACTGAACTCTTTGCATGTACTTCGGAAGCTGAAATACAAGGTCACATTTAATTTACATCTAGACTGAGAAATCTTATTTAAATACTCAGTAGTTAATAATTCCATTAAACTTAATGGGGCTAACTCATGTAAGTAACTTTGCATTGCCGTAAATATTGAATTCAGTCTAATCCCTGCACTTATTTACAGTTTTTCCCTTTTAGTTCTCAAGGGAAGCTTTCTCTTCAGACACAATATGAGCATGTCCTTGAATCAGGAAGTGCAATGACCTCTAAGTTCAGCTCTTGCATATGTATGCGTGCATCTTCAATGAGACCCTGGGATTCTTCCATGTAAACCACCAGACTCATAGGAAATTGAAGTAATTATCAGCACAGGACTCTATAAAAATAGTTTACAAGTGCTCTTACTGAAGATCAGATTTACAGTGTTACAGCTTCAGTAACTTGCAAATCTGATTTCAAATAAAAGAGTAAATACCTGCAAGAAGGTATGGAAGCATTCATGTCAAGCAAGACTTAAAACATCTGGAGGCATATAGGTCAGCTTGGAGACCTGACACAGTAACTGGATAGGTTCTTAAAATTAAAAGCAATAATTGATCCAAAATGTTTTCTCCAAAAACAACAACGTCATGGTTTAACCCTATGCCCCCTGATAGGACCACACAGCCGTTCACTCTCACCCCTGGTTGGGATGGGGAAGATAATCAGAAGAGTATAAGTGAGAGAACTCATGGATTGAGATAGACAGTTTAATAAGTAAAGCAAAAGCTGCACATACAAGTGAAGCAAAACAAGGAATTCATTCACTGCTTCCAATCGGCAGGCAGGTGTTCAGCCATTTCCAGGAAAGCAGAGCTCCATCACAGATAATGATTACTTGGGAAGACAAACGCCATCACTCTGAATGTTCCCCCCTTCCTCTACCTGTATATGCTGAGCACGATGTCATGTGGTATGGAATATTCCTTCGATCAGTTGGGGTTAGCTGTCCCAGCTGTATCCCCTCCCAACTTCTTGTGCCCTCCCAACATGCCTGTCGGCAGGGCGGTATGAGGAACAGAAAAGGCCTTGACTGCTTAGCAACAACCAAAAATGTCAGCGCGCTATCAACATTGCTTTCATCCCAAATCCAAAACACAGCATTATACTAGCTGCTAGCAGGAAAGTTAATTCTATCCCAACTGAAACCATGACAGCCATGGCTTAATAAGCAATAGTACTATCACATCCTTTCTGAAACCTATTTATCAATTTGTAACATCCTTCCAAGGTATCCTTCAGCATACCCCTGACTGTATCTTACCTTTATTCACCCAGTGTAGGGAATCCACATAATGCATGTAATAGACCTGATGACGAGAAGTTACCCAAATACAGGGGGAGTCAGGACTAGAAATATAGTACTACAGTTCTTTCCTTTCAGAAAAAGACATTTAGCTTTTGAACAAAAGACTTTTCTCCTCCAGGAATAGCAAAACTTCTAGACTGAAACTGTAACAATTAGCTCTTAGTATCTCCAAGGGCTAGACTCCTTCCACTCCCCTCCCTCTTTGCTACCAGTCTACTTGACACACCTGCTAAGCATACCACAGCAAATAGCAAGCCACACTTAAACTGTCCATGAGCCAGATACAGCTCCTATGATACCGCTTGGCCACCTATGAAGAGCAGGAAATGTATTCCTACTGCCTAAACTAGATGCCAAGTTGCAAATCATACAGGCACAGAATCTTTTGTCACCGTTCATACTTCTGTTTGCTGTTTTGACATATCTCCTTTACCTTTCTCTGTCTCCACGTGACTCTACAAGCAGCTCCTGCAACTGGACATGGCTTCTCACTCTCATCTACCAGGTGCTGCGTTATCTCAGAAATTACTCTTTAAAACCAATTGGTGCAGTTACTAATTTTCTCACAACAAACATTAAAGTGTCATCCTTATCAGCTGCAGACAGAAGTAACCATTTTTCAAAAATACAGCCTGTCACTATCAGAAGAAATGTACTTTGTAAGCATCATCTGATGATCAGCCTCATCTCAAAATCTATCCTTCATTCCTAAATTCTTTGGCAGGGGGAAGTGGGCACTGTCACAGTTAACCATAGTTAATCTCAGTAAAGTAACAGAATTTGACATTATTTAGGCTTTTAGTTATTTTTCACCTTTACCTTTGTGAGCTCAATACTGCTTAAATTGCTTGCAGCATTTGCACCAACGCAGAAGCTGTTTTACCCAGTAGGAGTTTATATGCATTTGCAAAACATAACGTAGGTGTTTGTTATTCACAACTCTCATACAAGCAATGCAAGCAAAATTCTGGGATTCTGCTTAAAACTATTCACTTCAGTTTTGTGCTCACCTAACCCAAACAGATCATTCACGTAGGCATTTTTGACGCAGATTAACACATCAATTTTCTACCTGTACCACAAACTTTTAGTTTGTGGAGTGCATTAAACAAAAGGAGAGAAGAAATATGAAGTAATGTGTGAATATCAGTACAAGTGAGAAAAATTGCCTTTGAAGGTCAGCTACTGCTAGAGAAAATTTAGTGGAACAGTTTACTTTGCAAGATAATGATGATAAATCAAGGATGAGAGAGATGCAAAGCATTTTGGCTGCTATTGGAGACTCTGGAAAGTATTGAATTCTTCTAAAAATCTACATGAAGATTGTCCTGTGATAGTGTTTTCATATGCAAGGAATTCTCAAATAGGATTCAAATGAAAGAACTGCGCAAAATGGTCATGTTAGTATGCAGTGTATTTATAAACCTGAGAGAAAATTACCAGAAACAATTACCAATTCAAGAATGCTGTCACAGCAAAACAATTGTAATGTCTCCATTCATTATATGTTGTGGAAAAAATATTTTGCTGTATGATGTTTTCAATTTTCATTTACTTTCTATAAGAAATCAATACAAGTCTGTTCAATCTGAAGTATTTAGGCTAAGATGCAAGTAAAATTAGAACATGAGAGTTCCGATTGCTATATTAATCATTTGCTAGAAACACAGATATGCAAGAGTGACATTTGTGACAGGAAAGAGAACCAAAGAAAGTTTACACACTACCAACTGCCACAGATTACCAACTGTTACGGCTGAATTTTAAAAAAAAAAAAAAAGCCACCCACACTCATTATGTGAAAACCCAAAACGTAATGCATTTTGAGTTTCAGTATAAAATAAGAACTCAAAACAAGATCACAGTAAAGATTTCCTATGATTCAAAAACTTTTCTAAAACATCCTGTCTGCAAGTGAATGAGACTTCATTAGATATAAAACAGTGTTTTCTAAGCTCATTTTTTTATTTGGCTTTCATGGAATAACCTAAACTTTAGGAGGTAAACAAAATTAAGCAAAATGTGGAAAACTAACATAACTCTGTTTATCTCATCCTTGATTTACATGCATTATCTGCAGGATTTTGTATTAACAGAAAAACAGGCTCGAAAAAAATATTGTTCTACTCAAAACAATAGCGATTAAAACAAGGCAATAATCTTTCCAGAGACAAGATAGTGGTAACTTTGAGGAATCACCGTAAAAGCAGAAAGCACAAATCACATTAGCTATCTCCTATATTTGTATTGAAAAGATACACAAGGGTTAAATAAATAAAAAATTAAAAAACCAAACAAACACAAAAAACAAAAACAAACAACGCCACCACCACAAAAGATTATGATCTTTAGAATTTCTCGCTTCTTCATGTAACTATATGTCCTCGTTTCAGCTGAGATAATCTTCTTTCTAGTGGTTGCTGTGTTTTCACATTTGGTATGAAAGGAATGTCAATAACACATAGTGTTTTAGTTGTTGCTAAGTGATGTTTATACTAGTCAAGTACTTTTTTCAGCTTCCCATAGAAGCTGAGAAGGAACACAGACAGAACAATAGAATGACCAATGGAATATTTCGTACCATAGACGTCATGCTCAGTATACAAATGGGGGTTGGCCAGGGAGGGGAATCTGTGATCTCTGCTCGGGTCGGGCTGGGCAACCAATTCACCAGGCAGCGAGAGTGACTTGTGTCTTGTATATTCTTTTACCGTTATTATTATTGTTATTTTAGTTTGCTGTTATTGTTCTATTAAACTGTCTTTATCTCAACCCATGAGGTATTTTTTCCCTTTCCCCTCCTTCTCCCTACCCTTCTCGCGGGGGAAGGGGGAAGGGGGTTGAGCGAGATTGCGTGGTTCTAGTTGCTGGCTGAGGTTAAACTATGACACTATATTACTAAAAAGCAATACGGAAAAGTAGAGGCAAGTTTCTAACTTAAGACAACAGGAAGTATAACCTAGCTTCATGTCAATATAGAGGAAGAAAACAACCGTCCTAAAAAACATATCCTGTCATGGCCACAGACTAACACTTTCCAGATCAGAAAGCACATCTCTGAGGAAGGGCAGACAAGTACATTAGGGTTTCTCCCAATTAGCAAGTAAATTTTGTTGCCCAAGTTTAGATTTTTTTCAAGACAGTTTTGAAAACTGAACATGGTACCTTTATATGATAAAGTAAATAAACTACTTATCCCATTCTCAGTAAGACCAACCTAATGATCAACATGGTTGAATAAGCAGCAATTTCATTGGTATGAAACAATCATCAGTTGTCCCCGTTAGATTAGTTGTCCAGATTACGGCTTAAACAACAGCATTATACAATATTATAACTTAAATTTGGAAGTAGGACACTTTGAAGTAAGCAGTTAATTGCTCTGAAAATAGCTGGTAAATCTTACTATTCGTAACTGGAAACTTAACAAAATAAGTAATTATTATATTTCATTTAAAAATTATATTTCTTTCAAAAAATTACCATAGTTAACCGTCCTGGTTTCAGCTAGGATAGAGTGGTTGCTGTGCTTCATATTTGGTATGAAAGGAATGTCAATAATGCATATTGTTTTGTTTGTCACCAGGTGATGCTTGTATTTTTCAGGGACTTTTTTCAGCTTCCCATAGAAGCTGCGAAGGAGCCAAGACAGAACAATGGAATGGCCAATGAAATATTCCATACCACAGATGTAATTCTCAGTACATAAATGGCGTTAGCGGAGGGGGGGTCGGGGGCGTACTCATGATTGCTGCCAATTCATTGATTTAGCAGGTGGTGACAGTGACTTGTGTCTTGTATATTCTTTTACCATCGTTATTATTGTTATTTTTTTCTTTTCTGTTATTGTTCTATTAAACTGTCTTTATCTCAACCCATGAGGGGTTTTTTTTTCCTTTCTCTTTCCCCCCCAGTTCTCCCTCTTCTCCCTGCCCTTCTTGGGGAAGAGGGAGAACTGCATGAGCAGCTGTGTGGTCACAGCTGCCAGCTGGGGTTAAACTATGACATTAACATTCAACCCTTTGCCAAAACAGCCTGCAGTCTTACACAGGAGATAGTGCACTGCACGACAGCTCCAGATGCTACTGAGCCTAAGTGAAGTTTCAAGTGAAACTAGCTATAAAGAGATAATTTCACAAACATTAACTTTCAAAAATATAACTACTATTGTTCAAAAATCTCTAGGAATTGTAAAACGTACAGGTTGCTGTGCTGCTTCATCTTTCATTAGATCTTCATAAACCTCCCCACCTTCGTCTTCTCCATAGACACAATCATACAACTCTTCATCTTCATCAACACCAGTTTCACTGAAAGGAAGAAGCAATTAAAAAAAGGTGTGCAGCACAGGCAACTTACCATCAGCTCTGCAAGGGACCACTCCTCATAGGAAAAGAACTCATTAAGGGAAATTAAGTCCATTAATTTTCTTTCCTCAATGCATTTACAATACGGTTGTACAAAATCAACACAACACTGAACACTGCATGAGTTTAGAACCACACAGGAACTAAGCCAGGCCCAGAAAGCACCTTGTCAGGACAGTTTTTTCATGAGGTACTGTCCAGCTGCTCTCTCCTCTTTGTCCTTTTTCCCCACCACACCCAATGAAGAGGAGCTGCCTCTCCTTCCTGCCTGGCATCCCACTGCACTGGCATGTGAGACACTGATACAGGTCTCCTTCCTGCCTAAAGAAAGGATTATCTGGGGTAAAATACACTAAAGACTGCAGAGCCAGCAGCTGAGTCTGTACCTCCACACCATAAGCCAATATCTTGATCACCTCATGGCAACCTTCACCTACCTAAAAATGAAAGTAGTCCAGTCATAATAATAGAGACTTGATCAGGTGTGCTGATAATTTTGAGATTTTTACTGTTAGAAGACAACACTGAAATCCTTCAGAGTAAAAAGCAGGTTAAGGATTGGTCCGCTAGGACTAGGAAAGAACCATTTCTATAAGTGGATCATCAGTACTTAAGAACAGGACATCAGAAGCTCTACTGGCAGAGTCTAATAATTTCAAAGAAATCAAAATGAATGAGAATTGCTACCAACACAACTGCCATATGGACTACTTGGAAATACCAAACCAAGTCACTATGTCTATAGTCAGGACCATATACAGAAACCAAGTGATTTTTTTAATTTCTCATTAAACATGGTTGGTTGGTTTGTTTTGGTGGGGTTTTTTTTGGTTTGGGTTTTTTTTGGTTTTTATTAAAATCAAGGACATCAGAAGGATAAAGTAAGCAAGCGTTAGAAGTTTCAATAGATTAAATGATTAAAAAAATATATTTGGGGGATTCAACAGAAGACAGAAATTGCTCACATCCCTTCCTTTTCGAACAGATACCATGCCCCAGGAGAGCTAGAAAGCTCAGGTGCCCCAGGTTAGTCTAACATTTCAGCTTGCACCAGTGAGGATGGTGTGCTAGCATTTCACATTAAACACTAGCAGCTGTATCAGATGCAGCAGACACACTCCATTTTACCACCTATGCTCCAGGGAACAAAAGCTGGCAAAAAGGCAGAGTAAGGATCAAAACACTTAACTACTAGAGCTCTTTCTGATAGAAAGCCTTAAATTCATTCTAAATTCTTTAGACACCATTTAAACTCAAGGACAATTAAACTAATTTTAGTCAAATACACTTAGTAATTACAAGAAACTAAAACATGCGGGCCACAAGCATCATTCACTGGTACTTTTCTTATGAGAGAGTACTTCTTGAATTGCTTCCTCCACAATTGGGACAGCACATAACTACCAAATTTCAGTGACTAATATTTGTAATTTGATGCAAAAGAAGAGCTACGAATCTCAATTTCTTTGGTATGATTTTTTAACTTTTTTTTTTTTTTTAATGACAGATTGTCTCCCAGTACTGAACTTGTATACCTATTTAAGACCTGCTAGAAATATTATTTTCAACAGTGCTAATACCACCACAGCTAAGAGACGAGGACATCATCTCTAGCCCACTCTGGTCTCAGAAGAGCCTGCAACTCCTACCTTCCGCACGTTCACCTACACAGAGTGAAAAGCAGCTATCTATGAGATAACCAGTCAGCTGCAGGAGACAAGGATGAGCTTTTCAGGGAAGGTGATAAATTGAGCAATGCCAACCATGGTGGGGTTTCCCTTCTTTATAGACAGTAAAAAAACAAAACCACCATGTCAACAGCAGCTACTTCATCACATCACAGCAAGCAACATACTATGTGGCCAGAGCCAAGACAGAGGCAGATGAGCACTAGTGAGGTGAGCGCTGGCGAGCTTTGAGCTTTGGGACAGTGAGCTCTGATCTTAGCTCTTGTCCAATATGATTCTTAACGCATCTTGAGAGATCCTAGCCATAGGATATAAGAGTAGTTCTTCCTGACAATTTTTTTATGCCCAGATGTATTTATCTCACCAGTCTGCAAAATAAAGCTGCAGTCTACCATTCAATACTATATAGTATGCTTATGTCTGTCTGTCTTGTACCTCAAAGCCAATGTGAAAATTGGCAATAACTAATAATCCTGCAAACCCTTACCCAGAGAGGTAAATGCACTTACATGAAGAATTTCATTGACCTTCTAGAAATGACCCACTTGAATTATGATCCAAACACGCATTTTCTTTGCAAATTCAAGACCATTTCCTTGGGTCCCTTACAACTGATATTGTAATTCTACAAAAGCATTCTCATAGTACATACAAGTAATTTCAAAATGCATTCATGATTTACTTTGCTATCAGCACCCTCTATGAAACATGCTTCCTTACATATAAAAACATATTACAATCATTCATATAAGCTTTCATAATTAATTCCTCCTGGTCAGCATCATCGCTAACAAATTCTTTTTAAATCAAATAAATATCCCATTCACGTCATGTGTTCTATAACATTATGTAAATACTAGTATGTAACCAAAATCTTTAATTTAACTAAAGATTTGTAACATACTCTATTAAATCAGGAAGACCTTTGTAGACATCATCATCATCAATGCTTTCTTCTGTAGGGAAGGGCCTATAAAAAGAAAAAGAACATGAATTATAGACAGCACTAGTCTAGTCACATAGTGGGTTTTTGTTTGATTTCTAAAATTTTCACACAGATTACTGCATGTTAATGTGTTTGTACGTTCCCCTCTCTCTGATGAACAGTATACATGTATTTAGACTTCTATATATGAACTGATACTTAATATAATAGAAAATCCTAGCGGGTGGGGTTGTTATAAATCACTACTGATACACATCATTGTCAGTTTTTCAACTGAGAATATTAACTACTCTTGTTAGCACAGGACATGAATTACAGGACTGTCTAGGGAATTTTGTCTATGTTTTAAAAACATCATCCGTTCATATATGATAAGACCGATGAATCAAACCATTAAAAAAATGGAGAACAGCAAAGCACGAAGTCTTTCACCTTTTCTCACAGCCCACAATTATAGTTCATGAGGTCAGATTTGGTTGGGCGTTTTTGGTTGCTTTTTGAAATTGAGAATCTCACAAACTTGGGAGTTTTGCTGATTTTTAGACGGGAAAAAGAAGAGAAAACCCATTTGTCTTTACATAGATCAGCACTCCATCACCCTGACTTACAATCCATGACTCACAGTTATCACACAAGTTCTGTAATACTAACTGCTCATTTTTTCACCTCATGTTTCAGCACAAGAGGTAAATGTAGTTCAGACACTTCAGTAAGGGTAACCAGAAGTAGAAGATACCCTTTGGAGCTCCTCAGAAGTCCACAGCCTTGGTTAGCTGTCCACTGGGCAACATGGTTTACAACCAGAGAAGTTCTTACTGGGGGACACTGACTATACTCCCTCTAACAACTTTTCCAAGGAGGATCACGCAAGAGGCATTATTCCCACCATTCACGGGGGCAATAACGTACCTTATTCCTGTGCCTAATGCAATAGGAGTGCGAGAAAGTTTTGAAAGTGTTTCTATCACCTGCAGAAGAAGGAAACAGAAACCATGAGTAGTTGTAGAACTGAAGCAATAAAACATTTTGTTCTGTATTATTTAATTATCAGGAACACCATTTCACATTGAATCATATAAACAGACACAGAATCTGGCTATGCCAAACACTGAGTGCACTGAACTTCCACAGATTTCCCATGATGTGGTCTTCACTGCTTTTGTACTCGGGGATGCAATGGGAGCACAAAGAGACAAAAAGAGAAACCTCTTATTTACAAGTTTTAGCACAAATAAAAGCCAATTTAAGTGGATTTAAAACCAGGCCATATATGTCACAGATTAGACATTCAATTTGCAATTGGACCTGGATGCAATTGTAACAAAATTTTATCTTACAGACTGCTCTGAAGTTCTTTTTTAATTGTAGCTCCAAAAAGAAAATCCAGTATTCATTTGAGCTTTTCCAAACACTGGCCAGAAGAGGGAGCCAAATGCCAAATCAGCAGAAAGCCACGTCTTCAGGACCGGCTGGCAAAGGAAAGGTAATCTCTCATTAGCCAAACAGTTAAAGAAGCTGCACATTTGAGTCCATAAGCTTTGCTTATTTTTAGAAGATGGCAGCAGTCTGGAAGATCTCATTCTAAGAAAAGACCTCCTGTAAGTGCTCAAGGTTACACAATAATAGAGGGAGAACATTAGGGAGGGTAGAATACATGTACATATGGTCACATATATGGGAGTTATTTTGCTGTCAGCTGTAATAATACAAGACCAACTTGTACTCTGCCTAGCACATCCTCTCCGTCACAAATATTTTCTCTTATTTTGAGCACAGATTGGCAAGTCTTATTTGCTAGAGAGAGAAAAAGAGCCAAAATGACACCCTGTCTGAATTTCCATACTTCCAATCACGAGGTTCCTCTGAGCTTCCTAGAAGTTTCAGGTTGGGTCTTTAAATTTAAAATCCATATTAGGCTGAAGTGAAATCTCCAAAGAAGGTTTTTATCAGTAGTATGAAAATCCATTATAACAATTTTAAGTTCCGTGGGCATCTGGGAATAATCTCTAAAATTAAAATCGTTTATTTTTGAAGTTCTAATTACAAGACTAACCTGACCATAAAACACAGAGTTAAAAGTACATCTCTCAAAGGAATGACAATGACATGTTTACGCAGGAGAATGACAAAGTAAAAACCACAGAGAATAATCACCAACTACAGAGCTTAGACTGAAGTTACAAAGCCTCCAAAGTGAATCAGATCTCATATGCAGATGAGCAAAATTCAGAATGAACTACTACTCCCGTGAAAGGAACATTTTGGGTTCATTTAAGCTACTGTGGAAATTAATGTCACAGAAAATCTGGTTTTGCCTTACAGAAAAGTCAAAGAATAATAAAAGCAAATAAATATGCTATGAACTCAATCAAAGGTGTGGGCATATTAATACCCCTATGAATAGAAGGACTGCAATAGAGCCTAGAATAAGTTTTGGAAATTGTGAATAAAATTTGATTCAAGTTAATTTAGAACTGTCACATTAGTCAAAAGGTCAAAAAGGAAAAAAGACTCCTTCAAAAATTCTGGCTGTTGCAGGGGCGTTCTGGTTTCTGTACCAGACAAGAATCTGCCTCTGCACACCTGTGAGAATCTCAGTGCAGGACTGCAAGGACTGCTAAGCCGCACGAGACAAGACACTATGGGAAGTTAACTGAAAATTCAATAGCTGGCAAAATGATCTGTCCTAACAGATGGGTGAACACTGATTGGCAAAATCACAGGAAGAGAGGTTTAATGATTATCGAAACAGAGGGGGGCAAGTCTGGTGAACTAAACATCCCTTTCTTGTTTCAACGTGTTA
Organism: Burhinus bistriatus; assembly: GCA_013397275.1. Taxonomy (NCBI): domain Eukaryota; kingdom Metazoa; phylum Chordata; class Aves; order Charadriiformes; family Burhinidae; genus Burhinus; species Burhinus bistriatus. The sequence goes on along the minus strand of VYXH01002883.1, from coordinate 155,432 downwards.
TTTCCCAGCACACAGAAAACCTTTTGCAAACTATTCCACCCACTCAAACCCTTTTCCTTAGAGGAATTCTCACTTGTCTAGTATAATCAAACCCAGTAGAAGTATGGCTAATTATGGTTGCTTCAAGATAACACAAAAACAATCTGTACAAAACAAAACTATGGATTTTAGGAAGATAACTAGAAAGTGTTATGCCCTAAATGTACCACCAAATTACATTTTACAGCTATCAGTACACAAAGAAAAGCAAGACTTATAAATTAAAAGGAATAGAAAAACTTTTTCAGGAACTGATGTGAAACCTTCATTTAAGGAAGAAAAAAGAAAAAAAGAAGGGGAGGAAGGGAACCACCACACACTGAGGAAGCCAGAAAAGTGTCTATGAGAACATGCACACACAGAAAAGGAGAGAGAAAGAAAAGGAACTATATGACTAGAGACAACAGAAGACTACTAATAATTTTCATTGGTCTTAGAATGGAGAAGGTCTGGCACTGCAGGAAGAGCAAACTAACATGCTAGGAAAGCCAATGGGCAGACTTCTATCAAAAACTGATCCCTGGATAATCCACTAAGAAGAAAATGGTAATCATCACAACAGCTGTCAGTATCTCAGACACACTGCATTCTCCAGAAGTATGTAATAGAAGTGTGGCCACGCTAGCATCATGAAAGGGGAAAGGTAGCAGGCGGAGAGATCCCTACTCTTCTATTTCAAAACAAAACAATTAGAACTTAAGTCCATTAACCACCCCAGTGTGTATTTAAGACTAAAATACATAACTGAAAACAGACATAACTTCCACAAAATAAAAGGTAATGCTTGCCCATTGACCATTCCTATTAAAGCACACCCTAAAACAGTGCTCTGTCAAGAAACAAGATGGTTACTACTGAGGGGTCTTCTTGCTGTTGTGGTTTCCTTAAAGAATTCTGAGAAAATGTCAGGAATACTTACACAAGTAATCATACGTGAAACTACCACTTCTGGTCAACACGCTATTTCAACATCACATATGTGTAAACGTATTTGCTCCAACATGAAGTGGGGCAAAGAAAGATTCTCCTTCCACATGAAATTTCAGGTCTTTGGTTCTGAGCCACTGCAGGAACTCTTAAGCATTCCCAAATTTCTAGGTCCATGAGGAAGGTCTGGGCTGAGTTGTCAGAAAAACTATCAGAGTTTCAATAGATATTCATCAAAACAATCAAACTAAACCAAGCAAAATGTCTGATTTTCAACAGACTGACAAAGACTCGGGAGTTTTTCAGAACAGTGCTAGTTTGAAGCCCTATACAGTTAACATGAGGGAAGCTATAATAAAGTGCAATTCTGAACTTCAAAATTATAGTGTACCATACACATGAAAGTCCATAACATTCCATTTAATGCTTTTCACGTGCTTTTTTTTGCCTTGCTTTTCCTTAATCTGTTTTACCCATTTAACCCTAGATGATTGCCCAGTTCTCTTCCACAGCAAGGACTCAGATGGATGCTCCCGTACCTTTGAATGAGGCTAAACTGGATCTTAGCTGAAGTGCAAAAGTAGTACTCCTTGCTGGTACAAAGTCCAGAACAACAGGGCTTCCATGGCTGGCTCTGGTCTGCAACAGACAAATGTTCAAAGGGCTGCAGGGCCTTTGCACACATGCTATTACCAGGAACAGGCAGTGAAAACTAGACACTGAGTAAAGATTCATATTTATGTTCTGGCTAGCTACAACACATGAAAAAAACCACTTATATTCCAAAACATCCTGCAACGACTACATCCCTTCACACTGGAAAGCTCAATAACTCTCCTGCAGTGAACCTGAAACTGGGAGATGTTAGCAAGAGACTTTCAGGCACAAAAGGAAGCCCCACCTGCACCCTCCTCAATATAGCTGCTTTGCACTGACTACTGCTGTCAGACAGAGGTTAAGCAAGTCTTCAGAAGTCACATCAAAGCCACGCTCTCTTCAAGAAGATGTGAACATCCAAGTTTGTTTTTCAGTATATAGCCAGTTTATGCAAAATATGACGTGAAATTCAAATCTATGGCCCTGCAAGAGGAAGCGTGCCTCAGCCCACGCTCCCGCAAGCGACTCTGCTCCTCATTCACATTTTGGACGCAGCTGGCAAGACCAACGGTCTCACACTACACATTAACTTTTTACTTCATGAATTACTCTAACAGCAGATTTTTTTTTTTTGGCCTGGTATTTATTATTGTTTCACTTGACTTACTGTTGTAGGTCAGACTCTCCGGTTCATGTAAGCACTTTCATATTCCTTACTGGAACGTTATTTTGTAATTTCCTGCAGCCATACTCTTCAGTAAATCACATCACATATTCCTATGCATACTTACAGCAGCAGTACACTAGAGGGACTATTTTACTCCTTTCCATAGCAGTCGTGTGTCCGAGTTTAAAATGTGAATTATTAAGTGTTTTGGTGGGAGTCACTTTTTATTCTTGTTTCTTAAAAAAGACCTTACAAACCATGCAGTTCAAGAACAGACAAAGCATGTCTTAAAAGTACTTCTCCACTTTTAGAAGAAACAGAAATAAATTATTTTGCAACTCACTGTCTCCCTAGGCAGGCAACATTTCCTTGCTATTGACAGCTGCTGTCAGAACTAGGCCCATAGTTATATTTCTGATGTTTACCTAAACTGAAAACATGAAGTGATCAACAAACATTGACAGTAACAGTTGCATAGTTTATGCCAATAAAACCTAGAAAGACTCACTGTGGATTAGATCTCCAAAGCAGTCGTTTCCATGTATGCACTTAACCAGGATTTGTTTTCCTAAGACACAGTAAAAGTCACCAAGAATTCGTAACCATATTACATATCAAGTCTTGTTTTCAGAATCTGGGCATCTAGCTTAGTATTTGAGTGTTGCATTTTGTTGAAAACTTAGCTTTACTCACTCCCTTGAAGTGAAATTATTTAGCAGATATATAGAAACATTAGCATAACAGTTATTTGCCAATGAAAAATATTTCCAATACCAACCTACTTTTTAACATGCTACTTTTAGATACACACACGGGTTTCTTCCCTAACAGGTCTGTCTTTACTTAGTCACGTTTTGGGGAACAAAAAAAAAAAAAATCTTTAATTATAAAGGAAAATTCATCCTTCAGAGAGTTGATAAGCTCCTTGGCTATGTTCTGTCTCCATTCCAGCCTCTAGGCTGGAAGAGTGATCTTGAGCACTCTGACGTTCAAGAAAACTAGATCTCTAATTACATGTCTAACTAACACGCCCCCTTTATCAACTGACTTTGAAATAGTTATGTTTGATTGGCTATATAAAAGTATAGCAGGGGAAATAGTATATAAAAATAATATGTGTTTTATACGTAGTTGTAATTACCCTCAAGCTAAGGTCTATGCACAAAGAGAGCCTGATGGCTGCATAAGACTGGTTAAGCTATCACCATCTCAAAGGAAACTACAGAGCTGCTATTTGCTTTCTCAGAGAAGCGAGCACACCTGTATTTTGTTATTCAGAAAGAAGGATGGGTTTGTGTCCATGCTTGACAAAATCTTAGCATCCTTCACTTTTGCATGCAGTATCAATATAATTAGCTATTGTCATTTCAGGAATCAATTCCTTCAAAAGCCTGTCTTGAGGACACTCAAATTTCCATTGGCAAAGAAGGCATTTGCTCATTTGTTATACAAGAGAAATACTATACTCCATTCTATATGAGCTTCCAACTGGTTTCCAAGTAAAATTTATCAGCAAGACAACCATGAATAGAAAATGGTTACACATACTTTAGACCACTTATCAAGGCTACATTACATTTTCTGTGTTTTCCTCACTTCATAACCTGAAAACTTTGACTGAAAGAAGAGCATATTGCTTTCGATGTGACAAATATCAAAGCATTCAATTTAGTAGGAGAAATTCACCCTAGAATCTTTTAGAGATTCCAATTGAGAGTATTGAAAGGTAGGGACTCTTGAGATTAATACGTGCACATATTAATTATTTGGATATATACATACACTGCCTACAGTTCTGGGCAGATTATGAAAAACAAAAAGCTAATTCAAGTAGAAATCCAATGTTCCTAGAGAAAATGAAGACATACACGCTCTGCATCACTAGGGTAATGCTCTTAAAAGGCCAATTCCAAGCATCTCATATCGAGGATACTTCAAAGCCAGAACTGCTACTCATGCCCACATGCTGAATGAGTTTTCTTTAAGCTGTTTTCACTCACTCATCAGATTAGAGAGAGAGGAGAAAAACAGAAAAGAGAAATTATCATTTTGCGTCTCTGTCACTCAAAGATAAGAAGAAATTGCTACACATAAGTATATTCTCAAATGACTTATATTAAGAAAGAGGGTTTATCATCTCCACTTTACCAGGCCCCTGCCAACCCTGTATCAGTACTTCATTTGCCACAGAAGGCGGGGGGGACATATCTTAATATTTTACCGTAATCCATCATTAACTTTTGAACCAAAAGATTTCTAGGAACTGTTACATTTATATTTGCTAACAGATGTGAAAAAGGAAATGTATTCAGCTCCAGGGTGATTACACAGCTCTGATCTAATGAGCATGTTATTCCAAATAAAAGGTGTTCGTAAGTTAAATTGAACATTTTCTCTCCATCTGCCTTGTTCTGGTATCGCGTTAGTACTCTATGTTGGTTCAGGTTAGTTTTAATCAAACCACAAGCCTCTAGGGAAGGAGAAAGGATAAGGGCTTTCGAAAAAAAGGCAGAATGAATGAAAACTCATTAAAAAGAAAAGAAAGGAGAAAAAAAAAAAAAAGAGATGGCCTAAAAGCAAACCCTTCATTTCACATAATGACACCTCTAACAGGCCCTTAAAAACAAACAGCAAATTTCAAATACCAGCTATGCAAATATGCCTTTACTAAATACTGCTATGGCATACACTGAAGTGTCGAAGTCATACAGACACAAACATGTGAAAGACAATTTACAGCCTTGGCTCCCACACCAACATTTCCTTCGGAATACAAAAGTCTGCAGACCTCCAGCAGGTAGAAATGTAATAGCCTGGTTTTGATTACACATGTAGCTGAATACTGATTTTCATCTCATTCAAATAATGAAAGCCAAGCTTCAGGTGTAGAGCACCGATAGCTGCAAGCCAAAGGAAAGTCATAAATTTACTTTCCACAGGGGTAATCACCAGCTGCGGGATGCTGCCTGTTTCCTCACTGACATCACCTTCAGCTACCCCGATTCTGGCATCTCTTGTCGTCCATGTCCATTCTTCCATTTCCACTGAACTACATCCTCAGGAAATACACCTGAGGACTACTCCATCCTTCTTACCTATCGAGGCTCAGTGCTGGCATAGCAGCAAGTAAGGAAAATAGCCAAACTGTCCCAGGGAACCACGGCAGGGAAATTCACAATCCCGAGCCAATTTTTTGTGACTGACAGGAGCCTGCCAACAACTCTGAAGAACAGTTTGAAACCAGGTGCCAAATGTTTTTATGCAGAGGCAGCAAGGGTAAGGCGACTGCTGTAAAAGCTGGTTTTGGCAGTCATGCACGTTTTTTCCTCTGAACACAGAGCCCCAGCGCCCAGCTGCGAGAGGAGAGCTCAGAGGTGCTGCCGTGCTGCGAGGGGGAAGCCTGGCTGGCCCCGGGCATGCAAACTTCTCCTCTTTCCCTCCTGGCCAGGGGATACCATGCATGCATTGCCCGAAGGAACTCTCATCTTTTATCCATTTTCTCCAGTGTCTCCACAGTTTCTTCAAGGATAAAGTGGCAGTAAAGTCTTTCTCCAGACTTAAAAAAACCCCAACAGCCAAGACAAAGAAACCTCCTGGGTGTTGCCTCTTTCTGTTTGTAGATAAGCTAACTACAGAGATGCAAACTGCCCTGGGGAATCAACAACTACAAAATATGCAACGTTTTCTCTAAAGCCTTGTAAGAAGGAGACGTGAGGTCGGGAGGAGGGCAGTTTGGCACCAGGAAACCAGAGTCAGAGACACAGAAGAACACAATTTTTTAAAAACCACTCTGGAAGATATAAGAGGACAGATGACCTGATGTCCAAAAGGACCGGTTAAGGCTGGGCATATTTTCCCCTTTTAGTAAAAATAAAACACCTGCCATTAAGTTAGAAATATCCAAAACTGAAGAGTTCTGTGGTTGTTTTCTTTCACATATCTAAATTATACCAAGCAACACTTGAAGTCATATGTTTATGTTACACATGTAAAGTATCTATAGTGTTTTTCTCTAGGACAGTAGTTAAAATAAAGGCATAACTGCAGTTTCCAACAATAGCAAAGGGCAGGTTGGACCCCTCACTAACCAAACTCCTCCTCCACCACCTTCGCACACTGAACATTTTTAACATTTTATTCCTTTTATAGGGAGTGATAGCTCCGATCACACAAACTCCTGAACTGGAATAGTGGGACTGACAGATGTAGCTACACGGGACTGTACACACCACTCCTAAATATCACTTACAAAAAAAAAAAGGAGAGCAAGAGATGCAAAACTGAACACTCCAGGAATTCATAAAACTTAATGCCATATTATTAGGACTATAATCAGCAAGTCTCTAATAATCAGTATCCAATTATAGACACGTGAAACATACATTGTGCTTAAAATCCCATTTTTTCAAACTTCAGGTCAGTGATGAGGCTGAAAAAAAGCTTCCCTAGACAGTTCTGCTCTTATAAGGAACTGAGAAAGTCCAAATTGCACAAGCCGCATAGTCCTGTTGCTCTCTTGGTTAGTTTTGTCCAAAACGCTGAGACACTCACCAAAGCACTCACGGGGGGCGGGGAGTGGATGGTGGGGTAGTTTTAGCAGCTGCTTCCTGTCTGCAGCTTGTGGTTTTGATTCTATGAATATCTTCCAGCCCTCACCGTGCCTTCAGGGGGTTTAGGTTTTGTTTTTTGTCTTTTTTTTTTTTTCTTTTTTTTAAAAAAAAGATGTTGCTTAAAGGATGACAACCGTACTTCAAGCACTGCTGTGATAGAAACAGAGCACTCGAACACTGCAGCTAATAGCATGAGTGCAGACTGCCTTCAAGCACACTATCCTTGTAAAAGACAGAATTAAATAGGATTTTGTCCTTTCTGGTGCATTTATTACATTACAGGTTTTGCATGAAGGGCAAAGGAATATAAAAGGATACGTGTAGGACAGTACTGCAAAACCTAGCTGCTATTAAATCATTCAACTTCCCTTCATAATAAACTTTAGAAGGATAACTTGTACTTTACAAACAAACAGCATCTTCAGACTGTATTCAGCTTTGATCAAGTGCTCACTTTCAATGCTTTGTAAACACTGTTATTGATGATACCACAAATTTTTACCATATTTTATATGGGTCATAACACAAACTAATCAAGGACAAAACAGCTTCTTCCTGCAATTTAAACAGCACATTTTAATATAATCTTGATTTTTTTCCTAACAGTAAACATCCATTTTAAAATCCTTAATGACCTAACAGTGAGATTATCAAAAGTGTTCAGACTTTGAACAGAATACTTTTTTTTAATAGGAATGGACATAAATCAATGCTCTGTGTTTTGCCAAGTTACATTTCTTTTGCCACTGTCCTTTAACAGACTTCAAAAGACGGTGTTTACATGGTTGAAAAGAACAAGAAAATTCTGTAAACTGCAACCACCAGTTTGTACACTATGTATACATTTTGGGTGTTCTTGACCTTGGATGTTTAAAATTAGTATACAAATGTTCTAGAAGGAAAAGAGTGCTTTTGCACTCAGTATTGATTGTACCTCAAATATTGTTTTAGGTATGCATCCTGGAGTTTAAGTGACATCTGGTTTCTTCACTCCCACTGTATTATTTCATTTAAATATTTAAACCCATTCCTTGTCAATTTTGATATTAGCAAGAAGGATATTTGGAGGAGACTGCGCAACGGAGCTTTTCTTCCTCTCTTCTGCTAAAAGCAGAGGAAGATCTTTCTCTTCCTGTCTTGAGTGAACCAGTCACTGTCACAGCTCTCCCTTTGCTCAATTTACTTTAACCATTGACTATAAATTCAACTACAGCGTGGCTTTGCTGAATAGTACCAAGTCACACTTGAACCATGAACTGAATTTAGTCCAGTACACAATCACTGAAGATAAGGATATTTATTAGGGGTAAACACATACCGTATGTTCCCCTCATTCTCTGGGAGAAAAAATTTCCCTTGCTACCGCGGGCAGTGCAAAGGGAAGTGAGCTGTTCTCTTTGATGCAATTACCGTCCAACTCGCTCACAGTGGCTTACAAAAGCCCAAGGCTATCTTCAAGCCTCACGCTCTAGAGTTCTCTCTTTTGTACCAGAAAAGACAAGGGATTGATCAGTGCATCGGAAAAGCCTTGCACTTACCTTCAACACTACAAAAAGGTACATAGTAAAGCATAACTCACTTTTACTCTGTCTTCCACTCTTATTTTAAAAATCAGCATCTTTGATACAAGACAAAAAATTATACTTGAGAAGACATCCTGCAATGGGAATGGCAATACTATCAACTTCTACTGTAGAAACCTGAAAAGAGCAGTGGTTTGGTTTTCTCCCTAAGCATCTGTTCATTTAGATTAAAAAAAAAAGAAAAAAAAAACAACAACAAAAAACCCCCCCACACTACATTACTGTAGTGAAAGAAAATACAAAGTGAGATTTACATTCTTATTATGTTTGTACCTAATTCTCCTTGAGCTGGAGCCTTACACTGAAAATGACAAAATGAATGAGAGAAACCAACTTGCTAATTTTATTTGCTACTGCTTCATTATTCTCTTGCTTTGTTCCCTTGAACATGCAGGAGCTTGCAGGTTGTAACATTATCTATGTATGTATCTTTCCCCTCAGAAAGTGTACTGCACTTCAAAATGCCACTGCAGAACCAAGGGAAAGTGGGATTCCTCTCTATTTTTTTTTTTTTTAACGTAATATATTCGTACTTAATGGTGATAACCTACAAAATGCAACCTTTGTGGCGGTTAGTGTCTGACTGACATCATATCCTTCTTTGCACTGACACTGATGCTGTCCTTATGCTGCCTATGACAAAATTAAGCCAGCCAGGCCTCAGAGAGTTCACCATCTAAAAGATCAGTTAGAAGACAGAAAAGACAGACAAACAGGACACTTCATTTAAAATTACTACTTTTTTGAATTTTCATATTTATCTGAAACACACATCTATTTAGGTCAATGTTTTTTCCCAAGCCAGCCACCTATAACATTATAAAACACAAAAGTATTTGAATACAATAAAAAAGTACTTGAACATGAGAATAATTGCAGAAGATCAAAAGCTCTTCACCTCTGTACCAGGCAAAATAGCATATTAGGCGTTATGCCCGTATTATTAACACATACAGAACCAGATCTCATAGCAACTCTGCGTCTCTGGTCCGTCCCGTCCCAAATCCTTCCCTCCTACCAGATATAAAATAGAGGTACTTCCTAGGCACTCTACACTCCATGACACGCCATCTCTAGTTAAGCAAAACAATATTTGCTTTAACTCTTCCTATCATTTGGGGAGGGCACCTTTTTTCAAGCATACTCCAATACAGCAGTGCAGTTTCGGGCACTCTATTTCTCTTACAGGAAGAAAAAGCTTTGAGTACTGTTTTGAAGAACGCTTTATTCTTCTGTTGTATCAATATCTGAAGATGCACAGCAGCCAACATGTCTGATACTCGTCTAAGAACTGCAGGACCAGACCTAAGCTGTAGAGAAGAATCAAATTTCTCTATAATATATCTAACAATGTTAAGTGGCTTATAAGAGACGTCTTTCAGAGACAGACTTGTTCTTCAGTTTTCACTTGTCTGGAGATTTAAAAGAAGATTTGGAGTTCTTCAAGTACATGATAGGAATCATACTATGTATTTTAGATGTAGATACTGTGATAAATAAGAGCAAACCACAGATACCTATCACTAGCCATTTAGTTATATTTAATATTAAGATTTCTCTTGAGATTTCACCAGCACTATTGACTTCAGAAATTTCTCTCCTCTGCCTTGTGTTCTTCATCCACTTGTTTCTGCCCTGCACTTCAGCTTGTTACTGTCTTAGCCATGCTAACCCAATTGTTAGCATGGTCGTGTCATAAACTACATCAGAGAATTAATACACATAGAGAGAGGGAGGGACTGATTTCTTCAAACGTTAATTCTATAGGGCAGACGAGTTCCTTTGCTTGTTTCTGAGCTCAGCCACACCAACAGGTACACTGGCACGACAAAGAGCGCAGAGCGAAGGAGAGGCAGTAACTTCTGACATTAATATTGCCTCTTAGAATACATAGGACTACGTCTAACTTGTACTCTATAGGGTTTATAGGTGTTTCCAAATATTTTGTGTGGAACTGTGCTTAAAAGCATTTGTGAAAGAGCACAGGACTGAACGCATCCCAGATTGGTAACAGGTTACAAAACTTCATCTAAGGCCAACTTCAGTCCTAATTATTCATGACCAAAACACCAATAGCACACAAGAGTTCAGTTAAACTCTTCACAGGAATTGAGTTGGGCATTTCAGTCCAATACAATGTGTCCAAACCAAACACAATATTCAGGGTGTTATTTAGCTCTGCTACAGTCAATTTCAGTAGAGGCCTAACAGTGAACAAACGCAAGATCAACTACAGACTAGCAGATGCACCTAGATAACACACCACGAGTAATGCTAAAAACTATTGTCTGTCCTAGATAAGAATAAGCTACCAGATGAGGCCCTGCTTTATGAACAGCAGGCTCCTAGTTCTTTTGCAGTCAACACACAAAGTCATTTTGGGGAGATAAAACCGGGAGAAAAAAAATATATTGCAATCAACCAACCTTGTATAAGCACTCTGGTTTTATCTAACATACAGGATGAAAGATAAACATTACATGATACCAATATTCTCCTGGCAGTTTGTCATAGGTATTACAGTCTCATTGAAAGGCAATGTTTGTGGTAAAGAGAGTTAAATTTTCATGGGTCAACTGCCGGGGGGGGGGGAGAATTTCAAATATCTAAACTTTTCTTCAGGTCAGCTGCAAAATTCACAAGCTTCACTATAAGCACAGGTTGGGAGCAAACATTTTGAAGTTATAGTCCATGTCCAGCAGCAACCTAACTTGAGTTATGCCTCTACCTTCTCCATTTTTTGTCTCAAATTTCAAATCTAAACCAGAAATCACTTAAAATGTACGCAAGTTGATATGCTAAACAAAGTGACTGAAACAGCCTCAATGCCAGAATTGCAAAGAAGCTGTTAAACATTAGTGCTCCCACACTAACTGGAGTGTTTCTTAAAATTGTGTCCCTCGATATATCTCCCTTTTCACTTGGCAAGCACTAATTTTACTGTTCATAGATATTTCTAACAGCATAGAAATTCCCTTGCTGCCTTCATACCAAAAATAGTAGCTTCAGGGATGAGACAACATCAAAAACAGTGAAATAAAGCAATGCTTAACTGAAGCAGATGTGTGAAATGTAATCTTCAGACAGCAGGGAAGTTGGAGGGTTTGGACAGCCAAGTTTTGGAAGATGAAAATGTCAACAGGAGAAAGACATAAGAAAGGAGTTTGAAGGAGGGAGGGTGAGGCAATGGAGGAAGAGGATAAATCTCATTCTAGTAAAGTAATATTGTCAGCCTCTGAAGGGGTTTGAGATGACAAAACATCATCTCAAAAACTAGGAAACAAGATAAGAAAACTGAAACCAAACCTGAAAAGCAAATGAAATACAAAATGAGAACAAAGAAAGTCACAATGCTCTCTATGGTAATTTGTTTCCAAAAAAGATGCTGCATGTTTTCCACAAAAAGGAACAAAAATATCAATGTATGAATATTCTTTGTTAGTTATATAAACACTGTTAGCGTGTTGCTATAGCTGAGGTACCTAAAGCATGCACAGCACACACAATGTAGATTTTCTGAGGTATGTGGATCAGCTTAGTACAAGGTATAGCATTTGTTCTAAAGATAGATTTCACTTTTCAAAAGTTTTAATTACTGCTGTTCAAGAATAACACAACCATTAAAACCACTCTTATACAATACTTTTTGGTATCACTTGTACTATAGACTACGAAGAAATGCTTTTAAGACCTGCATTACAACAAATGATAACTATTTGTTTTGTATTAAGATGAAGGTCTGGTTCTCAGTCAAAAAACAAAGAGGCCAGGCTACTGCAGTACAAGCTTAATTTTTCAGTGGATTTTTGCTTATTGATTTACTTACATTTCCCACTGTCTGTGACAGTCAGAACACGTACCACATGGCCTCCATCTTTGGAAGCCTACAACAACTTACTAACATCCAATAGAGCAGACAAGGAAAAAGGGCTTCTGACAGTATTCACTGCCTTGCTAGCTCCAGGCTCCTCTGCTTATGAGGAGCTCCACAGCAAGGGGATTTTTCCCTTAAAAATTGAGTCTGTCAAGTGAACTAATATGGATCAATTTAAAGCCATCATAAGGTCTGAGGGACTCTTGTCAGACATTCTTTTCTACCAGCCAAGCAGGTTTGATACAATGGTACCGAGTCACAACTTTTTTTGAGAATGCTGACCTTGCTTTTAACATTTTACCTAACATTATGAAACAAATTATTAGTTGAATTGCCCTGCATACCCGGAGTTCGGCATTTGCAAACATGCAAGGAAACACAAGTTACTTTGATACCATACCTATGTGAATGACCAATTTCACTGTCTGAGCAAATTGTTTTCAATGTGCACACAAACAGCAGAACAAGATCTAATATTAGTTAAGTTTAGTTGAGTAGCTTCATCTACTAGCTACTATGTATTAATGAGTATATTTTTCATTAGGGGACTGAAAAAGTTTTTAAAATCATCTCAAGACTTGGCATAGAAAGCAGCTCAATTTCTATGTGAGCTTACGTTATTTTTACTTGGCAAAAGCAGTAATTTCTCTCAAATGCTTGTGAAAACAGCTGCCTCTAAACCAGCACCTGGATTCATCTTCACTTCCCACTTCTGGGAAACCACTTGGAAAATAACATTTTGGATTTTCTTTCTCAACAGAGTAATGCAATAAAGCATCTTTCATGCCTCCCAGAAAAATATCTTTAAGGAGAAAAAAGCTTATGCTCACAAATTCTTTTTCACTCTCCTACATAAGACACATCTTTTCTCATAGCCATAACCAGGAACATCCAGACTACGTTCCTAGTTGGCTTACTTCCACATACTCCACGTACTGCAACGGCAGGAGCTGAAGACCTGTCTTTTAGCATCAAACTGTGTCAATGTTATTAGGCACAGGTGCCCAAATTAAACAAACCAATGCATCAGCATCCAAATTAGCTTCTACACAAACAAGCAAATATCATGATCTTAAGCATTCTTTGTTCCCCCCTGAACTAAGCAGAGATTTGAAACTGTACTAGCTCTGAACGCTAACACATAAATTTGGTAAGACCTTCCTGTATGCCTCCTGCCTTGCAGCACTGCCCAGACACTTGCTACTGGACAAAACAGCAGTAAGAGGGACACAGAGAATGGCAGCCCTTGCTGGCAGGAGCTGCCACAGCAGAACGCACTCACACCAGCAGAACGAGTGAAAAAAGCCAGGATCTTCTTTCCATTATCACTTGAGGGACTGAACAGCCAAGCTGTGGCCTCCTCCATGCAAAGAGAGAATGCAAGTAACTTGAGTCACCACAATGGCCTTGCAGCCTGACTTCACCTTCAAGTTTTACACTCACGAAAGTTGGTACATTATTAACAACATCTCAGATTTCACACACACACCCCAAATGCCTTTTTTTCGGTTATATGTCTCAGACAACTCAGACTGCCGGCACTACATGGAGTCTCTGCTTCTGCAAACACACACACAAGCAGAAATGCACCATAAAAGCAGGACCATACCATAGAGCAGGCTGTACTTCCCCACCTTGCGCTGCACTCTCCGTTCAGCCCAGAGGTGTGCACTGGCAGAAGACTCACTTTCTATTTCTATGTAGTATTTTCTCTGGAAAGATCTTGATCAGTTTCTGGAGTTCACAAACCAGGCTTCTAAAAAGTGCCATCACTCAGGTACTTTCTATTGCCTTATCTTCTATGACAGAAGCCTTGTTTTCTGTATTCAAGCACCAGTAGTAGTTTTCACAGTCACATTTGTGAGTACTGATCTGATTAGAAATAGAAAGCTAAACCCTTCTCTCAGATTCAATGTTTTCTAATTCAGTTTTAAATGAGGAATCAGTTACTGAATCTTCGAATTTGATAAATGAACTCTGAGAAACTCAGGAAAAGTAAATCTGGTATTAAGTCCAAATTTCTGACCTCTTGAGATTCACAGCAGTTCATATACATATGCATTGATCAATACTTGTTATAGACACCACTACATTAATGATCTCTCCTAAACATCCCTCTACTGCATACTAATTTTTAATGTCAATTTTTTGAAAAATTAAGAGAGGGCAACATGGTTCTAAGAAAAATGTACAGTTCGGAGTTAAAGCATCCTTTTGAGCCATTCCAAATAAATGAAAACATACTTTATGGCTTGCAAATTTTAAAATAATTTTATTGAACAATTAGTTTGTGTTAAAATTGGAAGTTCCTTCTTTGTAGCTTCGTTTCAAGAGTTTTCGAGTTTTTTCAGTTTAGACAGAGGAAATAAAACTTTATCAGAACATCAGCGCTAAGAATTCTTTTTCCTTTCCAGAGGGTTGCTGGTGCCAGACAACACCGTAGACTGGTCTCAGTGTGCTATTCAACATATAAAAATATGCTCTGAATCAGATGCAAGAGGAAGCAAACAAAACTACACTTGAAAATTTCTTCTTTATGTGACCAAAATGATAGAAGACACCCTCATATTCAAGTTGTAACAAATATATAAGATGAAAAGAAGCTGAATTGCAGGATTTCCAATAAAGCTGTAGTTCTCCTCTTGCAAGTAGTGAGTGCTTATTTGGTAGACAGAAAAATTTGAAGTTGTATTTCAACATGCACAGGAATAACAGCACCAGTCTCCTGGCAAAAACCAAGAGACAAAACGAAACTGCAGAAACAAACCTTAAATGCAGAAATGGAAAAGGCCCAGGAAGCACTGTAGGGAGGGGGATGTACACTGGACTGCAAAGTGATGAGAGAGGCCAAGGATGAAAGCAGCGAAGGAGACAAGGCATCGATGAAAAGCAAACAGTAACTAACCAGGGGAAATTAGTTTAAACATTATGTGATGAAAGCATAATTAAATAGAAATGATCGTACAGATTATGTTCTTCAGGTGTAAGGCTAGAGCATGGGAGAACACAGGCCAGCACCAAAAGACAAGCGGGGAGGAAGGAAACTGGCAGCTCTGTAGTCCAGAGCCTGCAGCGAGTGGTCAGAGCAGTCTGCTGTTTCTACTTTACTACTTCATCACTTTCCTGTATCTCATCCCTCATCTCTCTTCCTTTTCACTTTAATATGGACCAATAAAATATTGTCTATATAACTTCAAAACCAACTAATTTTAAGAAATCCCAGCAAAGCTATGAACAGGAAAGCATGAAAACATTTTCTCCCATACATGTCCCATACTTCTGAACTGGTACCAGGGGGGAGACATGTGCTGCTACTTGGTATGATTATTGCTTTGTCATCATGAAGTTTGTAAGTAGCACCTTTTCCTAGTGTTTAAGAGACTATTCAAGGCATAGATTGACCACTCACTTCCACAAGGGAAACAGACATAAGGAAATATCTAAAAGCTCTACGATTTGAATGGACATTTTCTCATGCACTGCTGTTTAACTCCTCATCCAGCATCAGCATGCTTAGCACTGCTCAACCAATGGTTAACCTAATAATACATAAAAAGGCAAGATTTAACATCAGTCTGGTTGTGGCTCTTACAGATTCCAAATTTATGCCACCCATCTGTGGGTGGCAAATCTCCATCAAGAAAACAAAATGTAAATGTGAATTACTCTGTAAAAGTTGAAAACCAAAGTCGTGTTACACTTAAGTTCCAAGTATTTGAGCTCTTTCACTAAGTTTTGGGTGATATTAGCTAATGCTTGATAGATATAGGGAAATTACTTTGTCTTTCCTATATTCTGAAAAAAAAATGAATTCATATTCCATTTTGTTTAATTTTTATCAGGAGAAGGTCTGTAGAAAGTGAGACAATATTGGGATTTTTATTTATTTCAAATCAGATGCCTGGTCTAGAATCCACTTTTTCAATCACAAACCACATGCTAAAGTATTTTAATAATATTTTTATAAATAAAGAATATTTATCCTAATTTAAAGCAACCTTGTACTAATTTGGCCAGGAAAAACCTGTTTATTTTCTAATTAAGGTACAATCATGCTTTAAACAAACAATTTTTTTGCCACAAAATATGCAACTGAGAAAAACCATCTTATATCTAAGCCTACATCCAGCCTCCAAGTTAGCATATACAAAAATGTAGACCTCACCACTTGAAAATGGTATGACATTTCTAATCCAGTGGTTTAAGAACTTTCATTAACTTCACTGAGCTAATACTTCAAGACTCATAATGAAGCTTGTTTCCAACACCCTGATTGTTTCTCACAGATCACACAGACTGTCTGTGCCCATCAGCTACGTAGGGTACTCAAGTTGTCTTACCTTTCTTTTTAGCTAGCTGAAAAACTCTTAAGGGAGGTCCTCCCCCTCCCCAAATCAAAACACATTAAAACTCAGTCTCAAAATAAATACAGAACTATGTCACTCAACAATATTTAGTATAGCAGAATAAGTTGTAAGAGAGGCTGCCATATACACAAGTGCTTAAATCTCAAAAGATGTATATATACTGTACTTTTCAAGTAAACTGGTGGTGACCAAGAGAGAAGATAAGATCATAAGAAATCACAATAGTCAAGTAAATATCTTAAATGCAAAAGAAAGTGATCTCAAGAGAAACATGCACAGCTATTCCTGGCTGACCAACTGTTTGAAACAGCTGTGATATTTCCAATTCATTACCTATCCAAGTGAGGAGAGTGTTTAAAAGAAAACTTGCAGGTAAAAAAAAAAAAAAAATATTAAGAGATTTGGTCTCATTCCTTGTTCCACTGCTTTTGAAGGGACAGTTTCTGAAGGCAAGAGTACATTGTATGGCATCATTACACCATATGCAAACTACAACCTCTTATCAGGACTTTGATAGCAATAATATTTAAACAAGTAGAGCCAACTGTTTGGATAGTGGCTGCCACAAGCTCAGCACTGTTTCCTTTCCAAATGCCATGTTTTACTTTGCAAATCTTCAGGGGTCACGTTCTGCAAGGTGCTGGGTGATGTCACCTCCTAGTCATCTCCCCAAGCCCAGAAGCAACACCCAAGATATATTCAGGTACATCAGTCAGAGGGCATACAGCTACTGCTATTCCTCATACCACTCAGGAAGATTATTCTCTTTTCACCTAGCACCAGGGGAAGAAAAAGCTACATAATGTAGTACTGAGTCACTGTGAAATCAACAGCATCTCTGCTTGACACTTTAAACCACACTGTGAGTTTTGGACAACAGCTTACCCCAGTGAAGGCTGAATGGGAAACTGTGGAAAACTCCCCACCCCACCAGTGACCTACATTCCATTTTTTGCTCTACTCCCCTGCAAGGGCACAGGCAGTAAACCCTCCCTCAAGTCATTTACATATTTTGGTAAAAACTGGATTATATAGTGTACTGCATTACTCGGCTAGTATCAATTAGCCACTCCAGGAAACACACATCATGTGCTTGCGCAATGTTACTGATGTATTTGTGCTCAAATCAGTTCTACTTTAGAAACACTTTAAACCTTTTGGCATCTTAAAGGTGATTTTTGGGGAATGAAATATGGTTATGAGAACTAGCCCTCAACTGGTTTTCTTAAGTAATTCTACCAAGTGTCCCTTACATGTTCACAGAACAAAATGGTTGTCAGTTGAAGATATATTCAGAGCTATATGCAACTCTAATTTGGGAATCTTGTTTTATTAAGGTTAAAAATTGCATAGAAAACATGCTCAGAATAGCACCTTCCAAAAATTCAGATAATACACTTCTGTCAGCTTCTTCAGCATCACACTACGTTGTGCAGCATACCTATGTTGCTACTTCAAAAGCTCTTTACAGGGAGGTCTTGAGAACTATGTTGGCATATTACAGTTTTAAACTGTAATTGGCTGAAATCTAAGAACTGATTTACTTGTAGAGGTTAGCAGTAGTTGAAGTGTCTAATTTAATTTCACTTTTGTTAATAATTTTATTTGACAATACTTTTAATTTCTTCTGTAATATTAACTTCTACTTAGCAATTGTCATTATTTACTACTGTTTTTAAACAGGTTCCTAAGTTTATCGGCTAATACATTCATCATAAAATTTTACACTGAATGATTTAATTATTGAATGGTTATTTTGGAAATTAAATTCTCAGTTTTCAACCACCAACGTTTCACCTTCAAAATCTCATCAAGAAAGCCATGAAAATGCAAACAATCTGTTTAATAGAACTTCTCCAAATAAATCTCATCTCATGCTTCACAGTTAAAAACATTTAAGATCCAAAACCTAAGATTCAGCATTTCTGCCATAACATGTTTTGACCAAAAGAAAAAGCCATCTCACTAAATACACTTAGTGTTTGCGCAGAAAGATGCATTAATCTTCCCAGCAAGATAGCCTTTATGATCTCAATCACCTACAAACAATATAATCTTTTCAGATTTATAGATAACTATGTTGGAATACACTACTCTTCTGATTTATTTTTCCCTTACTAAACTATTTCAAGTATCCATCCTTTTCAAAGGATGCGCATCTGACATTTATTCATAACACAATTGCTGTGACAACGAAAAACAACAGAACACAATTCTTTATTAGCAAACACCTCTCTAGCCCTGTTACCAACATGTAAAAGCCCTCTAATACATTTTGTAAACATTTCTCATTAACTCATAGCTATTTCCTTTTTATGAAATAGGCAAACATTGTTTCCTGCTGCTAACCATTCACTGCAGGTTTCACTTTCTAATGAAATTGCACAGAAAAAGAAGTGAATGAAATCACAACCAATCTAACTACCAGAGCATTCATCAGGCTAAACAAATCCTGAATTTTTAACACTTACAAAGAAACAAGCAGCAACTGCCATCTTTAAAAATACATTATTTGGGACTTTTCACTCAAGTGCACTTCGGCTTTACATAGGAGAACTACCAACCGTAAACAGCTGACAGGTGGTCTCCCCCTTGCCTGCACGAAGAGGGTCACTCCACAGACTGAGCAGAAGAATCACGATCCGGCTTTCCACCAGCATACTAACATCTCCCAGGTTTGGCCCCATGACATCATAGGAGCTAGTCTTGGAGAATGCTTACACATGCTTGAGTAACTCTTCACAGGAAATCCCAATGCTGCATACGAGATGGTTTAAGCCACCATCTCCCTAGCTTGCAATTTTGTGCCTCTCAGGTAGAGTTCAAGAGTGGTCCAAATCTCTCTGGTGGAGGTTTAGCACAGACACCCTTCAATAATATTTTAAACTCATTTTTTGTATATATATTTTTATATATTTATAATTTTATATTAATTTTTATACATTTTATATTGGGGGTCCAGGAGATATCTTCCAGTAAAAGAGAAATTTAGCTATTTCAAATCATTCCAAGGAAAAAATACAAGGTAAAAAAACAAACTTAGTAATTACACTTGCTCTAACTTTTTTGTATTGGAATGGAGCAAAGTCACCAAATTTATTATTTTAAAACTATGCATATATGATGTATGAAGTTAACTGAATTGCTGTTGTCATCATTAACACATACAAAAAGGAGACATTTGCTTCCTAATCTTTGATTTTTACCAAGATACAGTCAGCTAAGATTCAAAGTCAGCTGCAGGAAACAATAAGATAAGCAGGTAACAGTGCAAAAATGCGTTCTAGGTAATTCATAGTGTTGCTTGTGTCAGTCTTTTGCTCAGACAAAAGGCCAGGCACAGAGGAACAACACTCAACATTAGGAAGAACACAGTTTACCAGTATCATAGTAATTAAGCTAAGTTTGTTGTAACCAAAACTCTTCAAGCATAGACCAGTAAGAAACTGAATGCTTTCTTATGTAGATCCTACACAAAATCAAATACTTGTGGTATGTTCAACACTGTGATGTGGTCAAAAATGAAGATTAGCAGTAGCGTTTTCATCAACTGGAAGCAAACATTAGAACTTGAAAAGTTATGACCAACCTTTAAGAAATTCATGAAGATTCATTTGGAAAGAGCAGTGAGGTGATAGTCCACCAGTATTCTGACTCAAGAACATTCAAGACCATAATCCTGAAATATTCAGGCCTAAATATATATGCTCACATAGAAGCTATAAGCTTATGTCAATGGTTTTAGATTTATTGCAGTTATATGCTTAGCAATTTGTACAGACTCTTTGGTGATGATCACTGCAACAAATTATTACAGATAAGTACACTAAATTTATCTAATGTTTGTAATAGTTTCTGCTGCCACACCATGGCAATCTATTTCTGTAATTTTTCAAGGACTTTTCAAAAAGGTGGCTGATGAACTATACTATTATTCATCCCACTCATTCACTCACCTCTTCCCTTTGCCCAAAACTGTGATTTGGGGCTGGAAGTCGTTTGTTGTTATGATTTAAGGGAAGCTTTTAGAAAGGCTGCTGAGTGCTTGACCTTTATGTAACTCCATACAAACAGAAATAGTATCTAACACATAAAGTCTTCCATACATGCCAAGCATTTTAGCAGTTTTGCAACAAGCTAGTGTTTTCCTGCTCATTTTATCCAAAGCGTTTCCATGCAGAAAGAAGATGAAACCTGTCCGTATCTTTGTTTCTTTATTCTCCCACATTCACAGGTACACCTTGAAGGAGTTCAAGTGTCATTCATCCCAAACCAGTCCCTCTCACTGAAACACTTGAAAACATTAAAATGCTACTCTAAAAGCAATTGTACAGCTAGTTTCTTTAGAAAACCACTAAGCTTTTTTTTTTTAATTCTACCACTAAGAGCTCAGAGAATAAGGATAGAGCTCTGTTTTTAATGATAGACTTGTTTTCACCAGTTCATTTCTCTTTCTCCATTTTAGTATCTTTACAAAAATACGCCATAATGCCTTGGCATGTCCCCCAGTGTTCTGCAGTTTTAATATTACTTTATTAGTGAAAGTGCTCATATTTTGCTCTATTACCTTACTCATTAAATTCACCAAATACAACATGCAACAACTGACGTTAATCTCAACTGCTTCAGTTCTATTGAAGATTTTCTAAACATTTTTCCTCCTCACTCTTCCTGGAGAGGTATATAACTTCTTATAATAACAACTGTTGCTCTTTGTTGTGTTGATTTTGGTGTATCTCATGCACATCTGCCTGATCTTCCTGGAATCTGGTAAACCTGAGGGAATACTAACACACCAGGATCCTCAACTACAGCGTGACTTTCTGCTGCATCATAGCCCGGACTTCCTTTGCACTAAGAGAGTCACTAAAATGATCACAAACTACATGACCTTAGCATATGCACTCAATATTTTCACTGCAGTTGCTTGCTTTTACATGTCACTGGAGAGTTAGCTACACTAGACATTACGTTATATGCTTTTAAACAATTAGGTACTTGTTTGATTGGTAGCAGTTGATACTTGATCCCCTTGTTTGTTTTTGAAATCATGATTGAATATTGTATGTTATTTCTAGACATCTGTTGCAGGATCACTACTAGGGGATTCTATGGCTGTGTTATATCATAAAAAACACTCTGTGCTCAGTTACACATTGCTTAGACTATTTAAAAGCAGAGTACACAAAGTTGTTTTTCTGACAATATCTGGACACCATTTTCCCTCAGAGGACCTCAAACACAGCCCTCTGAGGCCAGGGAGCATCTATTGACAACAACAGGCGCTGGAACTAATCCTCAGATTCCCATTTCTGCAATACATTAGTTGCAAACTTCCTTCAGAGAATAGGGATAGCAACAATTTGTTGCGGCGTACCAAACAGCAAAGACTGCTGTGTTCAGGAGTGTACAGGCCTCTCAGAGCTGAAGGAACAAGTATCAACAGTGTTTGTTGATTCTGGCACACAGGTAGAAAGGAAGAACCTGACAACCCTGCACTAGTGAAAAATGACTCTCCGGCATGGAATTCATAATGAAAACACTGTCTGGCACCCCGTGCGCGTGGGAGGGCATTTCATGCTCTGTCAAGAACTTAATGCAGCAACAGTGAAATTTAGGGATAGAAAGGTGAGTGAGTGGGAATGCGGGAATACTGTAGAACTCCAGGAAAAACAAGTTTTATGTAGTTTTAGAAAGCATGATTTAAAAACCTTCCTATTTCTGTGTAATGTAGCCACTCTTTTTTCAAGCAGTCTAAAAATAAGAAAACCTGTGCTATTATACTTGAAACAGAAGAAAACCTTCATCTAGTAGCAGCTGATATCAATATTCATACAAAATGTATGCATTAAAAACATACTCATGGGGTTACCTGCTTCCCTGTTTCTTTACCTATTCTCTAACTATTTACACGTTGCTACTTCAGCTTCAGCTCCGATTCCCATCCACACCACATACACCCTTCTTTTTCTCTAATCACTGAGAGATCAAAGAGTCTCTGCAAAGTGGAGGACAAAGTTGAAGTCAAATTTTCATACATTGTCAAAGCATCTGAAAACAGCTCATTTACCCCTAGCTATTAAATGCAAGTTTCACCATTACAACAAACATTTTGTAACCGGTATTTCACAAGGATGAAAAAAGTCCTACGACTATATAGGCAGTTTACAGCTGCTACTTCTATCATGCACAGAGTTTTGCTGCCATTTTCTTTAAAGATTTGAAAAACACCAGAATATTTAAAAAAAAAAAAATGACAGTTTCCATCATCAGGTCTCTCATCTGATTTTTCCTTTCAATCTTATTTCCTTGAAGGCACATTGTTAATTTACAGATGACACGCTTCTGTTCCCTCCACTAGCATGCTTAAATAGTCATTGAAGTCTGTCATGTTAAGCAGCATATTCCATCATAAGACAACACATTCAGTAATGATTTCTTTATAAATTCAATTGAAGCATTTAAAAGTACCAGATATGTAAGGCTTATGGAGTTACCTCAGCTACAGTTTATTTACATCTCAGTACTAGTAAGTCTTTGTCAACTTCTGACCTCTCAAGACATCTTCCAGTACATTCAAATGTGTTAGAGGCTGTAGATATTGTATACACTCATTCCATCACCTACTTGGGCAACAGTCTGGAAAACAGTTATTATTCTTTTTGTTTGTGTCTATAATCATTTTAAGATCATGCATATTTTGTACATATTTAGGGAGAGCAGTTCAAAGAATTCTTTTAGAAACAACAGAATGACTTGGTTGCAGTAGCAGGAAAAATCTGCAGCACTGTTTTTTTGGCCTTTTGCTTATATACAAATTCAATTCAAGAAGGCTGGCGATTTAGGACTATATTGGAGTTGTTATTCATAGGAAAAAAATAACGAAGGGGAAAGTTGAGAAGCAAAGAACAATTTGAAAAAGATAGGCTTTCTTATTCTTACCGCTACTAACAATCAGAATTTCCAAAGTAGTAAGTACATTATCAGATATGCAACTGGAATCCCATGCCACTTTACAGATATTCTCAGCTAACTGTACAAACAATACACTTAAAACCACAGAAATAACTCAGCATAAGGCTAGCTATACATTTTAATACAGTTATAATTCTCCCTTCCACTTTCTTAATGGCCTCAAGTTCACCAACTGCTCTAGGAAGCTGACTACATGCTCATTTGCAGAGGCTAAATATACAGATCAGCCTATCTAAATACAGCACATTGCATCCTCCACTCGTGTATGGCAAGCTTCCACACAAGCACGCAATGGAAACAGCTGAACAGCAGAGCCATTATGCACCTGAAAGCATGCCCAACGCAGCTATTGCAAGGATTGCACAGGCTTGTTCAATTTAGCATCTCCACCTCTGCACAAGCAGCTGTTACGCACATAACTAGCCTCATTAAAAAATCCCACACACCAGTGTCTTTCAAATTTGTCACTGCATTTTTACCTGGTAGCTTTCCAAGAAGGGTGACAAAGGCCATTAAAGAGGCCAAGACTAGAGAAACCATTGCTTGTAAGCACTATCGCCATCACTAAAACTGAAATATCAGTACCAAGAATTAGTCTATTTGTGCTATACTGTGGCAGCAAACACAGAAAAAAATTCATGTCTCTGCATACAATTTTACTCTAAGAAGAGGAATAAAATACTAAATATCATGGATGAAAGACAGTTGTGTTTTTTTTTAACCAATTATTCTACTTACATAAAATTGTACTCTAAAATAAATTCTGTTAAAATGACAAAGAGTGCCAGAAACATTTGTTGGGTTAAATTCAGCCTTGATTCAGAACTTGTTTACTGGGTATTCAGTGATACAGCAATAATAATTTGCACTGCAAAATACTTCTTCAAAACTAGACTGTATTAAAAAAGAGAGCTGATTATGTTTACGTGGCACAAAATGTGAAATTCAGCAACTAATTACAACATAAAATAATTAAAAAATTTCTGTGCATCAGGTATATGTATCAAAGATTTGAAGCATGTATTATCATACCTGACTTACTAAATACCTTAAATAAGACACTGCTAGCACACACACACTAAAAAAAAAAAAAAATCAAATCCAGCAATTTTAATTCCTCTGCTACTTGCACAACGAAAACAAAAACAAATCTCATTTTTTAATAGGCAATACACTAGATTTGTAAAAAAGACCACATTTTAACAAAAGCTTTGTCTTAACAATGATTTATTAGCACAAAAGAGGTTCAGTATAATGAAAGAACAAATGGAATTACCAGGTTTATCTAATTTTATACTCAAAGGACTTAAAACCAGACAAAAGATTCAGAAAAATAATTAGATATTTTGGTTAACACTAATCAGTGAACCATTTCAAACACTCAGTCATATTGCAGCCCTGATTCAACTTGCATTCTTACATCAGCTTTACCTCTATGTCTACTTATAAAAAGAGCACTGCATAAAAATTAGTTAGTGAAATTATGATCTCTTAAAAAAAGGAATAATATTTCAAATCTACTAAATTTGAATAAATAACTATTTTGGGTGCTAGTTCAGGTAATTTTTAGACCTTTTCCTGTGAAATTAGGGTAATGATACCCTATGACTCAAAAGCAGAAACTGAAGTTGAACTGAACATATGCTGGCAATGACAGATCAAACAGATACGTAGGAGGTTGTGAACAATAGACTGGAAAAAGCTTTTACATATAGAATAACTAATCATAGGCTTACAGAATATACTTCAGGCTGTGTAAATTAGAACAGTCACATTAACTCACCATAGCTGTGTCTGAGCCTTACAGCAAACAACAGATTTAAAAACTAATTGTCAAAAAAAAAATTTTCAAGGGCAGATACATGGGTGAATTTTGAGCACTTGAGACTAAAGAAACATGCTCTGTGCTATGTGGTCTTACAGTTCATAGGCCCAGGGTTTCTGATTCCATGCTATTTATGCCAAAAGTGATTTCACCAGACATCACTCGCCCACAGTTTGCCATCTTCACACATTTCATATACCTTTAACTCAGCATCTTTCAATCTGTTTTTTTAATTTATCTATACTTTTCACACCTTCAGAACTTTCCTACCAGGCATTTTTCTCTGCCCTTTATTAGCCCCTCCAATGTAAATTTAATTCTTCAGCTTTCTTAATTCTTCCCCACTATTTTTTTTACTAATGAATGCTCATCCATTAGTCACAACTTCTATACTACATCTACCATCTATTCAAGCAGCAGAACACAGGTGTTACTCAGGATATAATTAAAAGGATCCTTACCTTTCCAAAATCTCTCACGTCAAACAAATCGAATGCTTCAAAAAGTTCACTTTTCTTCATCCCAAATATTTCACAACATGCCGAAAGAAAAGTCCTTATATTCTTCAAGCAAAGAAACTAGGGGAAAGAAAACAAAAAGACTAAGTATCAAGTGTGTTGATTAGCAACTTTGTGTGCTCACTTCAGTCACAAATACACTACAAAATTCACTGATACAATTATTTGTAAGTCAGCACTTCCACTATGCTGTGATCTTCCACTGGTTCTAATTCAGCCACAAAAGTTCCCTTCAGACTCAAAAGCATTAACCAGTATCTTAGTATAACGCTTTGTGAACAGAAACTATTTTCTCTTTTTATGTAAACAAAAAGAAATGACAATATGCTACTAGATACAAACTAGTCTAAATACAAACTTACTTTTCAGTTCTCTACAGAGAGCATAGAACAAAACAAATAAAGTTAACTTAATAAAATTATATGAATATAAGAAAGTTATTCTTCATGTACACATCAAATGTCTTCAGTTGTTAAGATAAAAGTCTAGTTTGAATGTTTAATGAACACACATGCACTGTTTTAACACACTAAAGACATTATGAATACATATTCTCCATCTGGAACACAGGAGCAGATGAAATTTGCAATTGGAAAGTCATTTACAATTTATCTAGTGGAGATTTAAGATCCTCAAACCACCTTGATTTCTGTACTGCAAAGGCTATTTCCCTTGAAGTTATCCACATGCATCAATGATCATCTGAGCCTGGAAAAGAATAAAGCTTCTGCAACAATGCTCTCCTTATAAGTTTTTTAATGCATTTTCCTGTAGACTATTTTATGAAAGACCTTACCATTACAAAAGACCATAACTATCAATAGCATTGCAATAACTAAAGAGGGATAACTAAAAAGTGCTATATCCATTCCCGATAATGATTACCACCGTAAGGTACTAGTACTCCATAAATACGCTGTCGCAGAGTCTTACTTTATGCAGTACAGTTCAAAAAGCAAATATGATATTTATAAGCAACAGTATTTGAAATAATCCAACACTGTGCTTTGAATATGCATTTTAAAAGTAGCGATACAGCAACTCAACATTAAAACTGAGTTCCCAGAGTTCCCATGTTACAGTGGATTTGTAAGAACAAGGATCATTTCCATTAGGACGGATTATAGAATTGTTATACGTTCCAACTTAATGTTGTTTATAAAAGCAG
This sequence comes from Burhinus bistriatus, assembly GCA_013397275.1. Classification (NCBI taxonomy): domain Eukaryota; kingdom Metazoa; phylum Chordata; class Aves; order Charadriiformes; family Burhinidae; genus Burhinus; species Burhinus bistriatus. The sequence continues at coordinate 128,282 of VYXH01002883.1, read as the reverse complement.
TATTTTTTATATTATTACAGTGTCACACCCATACCCTTCCTGAGTCCAAAGTAATGAATACCCAAACTGTGCAGTCAGACAAAATATGTCACTGCTTTACCTTCAGCATAAGACAACAAAATACCAATTCAACAGAGCCCCTACTTCACGTCTTACATAGAACTAACCAGCCAAACACAGAAAAAGCAGAGCACCTGATAGAGCAGCTTTACAGCAAGGTTACACATGTGAAAACACCAATTCAACAAGAGAAGCTTCAAGAGTACACAACTGTAGCAGATGGTTGTGGACATCAAGACAACAGCCAAACAACTCATCGCAAAGCATCACAAAAGCCACCCCTGCACAAGCTGAAGCTCCCAGGAAGGTATTGGTGATTGATAACTGCCACACAAAGTGTTAGGGGCCACAGATGTACCCGGTGGAGCTGTAGCCTCCACCCTTCCCTCCACTCCAAACAGCTCCATCTGCATGTGCTCCCAGCTCACATGGGGCAGCCACTGCTGGCTAACCGTACTGGGCTAACTGTTCTGGGCTGCTTGAGGACAGCATTGGATTTATGCTGGACTGCTTTTATACCTAGTGAAATTTGAAAAATTAGTCTAGCTTGCTTAGTCAATATGACAAGCTTCTCTGGTTTTGCAAAGATTTTAATTTTCAAGTCAAAATTACAAGGTTAGAAGGCTGAGAGATGTAAAATGTATGTGCTTCTTCCACCATGATGCTGGCAGAAAGAACCAGAAGATGAGCTGGTTTGGAAGTCCACAGTTTTAAAAACAAGATGGCACATACAAAGTGATTATTGTTTTCTGATTTTTTTCCCACCCACCAGTTTTTTTTATTATCTTTCTTAAAATCCATCAAGGGCCACTAGGTTTGTCCAATGCAGAATACTAATTCAACCTGAATACTGATTTACTTCCTTACACTGAAATCCTCACAACCATGGACAATTTTTTTCCTCACTGGAAAACTCAGCTGCCTTTTCAGAATTTAGGTTTTGAGTTTCAATTAGTTAGTGCTGAAGTCTGCCACTGCAAAGAAAGCCTACAGCTGCATTAAGTTGTTTACCTCTAAAGAGGGCGAGAAGTTAAGGCAGACACAGGAGCTGTTGTGGGCCTAAAATCTGGCCTAGATTTGGTAAAAAGCATCTTAGTGAGTTGCATTTAGCTTCTTAATATAGCTAAAAGAACCGTTTAATGTATCAGCAGTTATGCATAAACAAAATGTCCTTCCCATTCTGCAAAATTTCTCCTATTATTCTTAACAGAGGTCTCCTACAATAAAAGATAAAGATGGCAGCATTTTTTCAACAAGATCTATCAGTTACTTCAAATTTGGAGGGAATTTTGTGACATTAGCCTTTTGTGTTTAAATTATCATTACTGTGAATTATATGCAAATAGATGGGAGAATTTATTACAAGAAATTAAGTTTCCCTTATCCCACATGTTTTAAAGGAAATGTTAAAGTATCTACACTGCAAGTAACAAATTAAATTCTTTGCTATATTCTAAACAGAGAGACCAAAGAAGAATCTAATCCCCCCTCCCCTTTTTTTTAAATACTCACTAATTCATTGTGTTAAAATGCACTTAACATTATTAAATGTTAAACAGACTTGACATAATTATAAACTAATATTCAATAACCATATGACAACACAGCAGTTGTATTACATTGCTTGTAGGCTCTAGAAACCATAGACCAAGCATTTGTCAAATCTGCCTGCACTTGAGATGGGACCACATCATCAATGAGTGTGCGCCAAACCATGCCTTTAGCAGAATAGGCCTCCTGACAAACAGTCTAACCCCCCTGCTAGTTCAAAGACTGCTTAGTGAGTTTAGTTGGGCATCTAGTGATCTAGTATCCATCAATTTTCTCTTGTAAAATGAAATGAAAGGCTTATTACTAAACTATTATGCTAACCACAGTAGCTACAAGGACAAAACTGTGAGACTACTAAAATGAAAAATGTGTTCATATTTATATGCACTCATTTTGCAACAAAATGGGGGGGGGGGGAAATATTTAGAAAGAATTTTTTATATGCTACTCACATTTTGGAAAAGTTATTTGATTCTATTACCGAGAAAACGTTCAGAAATATTTCCAAAACTTTATATTGCAATCATCTAAAGAAACAATTTTCTGCAATGAAAACAAAGATTTTTATTGCTGTGGTTGTTGCATGAAGAAGTACAAATTAGTAAAATAAACCTCTAAATTAAAAAAGAGCATACACCAAAAATCTAGGAAGTTCTATAAAAGACAACCCTCCTCGCTGGCAATAAGAAAAAGGCACCATCAGTCTGCAGTCTCTCATTAGTAAGTACAGTCCTCAGGATATTTGGAAACCTACTACATTATTGTGTTTCTTTTTCAAAGAGAAAGATTATATTTCAGCACACCGCAAGGGAGATCATTAAAGGCATAAAGAGCAGTTGGGTACCCAGTTCTCTTAGAGATGCAAGGAGAGCTAGGCATCTCTCATTTGGTCTAATCTTCGAAAGTCTCCTCCACAGGAAATGTGGAGAACTGGTTTCTCTTCATTAAAAAATAAAATTTAAAAACATTCTCTTGAAAAAGTTAATGCTGCCTTTTTTTTTTTTTTAATTACATGCTATATTAGGAGACGGCATTCCAGAATTCTTAATATGCAGATCAGTAAAAAAACTGCAACAGGGTAGTATAAGCTATGAGTCCGAAAAAGTTTACACTAGTGAAAAATACAGGTTGTATCTGGCTCATGTCCAGGTATACCATGAGAGGAGAGTGCATCCAGAGACAGATCAACAAAATCACAACCCACTGAGGTTAAGGACCCTGAGAACAATTTTCAATATTAACATCTGTAGATTATCAAAACATTTCTAAAGCACCCTAATATTTCACAGCACAAATAGTTACACTACTACAAACTGATAATGTTGTCATTGTCAGGGCTGCTGAAATGGGACAACTCTTGCAATAAACCACTGTGGTTTTTATGGAACAGATTAGTGGTCCATTCTGCACTGAATTTAATTTTGTGAGAGGCATTAACACAACATTTATTTAAATTAAAAGCAAGTTTGCAGAAAAGACAAATAGTCTACCACCTAAAAAAGCAGGTATGGTTTATATAATCGGGACTGTATTTGTCTGAACTTAAAGTGGAAGAGAGTGGGCAAACCAAATTATACTAAGTTCCACAAAAAAAGCATGCTGTTTTCTATCATAACATTTGCCACTTCACACAGAAAGAAATTTGAGGCTTTTTCAACACAATACATGGTTATGCATGCTGACAGAAATGCAGAGAAATATTTTACAAAGGGTACTGAATAGAAATGACTAATTAGACACAAAAAGCACAGGCAGGACTATAGCTGCCCACAGGGAAGAGGGGTTTCTCTAACCAGGCCTCTAATGAAATGAAAGATGAAATGCAAAAGAAAGAAAAAATCAATTTCATATATCCTCTATTCATAGAGGTATTTCTCAGAAAATATATTTTAGCACTGAAGTACTTCAATGGAATAAAGGTCTGTTTGGTGCAGACCATAATACTCAGTATCTAGATGTATCTTTTATACTAAAAGCACTCCTAAGGGTGTTCAGAGACCAACACAAAGAGCTCTGAAGATCAAATTCTGCCGTGAGACATTTGTATGAAATTCCAACATAGCAACACCAGCCAGGCGAGTCAAAACTGAAAGGCCAAGAAATTACAAGTATTTAGGAAAGACACAGTTCTAATCCACTTTCAACTTTTTTTTTTTTTTTAAATTACCAATAGTGGAAAAAACAGCTATTTGTATTTATTTCAACTTCCACCTCCTTTTTATTATGGTGATTTACTCACAAGCAAGGAAGAAAGCGTGAGTAGCTGGCAGTTTCCTTATATTTGCATCTGGATCAACAGACATTCACACCACATTTAGGACAAATGAGAGAACATACTGAAGCCTGAGCGTCTGAGACAGTCTAAACAGGTGCTAGGCTATAAAGGATATTAAAAACAAAATGGATCACTGTCACACTATGTCAGGGAAGGTGGGCTTTTTCCAGTGTGATTCACTTTTGCTGACATTGTATACCCATCCCTTCGTCATCACACTTCCCAGGCTCTTTTGCATGTTGTATTCACGGCCCCATGCAAATTTCAGGAGGTTCCCAATAACTGCATGAGAACTGAGGCCAGTTACTCCTAGCCATCATCACATAGAAGCTATGATGAAAAAGTAAAAACATAGAAAAAGAAGGACTTTGCTTAGCCAACTGTCCGCTTGTGACAGTGTGCTCCACTGCCAACCTGACCTTTATCTCCTGTAACCCTGCCCAAGCGATAACCACCCTTGATGGTCACAATGGGTGCATCTAGTCGTGATGGCTCCATCCGTCTCAACGTGGTTTCGAGGAGACAGATAACAACACAATAGCCAAGGGCTAACTGGAGCAATGCTGGTTCTGTGGTCAATATGCAAATATGACTATGGGTCAATCATCTTGCCCCCACAGTGAACAGCCCAAGAGCCCTTTGAGCTGTCCTAAACAGCAGTGGGCTGCATGCCAGGATCTCCCCTTGAGTAGGGATGCCCTCAAGGTTACTTCTTGAAATTCAGAGATTCCTTGCCGCAACAGATCCTTGGGGTAAATTATTATTAGCATTCTGAACTTTGTAGTCTTAGCTAAGTGATATAAAGGATTGATTGCGCATATATAATCCTTTAGACATAAACCATTGACCAAGTCTGGCACTAGGATTTGATCCAACCACACCTAGACTCCTCTCTGAGGAGGAGTTTAGAAAGCAAGGGGGTCCTTTCTGAACCTCATAACTCAATGGGATGGTCTCCCTGACAGTTCTGTCTGACCCCGTCCTCTATGCAGTAAATAACCAAGTGTGCCTTGCCATCAAATCTTGTTAAAACACTGTTGCATTTACCAAACTTTGTTAAATCCCTCTTTCATATCAATAAATGTATTGCTGCTTCTCTCTACAAGTGAAGTGCATCACTCCATCTGCGACATCACTAAATCCACTTTGTTTCCTGGGGGAGAAATAAGGCATGTCAATCAGGGAAATTCCAGCAAACTTCCCCTCCTATCCCTCCTCTAAATCGCACCACTATAAACTACACAGCTGCAGCTATTCACCTTAGCGTAGTCTTTAAACAGCCCTATAAGCATAAACAAAAACGGGTGGGGTTTTATGTAACAGCAAACATTTTATGACAAAAATAGTTGAGGAAAGGCCAGACATTCAAAACAAGTATATAAAAGGGAAGTAATCAGATGAGCAAATTTGGCTTCAAATTCACACATCTCAGAAGGCACAATCACTTTCTTTTTTTAATTTCTGAAATACTGATGTTACATACAAGGAGGCACATGCAGGCTTGTAAAGATGGGAGATTTCTCTATTAGTCATTTATGCTCTTAGAAAAGCAGAATTACACAAGAATAAAAGGCAGAAGAATAGAAGAGGAACAGATCATTGCCGTAACACTTACATGCTCTTCCTACACCTCAGAGCTTACTGCAAACCATGGGCTCCTGACCTTTCCTGTCCATTTCTGGGATGCTGATGAGAACAGATTAGCTAGGAATATCTCATTTTTATTTCCACTCTGTTCCTGAGAATATACGCAAAAAGGAAAATAATGCAGTTATACCTCTTGAGCACGAGGAGAACTGTGAAAATTGCCATAATGGATTTAACTGGAAGAACTGCTTTTCTACATTCTGTTACCAAGACTCCTATGTGCAAGTCGTTTCAGTGAAAGAAAGCACTGAAACAGAAGAACTTATCTCCTCAAAGTTTCCTTCAAAGAAGTTGTTTGATGCCCTGAGGGTTGCAGATTTTTCTTTTCTTGTTTCGGTATTTGTTGCAACTGTGTCGATAGTAACATAAATTCCGTACTAGCAGGATTCAAACAGCTTTAAGTCCAAATCCGAGAGAGAGATCCAGGAACTCCTTACTGTGACCAAACAGCACCATCACCTCTTCTAGCCACGAAGAGAAGATTCTGTGACCATAGCGAAGCTACAAAGCAGCAAGACCAAAATTGTACCTTGAACCTATATACATAAAAAAACAACAGTAACTAGAAATACACACCCAAGGGTTTCAAGAGCTCCTGCATAATGTGTGTGCACAGGAAATGTCTAGCTTCCTTTAAATTTTTTTCAGCCACATCCAATAAAGGAAGAAAATTAGGTAGTTACAGATACAGCTGCTCATATATCAAGGCCTCCTTTCCGTAAGCTAGGCTGGACGGTTCCCTGACACATGTCATCTTTGACAGACCAATCCCAAAAAGCAGGGTTACAAAAATAGGAGCACATTACACCTCTATTAGATGACACAATTTTTTAAATTTTTTTTTTTAAATATCTGTATGTTCATTAACACCAGATTACTAGGTGCTCAGACAAAGGAGGGGCTTACTGTGGTACCGACAGAATTGTACATTCAGGGTTAACAATTCAACACAGAAATCATTCCTGGCTTCTTCACAGATTTCAGCAGCCAAAGCAGATTAGATTAGTTCTGCTCTGCCAACAGGAGTAATTATCACTGTATGCCGTAAAAAATAGCTGTAAGGATTTCTAAGTGAAGTACAGACCCACTGATGAAGTCTTAATTCAATATCTATTAATGTCTTTTCCTAAGCCAGCAAGAGGGAAAAGAGCAATATCAGAGTCAAGAATGGAAGTTTTAACATTTCTATTGTTCCTATGTGTGCCACTTTTTTTGTAAAGGTCTTTAAGTCGAGTCTTACTGAGGGCAGGCAATGCAAAAGGACCATAAGGAATTTAAAGACCAAGTCAATGCAAGAGGATGAGTACTCCTGTCTTCAGTAAATGAATGAAATCTACAAGTCTGTCTCCAGCGATTTTTTTGGTTTTAAGTGTCACAACACCACATTATTCTTTTTCTCACTCTTAGATAAAACGTATTAACTTGCAAATTACATTTTAAAAAGAAACTAATGCACACAGGAAGAACACGTCACTCACAGCAAAGGAATTCAGTTTCAGATTCTACATTTGGCCTCTTGTTCTGCAAACTATCTCCATCATTCGGATGATCGATATTTTTAAAGCTCTAAGCAGGAGCAAACAAGCTAAATATTAAATACCTCCTAAACTTTGCTCTCCAAAAGAGTACAAAGCAGATACACTAATAAAGATGGAGGAGACAGCACAATGAGTTCTGGAAGAGGCAGGCTCATTATCAGTATGTCAGCAGCTTACAACCTATATACCTTAGCTCTTTGTATAGTCGCTTAAGAACCATTTTGGGGTAACAAAACATGCAAGACTGGTACCATTAACTAATGGTGAAGAATTTTTGCTAAGAAATATGCTATGCAAAGAATAACAACAGACATTCCTTAATTCAGAGAATTAAGGAATAGCTAGGGAGATCTGTAGTGTTATTAGCTTACTAGATGTGGGCATTCTTTGAAGGCCTACACAGTGCATAGGATGCTGCATGAACTATAAAACATATTAAATTCCTTTGAACCACTGCTCACACAGTATGAATATTAATAGCATGTTCTTTATTTGCTCAGTTAATGTAGTAATAAAATATTCATAGAAAAGCTCTTCTTAAAATTCTTAACTGACTACTATTCAATTGTGTCTATTGCATTTTGGCTTGAGTATGAAGTTTTGTTTATGTACATTTGCTCTTCTCCGTGCTTCAAAGAAAGAAAATGGAAATTGAAACTTGAAAGAAAGCTGAGGAATCACAAAGGATGCTCAGCTTTTATTAGTACTGATATGGAGTAAATAGAGGGCGGGGGGGGGGGCGGCAGGAAGCTCAGGACTTGTCATGCATTCCTGACACTCTCCTTGTCTATGCTGGCACCACAGCATTGATTAAGCAAGTGAGGGCAAAGAAGCATTTAAATTCTCTCTGTCCCTTAAGTGAAGTACTCCTACAAGCCATGTAACTGGAAACTGGTCACTGAAACACATTCAGCAAACACCTTTCATGTCCTACCACGTGCAGTCACTAGGCTGCCTGCAGAAGCAAGAAACTTTTCTCCTTTGCCTGTTTTGCAAGATGAAAAATAGGAGAGCGCTTTGGGAAAGCACTCAGTCACTAACCAGATGGAAATTTTTAGACCATAGAGCCCCAACTACAGGAATTCCCCAAGTGTAATTGGCAAGAGGCATGGGTAGGAGCTCAGGACAGCACCCTGTTGCAAAGGGCAATTTTTTGAGTATCCCTTTGTTCCCTGCTAGCAAGACTTAACAATTCTACTCTGTAATATCTTGTCAAAAAGAACAGCATTGGAACACCGTATTAAGTATGCAAAGCACAGAGATTAGCTGGGGGGTTCCTGTGCTTAGATACCTTTTCAAATGACTATCCCTATCTGTCTTACATCCCAAAGTTGCATCCCTAAAATGTCTTTCACGAAGGATCTCAGCATCTTACAAACAAATGCAAAAAGAAGGAAGACAAAGGGAACATGGAAAATAGTCCTGAGGAGAACAAGAATAGGAGGAAGACAGCAGCAAGGAAATGAAAAGAGGACCACAGGAAAAGGAACAGGAAAGAGACAGACACACAGTGAAACAAAAGTTTAAAAAGAAAAACAAAATAGACCAACAGAGAGAAAGATGCAATGGGAAAGACCACTGAAGTACAAAGGGACTTGACTCGCTAATGATTAAATTGTGGGAAAACAAGAAATAAAAACCAAACACATGAAAATTATACATTAAGATTTTGGTGTTACAATGTTTCAGGCAAAACTATTTATGAAACTGCCATTTAAAGTTAGACAGTAGTTACTGTGCTGTAAATTGTATTTACAATTGTGACATGGAAAACTGCTTCTGTAAGAGGCAGAACCGTAAAGGACACTAATTTTCTACTCGGATGTAGTGTCATTGGTCCTAACATAGGGTTTCTAATCACTCACATTTCAACTTAGTTGATGAAATACTAGTAGTGTGAAACTGTTTTATAGAAACAGAAACCTCAAAACCTACACCTATCTAATGTATTTAAATTTGGGGAGGGTGGGGGTGGACCCTAAAGACTACAGCCTAGCTGATACATTTAAACAGCAAAACGAACAGAAAACCTCAAACAAATTAGCACTCAGTGTTTTCACGATCAGAGAAAAAAAACAAAAATCATATCGACACTCAACCCATGAAAAACCTTACAGCTACAGTATGAAATACAGATCTTCACATCGGTGCTAAAGAGAACACCCAATGCATTTGTTTCATGTTGTTAGCTTGGCACACTAAGATGCTGCTTCCATTGTATCTCAGTATCTTTTATTCACAACTGTGCTTGGTTTTTACAAGTCTCTAATGTTAATGTAATAACCTGAAAAGACATCTTACTTTGCCTATACCTGTGCAAGGGGAATTAATTTTGAAGTGTATGGAGCCCTATGAAGGTGTGGCAAAAGACTATCATATAGGCTAAAGGCACAGAATTCACCTGAAGGATCCACACTTGACTTCAGTTCCACTACAGAAACACAATCTCTTTCACTGTTTCTACCCCACCCCTAGAAATAAGGACCATTGAATTCAGCATCTGAACTGGATCTCCTTTGTGAATAAATTGTGGCCCTAGTGCCCTAGTCACAGGCCTTACAAGGCCAGATGTGGATCTCAACTATGTAATTCCTTTACAAAGACCTACAGGGTGGATTTTTTAAGATCACTTTTTAAGTTAGCATGTACTGGCTTGTACTCTTCTAAGCACTTAAAAGTCTCAAAAGCTGTCACCACTGAATCCTGCATGAAAATTCAACACAACCGGGGGGGGGGGGGAAGAAACCTTCACAGGTCGTGTCTATTAAAGGTGATCCTACCCCAAATAACTCCTATGCTCTTCTATTTCTTACCAGCAGATCACATAGATCATGTACTAGATCTGTGATTTTCAACAGGAAGAAACAATACGCTTATTAATATTCATTAGTGTTAACATATATGATTCATTAAATACTTCAAATGTTTTCTTGAACTGCATATGAGTAGTCTTTTCCAAGCTGTTACGATCATAGAAGGTAAGACCTTAAGGATGTAAGTATAGCTCTCTACAAATTGCCAAATACAAATATGGCTATCCTCTAGTTACCTATTTTAAAAATCCGCTGTTCTATTTTTGCTGGTGTGTCACTTCAGGTTTGCAGTTTATTAGACCATGCTTTCTGTGGCAAGGGCAGGGGTTTCTGATATATTCAGAGAACACTTCTCAAGGATTCCAAGTCAAGTAAGTAGAACAGCTGAGTCCAGAAGCCCAAACCACAAACCAGCGGGAATAGCTATGAATGAAAAACAAACTCCAACAATAAATTTGCAGGATTGGAAGTGAAAACTCAGTGGTCAGAGAGTGTACCGACTACATTTTTACACGTTGTGATATTCTCTGGAGCTTCAACATACTGACGTAGCAATACATGTCATCTTTCATGCACTGCATGCCATACAGTTCAGATCTCAAAAGTTGAGGAAGGAAGTCAAACTCTTAACTGCTCAAAGTTATCATATGCTTGCTGGAGCTCCATCTTACTTATCAGGCTGAGAAAGTTAGATGCTTCTGCAATCTTTATTACCACATACATTGCATTTGAGCATTTCCCAGGAACAATAATAGAGTAATCTATTAAAAGCAAAATCAGAGTTTGCTTTACTGGTCCCAGATTCTCACACAATTTTAAGTAGAGCAACAGATACCAGAAACATCATCTTTTTCTGCTCAGTAGTAAAATAAAATGACCCAGGCTAGGGTGTGACAGAAGGTTCGCTTTCATTCACCAATCGAGCATCAGGTGTTCCACCTGCATTTCTGTCCTCAGTGAAGCCAAAGCTCAGACCAAGTGTTGAGACCTTCTAACAGTCAAATAATCAAACCATGGCAGAAAGCAAAACAGCTGAACCCTCTTAACTGTTTAACAAGGGGGTTTTGTCGCACCCTGTAGGAGGGGCTTTCTGCCCTGTTGCCTCATATTAAAAAAAATAAAGGAGAGGATGGCCCTAAAGTCTGTAGTGCTCTCCATCATGACAGTAAGGAAAAAAAAAGTCATACAAGTTTATAATAGAAATATTTTAACTATATAAACTATACTAAATGAATAGAAAAAGCAGCAGCTACCCTCACATGTCATTCCACTGTTAATGGAAAATTATTTGTTATCTGAAGGGTTTTTTTAATATATATATTCAGGTGATTTCACCTCTGAAATGTCTTAAACTATAAGCTTTCAGCACATATGTAAAGATAAAACAAGGGAAATTCTAAATATGATTAAAAATAGGCAATGATGATTACACTACATTATAAATAAATCGTTATTACTGTTTAAGTAATCTAATTACATTACTTACATCTAATTACTTTACTTACATTATAATCCAAATATAAACCTGCAGAAAAACCACTCCTCTTCCCCACATATCAAAAGCCTGGGCAGGGCGAGGGGGGGGGTGGGGGGCAGGGAACAGGGCCTCCATCTTTTTCAGTCATTAGGCCACTGCACTGATGCGATGAGAGGTGGGACACCATCAGCACGCTGACCATCACGGCCTGCGTTGCTCTGCCGGCTTTCCCAGCAGCTTCCCAGAGGCACTGCTGGGCTAGGGAGGGCCCGGGGGGTGGCCGCCGGGGACAGCCTCAGGACAGCCAGTGCCCACTGGGAGGGAGGAGGGAGACCTCCGCCATGGCTGCTCACCTCCGCCTGCCGCTGGAGTCCTTCGGCCACACATAACCCTTCCCACAGCCACCCATTCTGCCAAACCTCTCCAACTACTTCCTGGTGAGCCCATCAGGACCCATACAGCACAGACAGGCTGAACACTAGTCAGAATAAAGATAAAAGACCATACTGGATGCAAAATCCTCCAGTGCCCGAGTAGGCCTCACACTAGGTTTATGAAACAACTTGTAGGCAGCTGATAAGGTAGGCTGGGATGAGACAGGCCAAACATCCACAGACCATAATCCTCCAAAATACCTGACTCCGTGAGGGGAACCACAAGGCCATTCGTTCCCCCTCATGACAAGAGGCCTCAACCCAGACACTCATGCAAGTTCAGGAGACCTTGCTCCCAGGGTCACCTACACCTTAGGAGACTTTGTTGATCACACCAGGAGAATGGAAAGCCTAAGGCAATACAACTCTACAGATGTTTAATGTTCCCAGATAACACAGACCAGGTAAAGCAGTATTAAAAGCAGATGGGTACTATACTACAATTTGTTTTGTCAACGAGATTTAAATACAGAACTCCGCACAGACTGCGTTTTTAACCAGCACACACCTCACCTCCGAGAACACGTTCTCAAACAGATGGTGCCACCCCAGGACCTGCAGGATCTGCACTAAGCATAGAAATGTAGACATTTCAAGTAAAATAGATGTATTTATTTCAACCTACAGTAAGGAAAAATGTTTAATACCATTTATTCCAGAAATAATTACAAAGTTCTAAAACTCGGATGCTTTATTGTATACATGACAGCAAGTCCTTCAGAGGAAAGATTTATTTGGATGATTTCTAAGACCGATTTTCATTTGGTCCAATCATTTGTAGTACTGCATTACCTCAAATAAGAGTTAAAAACACTTCCAGTGTTAATGACACAGCTTTTTGGAAACACTTAAAAGCTACTACACAGATCACACACAATTTGAAGTTCTGGGTTTTTGGTCATTTTTGTTTTGTTTTGTTTTTTAAATCTAGCAGAACACACTTTCTAGGTCAGTTTGATGAAGAAGTATCCCTTGCTTGCTTGCTTTGAATATGCTGCCTACCACTTCTATTGGATACCCCTCTGTTTCCATAACAGAAAGGACAGCAAATATTTTTTCCTCTTTCCTCAGGCCTCTCAAATTCTCCCCCTATGTTGCCTCTTTTCAAAGCTGAAAAGTCTTTCTTTTTCTATTGAGCTGTTCCTTATTGTTTCGTACCTTTGAAAACCTCTACTGCCCTTCTCTGCACCTTTCTCATTTTATTACATCCTTTTTAAACCAGGAGACCACAACTACATAATACAGGAGCACTGTGGCTTATGCAGTAGACTGCAATGGCACAATGAGCTATAATGCATAATAGCATAATGAATGTTTTGGGCACAAAACAAGACTCTGCAAATGCACTTTACAAAAAACCTTGGGTGCTACATCCTCCACATATGTCTACCAGAACAGATTACTGTTCTGAAGAATCTGGTCCAGATAAAGATAAGATACTGAAGTAGATGAAACAGTGGTTTGATCCACAACTGCAATTCCTGTGATAAACAGGACACAAAAACATTAATAGTTCTCAACTTCCAAACATTGTCTGAGGGAAAAGTCAGCTAAAATACAGCTCTAAAAATGTAGAGACTAATGTGTTTGTATCCACAACTGTTTTCCAGCGTCACTCTGAAATCCAGTCAGTTAGGCAAACTGGACTCCATTTCTTCAGTGACACGTAACCTTCCTAATTAAGGAACTCAAAGTGAAATATTGATTATAATGCAAGAATCAATAAGTTTTAGAACAAATTCTACCATCAGCAACATTAATTTACAACATCAACTTAAAATCAGGTGACTCCTTATGAAGCTGCAATAGGTTTCCTTCCTTAGGAAGGCTGACAAACAATGACATAAAATGTTTCAGCTGTACATCATCATAGGTCCTTGCTGTCTAAAAGGCTGCATTCACTCACCCTAGCTGTCTGCCAAAATGAAACACATCATTAAAGGCAGCCCAAATTTGTGTGGGAGATGTGTCAAAATCACATAAACACCTACTTCCACTAGTATGAATTAACAGCTGTGATCATCTCAGCAGAGGCAAATGAGTAAATGCTCATGGAAATTCAACTGTCACCTCTATATATGGCCCATTTGATGTCACGGCTGAATCATATTGATGCCTTGCCACATAGTAACATTTGAAGTACACTGATGAACAGTCCAAAACTTTATTTCAAAGGATGTTAATTTGGCATCTCACAAAATAAAACATAACCATGAGCATGGTCTCATGAGAAGGAAGAATATTTATGAAAACAAGAAGAAAAATTTACAATTAAAATCCTAGAGTACAATTCAGTATTTATTAGATAGCCTAAAACAATCAAAGAGTGAATAAACTGAATACTATGAAAGCTCTGCAGCAGAGTATAATCTAGAATTATGTGGACTCTCAGTCTACTGAGCAATTTGCTACAGTACACTCAGGGTTTTAAATGGAGTAGATGGGTGCCAGTGAGAAGTCTGCATTACTGAACCATACTACGTGCTGAGTCTTAAGATACTAATAGCACATTTTTCTACAATTCAATTAAGAAAATTATTCTTAAGTTACTGTAATATAGATGTCTGTTTCAAACAGCTCATGCTCACCAACATAAAGGCAGGTTCAGTAAAGAACCCAACGTAATTGTTAAAAGATCTGGTCCTCAGTCTTCAGCAGGTGAAGTCCATGGCAGATCATAGAAGACCACAAATGAAACCTGCCTTTTCAAAATACAGCAGCATGGAGCCCAAGATGCGGAGCAAGCTTAATGCCTCCACGCAGCCTCCAGTGCACCGTCTCAGATCCCATAATAATTCAATCCTTCAGCAGTGCAAAAGGCAACCAGCATACTGGCAAAAAGCTTTATTGTTATTGTATATTGGCAGTTCCTGCAATATAGATTACAAAATCAAGGGGTGCTGACGAAGCCCGGGAGAGGGGCAGGAGGGCAGAATGAGATGTCACGCACAAGAGAGCTCCGCTTAAATAACCACCTTGGGGACTTTACCACCAATGCCTTGTCATGCACAATTATCGTGCCACCAGATATTTTCACTCTCTTGCTACGCAATCACCTTGGGAAAACAAGTACAGAATAGTCTACCAAAATAATAATTCCGATTATAAAAGTACAATGTGCTTTGAGTTATGCCACGTTATTCCAAGTGTCCATAGATGACAAACTGTGTTAAGGGTCATTTTAAAGTAGTTTAAAGAACTCGTCCCAGTCTTTAAGCTACTGACTTCCAGCTGAACAACTTCAGAACAACACTACACATATATTGGTGACCTCATGAAAAGCAAATTTCCTGAACCATTGTTAAAAACACTTGTAAAAAGTATTCCCTATTCCAGAAATAAGGGCTGCAGAAGTGGTTCCCATTAGTTTCATTCTTATATTTCCATCTCTCTTAAATTCACAAAAAATATACATATCAGTGCCAGAAATGTTCTACCACAGAGGGGACCTGAGAACCACTAAACACAGGAAGTCCTCGCACAGTGCTCTGCTGGTCTTCTGAACTTAGTGAAGAGGGCTGGATCCTATTCATAAAATTAATCCTATTAAAATCATAAGGTGCACATACACATAAAACAAATTAATTAAATATTTACTATTTTAGAACAGTGTATGCTAGCAGAACACAGAATTTAACTTGGTTTTATAAATACATCCCTATCATCTTAAATTTAATATCATCAACAAAATAAAGTTTAAAAAAGCATGCCAAAATCGTAGTAAGATACTGGCTATTTGCACAAATCTACATAAAAATCAACAGTCATTCTTGTCATGGCTAAAAAAATTTCTGCATGAGCAGTAACTTATTACTGGTTTTGGCACTGATGCATACATAAAGGAAAACATAGCAACATAATGTAGGAACAGTGAAAGCATCTGCCTGCCTGCAAGCTGTAGGCAAATATTTTTTTAAACCTATTCTACAAAAGAACACATACAAAAGCAATACAAACAGCTGCTATAACATACTTTCAGACCTCTGAACAGGCATCAGCTTTCTAAATTGCCTAACAGAACATCATTTCAACACAAATGATTCCTTAGTTTTTTTAAACAACATATTGAATGCAAACATTGGAGCCAAGCTGTCATAATGTCTAGGAAGCCTAGATTTTGTCTAGGAACCTAGTGTTACATCTGATTTTTAGTATTATTTTGTTCTACAGACTATTGAGCTAAATACAATGAAATATAAATAAAATACAGTATGATCCTGGACCAGTTACTGTCTTTTAAAAGGCATAATAGCTTGGTGAGACAACAAAGCATGTGGAGATTAGAAAGAACAACAAAATCAATATATATACAATTTGTAACTGGGAATTTATAACAACAACAGATCTTCCTCTGCCTCTCTATGGAGATGGTTCTCAGCACAGGAGAAGTAAGAAGAGTGATTTTCAGACAAGTGGATGCGATAATACGGCAAGGCTGATTCTTGCCTTTAAGTCAGATAAGCAGAATAGCAGCACAGAGTCCCTGTAGCAAGAGACAAACTTGTTTGATTTGTTGAAAGAAGATAATATAGTGTGAACAACTAGGCAGAAAAATTATTCAGCAACATCCTTTTGAATGGATCAGAGTAAGTGAGGTTATGTGAAACAAGGGCAGGACAGTAAATAGGCAAAACAATTAGAATAGAACCTTGCAACTAGTTTTGTGGCTGTGTTATTCAGGAAATACTTGAATTAAGATCCTGTTTGCTTTTTTCAGAAACTAGCATTTCTCCATTTGTGACAATAATATGCTATTTCTCAATATGTGTTTTTTTAAAAAAGACTAGATGTCAGTATACAGTATACTGCTCATTCATTTCTAAATGAAACCACGAGGGCAGCTACATGGGTATTTTCTATACCAAGGACTGGAAACTCACAAGTTTGTGACTCATTGTTCCCTGGCTGAGAACGCCTGTGCCACACACAACTGACAGAACTGACTGATCCTCTGAACATGACTCACGGGTCTACCAAAACCTGTGTTGAGATCCGCTACCAGCCAGAGTAACCATCGGGAGGCGAGCATCTCCGTACATATTCTTGGCAAACTCTCCCACAACCACTCTGCTCAAGCCTTCCCACTTGCTTCAAAAGTCTCCTCAGGGCAGAAAGAGGCAGCACAAGTTATCCAAACAGCTGCTAAAGACTGTTAAATGTATAAAATGCCAGCAATAAGCAATGCAAACTAAAGTTCTCATAAGCCTGTTCTTTGTAATTCACAGAGAAAATTACTCTAAGTACGACAGGGGGACTAATAAACTGTCCACCTTCTATATTATTTTTTACTATGGCCACTCTATCCACTTATGACAGCAACACCACAGTTAAGAGATGCAATTTCTCTACATTGAATTTATTTTTAAGTAAAAAAACAAGCAAAAACACCAATTGGATATCAGGGGTAATAGTCTATGTAAGCAATAATAAATGTAACAATAGATGATTTTACTTCATTTTTGTAAATCACTAGATCTACCCAGCAGCAAATAGTTTCAACCTCAACAATTTTAAACTTTTAAAACCTTTGAGATATGTTCAAAGCCCATTTGAGCAGGAGATCAATTAGCATGATTGCTAGTGAAAAGTAGACTGGAAATAATAGATTTGAGGTCAAGACTGTAATGTCATCAGAGAGCTAGAGTAGAAAATAAGTCTTGGATCCTCTGGTTCAATTGAAATTCCCTTTTTAACACCAGTAGGCCTTACCACTGGAGGGTATTTCTGATTTTTCTTTTTTTTTTAGACAGCTGCAGAGAACTAGTAAAAAATAAGTTGTCCTACCTCCACTCCTGTCAAAGCAAGTCAAGTTACTACCCAGTCTCTCTGCTAAATGTAGTAATTTCTTGAATGCCAGAGGACACTGAAGAACACGCATAGGAAATCCAAGGACCTCCTAACACAACAACATGGAAATCACTTTTTATAAGCTGCTGCTGTTCCAAAAACTTTGACTGATGATTAAAAAAAATCATACCCATTTGAAAGCTAGCTGTTAAAAAAAGGAAACATCTGCCATTCATTTATTTGTTCCTTCTAATTCTTGGAAGACTTCTACCTCCATAGAGCAACCAACAATGTGTTATCATTAATATCAAGGGAGTAGACATAACCGAAATAGTTTTTCTAATGTTAACAGAAAAAACCACCAAGTATTTTCCAGTGAATGTGTAGCCACCCAAGATCTCTAGCTTACTTCCCCTTGGGACATTAATAAACTTTCAATCAATAATATTTAAAAAAAAAAAATCTCAGGCACAGACTAGGGTACAACATTACTTCCTAAAATGCAGAAGTACCTTCACAGTGTCATAGCCCACACCTAACATGTTTGTTTACAGAAAAAGGGAATTATACCAAAAATGAGAAAACTGCACAGAAGCAAGCATTAGGAATTCAATGGAACAGGCCAGAGGTATAGGCAATACAGGAGGGGCAGCATCCCCATAAGGGAAGGAAAACAGCACAGTCACTCCTATCCAGCACAGAGATTTATAAGACTAACCACATTGATAAGTGACTACAGAGACATGATAATGGTTGGAAAAGAATATGACTAAATTAGAGTACAACAAATTTTTAAAGGAATTTCCCTAGTTAAAAAGCACTCTCACAACTACAAAAAGTGAATAAAGTTGAAGGAAACATAAGAGTGGGCCAGACTTTATAATGGAAAACTTTAATGATGGAAAGCATTGATGCAACTAGAAAACTAAGCAAAAGCCACCTCCTTCCCAGGAGCATATTTCATTTCTGAAGGGGCATGTGAGGAAAATGATTCTGAAGTTATGAAGGATCCAATGCTGAAGTGAAAAAATCACTGACCTGGATTAAGTTCTTATCAGTATCTCATCATGAAACAAATAGTTCAAAGCTGCTCTTATACTTCAAATGATATGAAACCATAAAATCAGACAGCATAGTAGGATGAATGTCACAATAATTACTCTTCAAATACATGTTCTCCATTAAACCAGGAATTGCATGACAAAATTTTAATTTAGTCTCATGAGAACCTTTAAAAAAAAAAAAACCTCTCAAATGGTAATATTGAACTGCTTCACGCTCACAAGGGAGAAGTTATGTGAACAAATCAAGACGAGGTGCTTATTTACAGGACAGTTACTGACCATTTATGCTTTGAGCCTTCTGAGCTTTCAACTATAGCACGTCATCAGACTTCAGTGAAGTAATCAGCTGGGCTTCAGCCCCTCCTCTGCCTGCAATGCCTATGAATTGTAGCAAGCCTATAAAGACTGTGTCTGTCCACAGAAAGCAAGCAAGTAAAACCCCAGAAGCCTGAAGAAACAAATTGTAGTCTGAATAAAATAAAAGGAGTTTCTAAGTAATCTCTGATAAAGTTATTCTTAAAGTTCCATCTAACCTGATTTATAGTTGCCATTAGCTATCAAGGTAATTCCTCAGGGACACCATCATGTTGTAAATGCTTTTATCTCACAATACAGATACTTAGTTGTAGTGGTTGTTTCACCTTGAGTATAAATAGTCCTCTCACCTCCAGCCTGGAAAGCAGAAATAAAATTGTGTCTATCAGCCCCTGAAGAGCAAGCGGAGCTCACTGGAAAAAGAGAGAAAGAAGCCATGAAGATTGATGCCCAATACAAGGGAGCCACGGGATGAGCATGCTGGCTAGCGAGGCTGGTTATTTCTGCCTTGCAAGAACATAGATAATCAATCTGAAAAGTGGTTAAAAACAACAACCATTCCCATCTCCACCTGCTCCCTCAGGACACAACCCCAGAAAAAGATTCCTCGAGCACTGCCACAGTGGCACAAGCCTCCAGAGGTTGGTGGGAAAGGCAGGAATCAAACAATGCTGCCTTTGAAAAGAACAAGTTTCCAGCATCAGCGGCTGATTCATCCTGCAGACCCCCAGCACTATCTTTCATCCTCATCGCTCCCCACTAGAGTGGTCTGCCCCATCACCTGTAGTGAGCAGCAAAACGATTTTGCGGACACACTCACATATGTTGGAAACCTCTGACTGCAACAGGAAGGAGGCAGAAATTTTTAAAATAATGGGTAGGAACAAAGCAATCACAATTTATAAACACTAGTCACTAAAAAGCAGCTTAAAACAGCCCAACATGTGATTGCTGTTCAGGCGCTGTCTGGTCCCTTGAAACTGCTGTGTTCGCTGGTCCTAAAAGCATAACTTCCACTCGAGCCTTCCTGCCCAGCACTCTCACCTACGCGGGAAGCAGCTTCCGGAGGAGACGCGCTCTCATCCATGTAGGAAACAGATTTCAGAGGATCTGCAGAGGGATGAGGCCAACAGGAACAGTGAAGACAACAGGGCAGGGAAAACAGCTGAAAGGAAGAAAGAGCATCAGGAAAGAAGTGAAAGAGGAAACAGATGCACTGGAGGGAGAAGAAAATACCAGGGGAAGGGGGAAGGCAAGTGGAGAAGGTGAAAGTTATATAGTCCAGATTGAGAGGAGACAGCATGAGCACAGAACAAGCTGCAGAATGGAGATAAGTCAAAATGAGGGAGAAGTAGAGACAAGAAGGAAAGAAAGAAAAAAACCAAACCACCCACACCTGTCAGAGCAATACCTCTTACTAATCACAGAGCAGTCTGGGTTTCTGGGCACCTGAGTCAAGGCAGAAAAATCTGAGAAACAGGGAAAACTGAAAAGAGGTTGTCACTAACAGAGCTGGCAGGAAAATGAAATATCTTCCAGAAATCCTAACATTTCAAAGTCTGTTCTTTCAAATAAAGATGAGAGGCATTTTAAGTTCATTAAACTTTAACATGACTTTACTGAAACACTGGATTTCAAGGTCAAACTCTAATGATATTCAGCACAAAACAGGAAAAGCTAAATACTACCGCATTTCTTTTCCAAATAGTTTAAAGAACATCTCCCAAGAATGGCATTCCTGCAAAACCTTTTGAGAACTAAGTTTCGTGTAGAACTGCTCCACCACAAATTTTATAAACAACATTAGATGAAATCACTGTTCCCCACCACAATGAAAAAGATACATCACTCAGGAGTCATCTTTCCAAACATAAATGGTTTTGCAAAATCTATTTGTGGTACTGCATGTTGAGCCATGAATTTTGAAAACCGTTTTTAAGACTTAGAGAGCCATTTCCCACACCTGCCCTCCCGTAGGTCACGAAGATGGCAATGAGTTCTGAGCCAGAAAGAACAAGACCTTAATTAACATGGCAACCACCATCAGTAGACCCATACAGAGAAACCCCACCTAAGCACCAGTTCTGCCCCAAAGGAGAACATCTCAGCCTTTGTTTACTGCTAATCAGAGACCACATGAATTCACGGCCACTGTTATACTACTGATGGAAGAAAGATCTACTCCTCAGGCCTATTCCTACCAAGGTGTGCTAAAAGACAACGATACAAAATACACTCCCTCTTGTTTCAGGAGGTTTTTTGCTTAGCAGTTGTTTTCTTATGTTTCTCCCTTTGGCCATGGCAAACAACTTATAATTTCCTCAAAAAAAAAAAAAAAGAAAAACACACACCAGGAATACTATGTCATTGTAACTGTGAATCCCACATACAAGTGCAAGAGATTTTTTTTTTATCATTATTATTTCATAATAGGTATTTTTAACACTAGAGAATAATTCACATTACATTTATTATTGCAAGAGCTTTCTGCTTTTGCAATAACGTGATGTGCTAGGGGGCTTACAAGCTACGAAAACATAAACTCTCAGAAAAGAGAATGCAGATAGTTTAAATTAAGCAGATTCCCCAGGGGTCCATGAATCTGAGCAATTATAGCTGGGAAGACACACAAATTTGAAATATGCTCCAGTCTGCTGCTCAGGAGCTTCTCATGAAGACCAGCTCCCCTGTTCCCAGCATGGCTCAGTCATTCCTACATCCTAACCCTCTCCCATCACCGTGTTGCATGTTTTGCATGCAAATCGCATGCGTCCCAGTCTGCAAAGGCTTTCATCTCAGCTAATAAATTTACCAGGGTCTTCTGCAGGAAGAGAAATCTATAGGACTCTAATACAACTACAGCGGTATTCCAATAGGATTACTGGAGTCATTTCCATAACACTTCATAAAACCTGCAACAGCACAGAGACAATAGCTACACGCATTTTCTAAGGCACAGTTCCTTCTAACCAACAAGATCGCTTAAAGGCATCACTGAGAACAACAAATGTGGAGTTAAACCTCAGCTTTTACAAAGATTGCCATCTGTTCAGCATACTTTACAGTGAAATCAGTGGCCTCAGCACAATCCACAGAGAGGATGCATCACCATATTCAGTGCTGCCAGCCACAACTGCAAACTGAATGAACACAGACCCTGAATAACTTTCTCATGACTACTTGTAGCAACTCACCTACAGGCACAACGGTGGGTAAATTCACACTGCCCTTTTTGTGACGGATAAAAAGAAGATCAGGGCATAACAGGGACAGGCAGAACACAAAACAAAATGGCTCAGGTGAACACCATTTAGGACTCCCATAAAACCTCAGCACACTTACACACCTGTTAAAGGCCACTTAACATATTCTCCACTTTTAAAAATGCTCTAGGAATTCCCTAGAACGAAACAGCCCTAAGAGGACACACTCACATCCCAAATGAGCCCTCTGGGTAAGGCCCAAAAACTATTACTTCATATCAAGCATCCCAAAACCTAAGCGAGATCCACAA
>VYXH01002883.1:76762-96133 GCA_013397275.1 Burhinus bistriatus | reverse complement strand
CCGCCCCCGTCTCCGCGCCCGCCCCGCCCCGGGAGGCGGGACCCGCCCGCCCCCCGCAGCCTGCCCGGCGTCCGTCCGTCCGTCCGACCGCCCCGGGTACCTGTCCGCCGGCAGCCGGGGGCGGCCTCGCCCGAGGGGGCGAGCGCGGGGTGCAGCCCCGCCGCCCTCCAGCCCTCCTCGGGCAGCTCCGGAGGGGCGGTCCGGGAAGGTGCTCCTCGCGTCTGCGATGGCCGCGCACCTGAGATGGCATAAACAGAGCAGCTGTGGGGTACAAGACGCAGCTGTAACAGGCGGGTATATAAAACGGCATAATATTATGTTCTGGTTTATTGTTCTGAGGAGAAGGATCTGGGGGTCCTGGTAGATAGTAAATTATCCATGAGCCAACAACGTGCCCTGGTCGCTAGGAAGGCCAGTGGAATCCTGGGTTGCATAGGGAAGAGTGTGGCCAGTAGGTCGAGGGAGGTCATTCGCCCCCTCTACTCGGCACTGGTGAGGCCACAACTGGAATACTGTGTCCAGTTCTGGGCTCCCCAGCTCAAGCGGGACAGGGAACTTCTGGAGAGAGTCCAGCATAGGGCAACAAAGATGACTGGGGGATCGGAGCACCTCCCTTATGAGGAAAGGCTGAGAGAGCTGGGACTCTTTAGCCTGGAGAAGAGGAGGCTGAGGGGAGACCTTATTCTTGCTTATAAGTATCTAAAGGGTGGGTTGAAGGAGGATGGAGGCAGACTCTTTTCAGTGGTTCCCAGTGACGGGATGAGGGGCAACAGGCACAAGTTGGAACATAGGAAGTTCCATTCAACCATAAGAAAAAAATTCTTTACGGTGAGGGTGACAGAGCACTGGACCAGGCTGCCCAGGGAGGTTGTGGAGTCCCCTTCTCTGGAGATTTTCAAGACTTGCCTGGATGCAGTCCTGAGGAATGTGCTCTAGGCAATCCTGTGTCAGCAGGGGAGTTGGACTAGATGATCTCTAGAGGTCCCTTCCAACTCTGAAAATTCTGTGATTCCATGATTTTCAGTCATTTATCCGTTCACTAAGAAAACAGCTAAATGCTCAGAAGGGGTCAAAGGAGCAAGCTGCCAGGCACTATGAAGGATGCTCTCACAGCTCTGTCTAGAAATGATAGAGCACATATCATGGCATAGCATTGTTTTCCCCTCTGTTCTCCCCGAAAGTATTTTGCACTGACCAAATTGAATTTTGCACTTTAAATAACATTGAAAAAGAAAGTTGCATTCAGGCAACTTAAAAAAAAAAATATACAAGCTATTTTAAGTTACTAAAGGTGACAAACTCCAAAAAATAGACAATATAAACACCAGAGTTCACAACATCATCTGCATCTCAAAAGCTATTATTTGCTTTGGATTTCTGAAGCAGTGCTGGAAACTTACTTGAAAGGATACAAAAACTGTTTTTCTCCTCTATTAAAGTATTCATTAAAAAAAAACAGGAAACACTTTTAAAGTACTGTTAGTGGGTAATTTATGGGGGGACAAAAACACACAGTGCGGGGTGAGAAAGCCTTCTAACAGCAGGAAACTAACACGACTATTCAAGATGGGCCACAACTACCCCTGGTTTTCACATCTCCTCTGTTAAAAGCCTGACACTTACTGCTTTTTGAGCTCAGAATCATCCCACAAATGATTTTAATAATTCCTGAAAGAATTAGTACAGATGTTCTGGGAATTTATTTTAAAAACATGCAAGTGATTTGCATGTTTCAGTAAGCTTAAAATGCTGCTTCACTTTTTTTTCTAAACAGGTGATATGTCTGCTATTCCAGGCATTTTCCCGAGCAGACAGTGGTATTAACTTTGGATCCTGAGTGCAGGGCTGCAGAACATGCCACAGGACAGCTCACCACTTCGCATTGCAATCAGCCAAAAAGAAAAACCTGGCCCTCAGAAAATAAGAAGGATCCAGCTCCACCATCCATAACATCTGTGCCATCCCCCAGCAGATGATGGGATGAGATAGGTGTGACTTACTACGTAATTAGAGGCACAAATGTTGCTCAAGGACATCTGGGAACAGCATCTCTCAAAGATGCACACAGTTGCAAGCAGCCAGCTTGCTTTTCAGACCTTTGCTTGCGTTAGCTGGACTCGCAAAGTAAAGAGGCTTCCAGCTTTGACCGAGATCAGAGACAGCTCACAAAGCTGCTCTGTGCAGGCCCGACCTGTCGGAGCAGAAACGCATTTTAATAGAATACAAACTCCAATTAGCAGTAAGTGCTTTTGCCTGAATAAAAAGAGGGATCTTAATTTCCAAGGCTCGGTGGCAGCACACCTGAGCTTAAACCCTTCAAAATAACTCTTAGATGGGAGAGCATGCCTTCGGGTTGAGTTGCCTCAGCAATGCTTCCTTCCCTGCTCTCAGCAGGTCCCTCCTGCTCCTTGCCTACCACCCATGTGGCTCCCATTTCTCAGGAGAAATGGGAATTCTCTGTTTAACCACCTCAGCCCAAACACTCGGTCACCGGTAACAGGTGCCTCTGCCCACTCCGGGCAACACTTAGATTGTTTTGTGCCTGAGCGGCTGGAGGAGAGGGAAGTTTGCAACAGAAACGTGCTATCAAAGTATCGGACTGCCTACAACCAGGCAGAATTAGAGAGGATTTAATTCCTAATTTAAATCAAAAGGGACTGAAATTAACAGCCTGCACTATGATCGTGTGGATATCATCATCCATCAAAACGAACATCAGAGCAGTTTGATCAAGAATACAATAAAACACTGTCTTGTAGTAACGTATTTTTTTTTATCTGTGACAAGTTAAATGTGAAGTGATAAGCAAATAAGAATTTGGTCGCACCCATAAGCTATCCACTCTCAGACTGACAACCACCATAACACTGAAGCAAATGCAGAAGGCAGAAAAACAGATAAGAGAAACAGAAAAACATCTGCACTACATCATCCACATCCCCACTTCAGTTGCTTCCAGCCAGGATCAGCGGTACAGCACCCTGAAAGCAACATAGACTGTTGGGATGCCTTTGCAGAGGCAGAGAAAAATGAGCACTGTTCTGATTCATAAACAGCAAAAGCAGCACTTCAGGCTAGTTGCTCAAATGGATCTAATCTTTTTACATGGTTTAATAAGAGCAATCCAACACTCCTTAATCCAAATTTTACATCCAAAGAATATGTATGCTTTAAAGGTGGTGATTAGAATTCTAAATATCTTTAAAACCTACACTGCAGTTTTAAATTGTTTATAAGTTATAGGCTGTTATACTGCAATACAAGAACTAGATTTCATTCAAAATATGTGGGTTTGTTCCTCTACTGTATCTCAAGTAATCAACTGAGTCACATTCCTCCAAATGGAGAAGAATCCATATATCCACCTAAATTCCAGAAAGTTAGCTCTCTACAAAGAGTTACATGTTTGAGAGGAGGGAAGGGGCAAATGGATTCAGAGCTGAAATTCGTGGTCAGCAGAGCCTTGCTAGAGCAGAAGGCTGACGGCTACTGAAGTTCAGGAATAGCTGCACATTTGCTTTCCTCCTCTCTTGCAGTATTCTTCACAACCTTCTTCAGCTTCCTACATTGTCCACAGTCATTTATTGGAAGGGGTTCAATTTTTCTCATAATCCTAAATTTGTTTGTGTTCAAGAGCTACTTCTACATTGACTTATTTTTTTGCTGTTAATAGATACAAAGCCCAGAAAACCCTATAGCTCAAATATCAAGTACTTTAAATGAACCAGCTGCTGAAGACATACTGGAAGTTTGAGCTATTTCTATCCTATTCTCCTCACACTCCAGAAATTGCTTATAGATCTGTCTGGTTGGAGGATCCTCTGGACTCAAGGAGGAGCTGGTTTAAAAGTCACCTCAGTCTGTCTCCTCCAGTTTCACTAGCACAGACTGACATTCATGAACCCGACAGCTAGATCTCAGTTTAGATTACTCAAAAGGTTCAATGTATGTCACATACTTTTTTTCCTTAACACATCAATAAGCCATTCACCAAAGCAGTTTTATCTTCAGATTTTTATAAAGAAACCAGTAACATTTTGGATGCACATTCTCACTTTCAAAATGCTGCAAAGCAGCAACCTAAATACAAAAAAAAAAAAAAAAAGAAATCTCTATTAAAAGAACAGCAAGTCTGAAGGAGAATTGTACACCAAAAGGCACGCAAAAATAGCTTTTGTATGGTTTTTCTTTCCTTCCAGGAGGCAACTGTCTCCTTACTAGGAACATAATCATAAATTTGTTTTCTTTACTCTTACCCTGTGCTGCATACTTTGAAGGTGGCAACTTTCCAACTCTTTTCTTGTTGCTTTATTTCAAAAAAGAAACTCTATTTGGTTTATAGAGGGATATTTACAAGCTTTCTGAAATAATTATTTCCCGCTGTCACCACACTTGCTGTGTTTCAATTACTTACATTGCTCAGGTTGGGGGAAAATAAACAAATAAATAGATAGACTAAAAACCCATCACAAATGTACACACATTGCCTGTTCTTCAATTAATGTTACAGATATAACAGTGCCCACGAGCCCCAGACACAGACCCCCTTTGTACGAAGTGCCGAACAAGGATAACAAAATAGTAGATCTCTTCCCAAAAAGCACTGCTCCTCACTTCCTTTTCCAGCTTACTCCCTTATTCACCGATGGGTTCATCCGTTCCAGTGCTTAAAGTTTTCCTGCCTTGCAACAATTGCACTCGAGTGCATCTTTTAATGCTACAGGGGAAAAGCGGTGCAAGCCCAAGTGAAGAACTGCCCTCATTCGTGGCTACTAAAGGCCAATGCATTGGCTGCACCAGCCCTGAGCTTGTGCTCAGCGTGTCTCAATTAGACCCACTTAATTATACCAGTAAGAAAATTCAGTTACACACAGTCTGCGAGCGAGCGGGAACATGCCGTCTTGTGTCTCAGCCATTTGCATCTTCCTCCCATTTGGAAATGCATTGGGCTACCGTGGCTCCTGGCCAGAAGCGTCCCTCAAGCCGCTCTCTTTTTGCCTGGATGGGAATAATAGGGAGGTGGCCAGAGTCCAGCATTTCTTAAGTAGCCTGCTTATCTTGCAGTAAAAGTAAATGAGGGGAAGATCGCTGACCAGAATTCTTCAGTAATTTCTGCCTGCCGCTGAAAATGAGTGTCAGCGTGGATCGAGATCTCCCAGATGCATCCGGCTGTATCCTACAGCTATAGGCTCCAGTTTCAGAATTACTTTGGGAACTTTGTGGCAGAAAGTGAAAAAGCAGTGCTACTTTTAATTGATTGCTTATTAATTATTTGTTAGTGTTACTGTGAATAGTCTTATACTGTGAATCAGACTTCAAAAAAGAGAAACATTCTAAAATAACAATCCTATCTGAATTTCAGTAAAGCATTATATTTTACTTTAAAAAAGTATTTCAAGTTTGCACAGAAGTGATAGACAGGTGGCCTGAAATGAAGCGCTGAAAGCAAAAGAAAAATGATAAAAAGTAAAATAATAAGCTGGAAGGATGTATGGAACTGAGTGGAACAAGACTTTATTGAATTTACTTTTCAATAGAGCCCTGAAAGATGCAGAAAGACAACACGATATATAAATGTATAGATAATTATAAACTGAGAGGAATTCTAAATGCTAACACACCAAAAGAACACCAAGACACTGGTTTTAGTATAAACTTGCCTGAATACATAAAATGCCTTTGAATGTTTGAGAAGCCTATTCAGTGATGCTGCAAGGGAAGATCCATCTAGACCAGTCAATGTCAAAATAAGACATTAAAGCAGTCAAACGGACTGCCTAGCTCTAACAACCACCTACCAAATAATCGTCCCGAGTTGAAGGCATTGGCTAACCTCCCCTGCCAGAAATCTCCTTTTCACTGAAGTCAACAAAAACTTGTCCCATTTTACTGGGTCCAGAATCCTATGTTGAATTCCCAAAATAGGATACTTGCTTTACAGAAGCCCAAGTTTCAGCTTTTGAAAAACCATTCATACGAAAGAAGTAAGCTGATGATGTGCCACCTGTTTGTGGTGAACGAAAAGGGAAGCAAGACTCTGCCGGCCAGCCGCTCACCTCCTGCCAGCGGGCAGCCATGGCGTTCATGATAAAGGAAAACATTTAAGGTCAGAAAAAAGAAAGGAAGTTGTCATGTACTACTTTATGTATTTTAACCAAAATATCAAAAAGGCTGGTTTCTTAAGAACTTGAAACAGTAAATAAAATAATACTCTTCCTCGTGACTTAGTGGATCCTGTTCAATTCTCCTTGACTTTTTTGACACCTCTAAGTAATACACCTGTTTCTTACCCTCTTCCCCCAGGTCATTTCCATTTCTTATCTTCCATAAGTTGTTCTCAACAGTCTGACGATGATTTTTAATGCAAAACCAGATCAAATGACAGGGTTACAGGATAGCAAAAACTCCCCTCTTGACTCAAGACAGAAGGAAAGGAGATGCTGACAAAAGTCATTATTGTGGACGCAGCTGACAAGAAAGTGATATTTTTATGAAAATTCAAGGCATTCAAGTGCATGTAAGTGAGATATGAATGGAGAAAGCTAGAAATCGGCACAAGTAAGCCCTAGAGCAAGGAAAAGCTGTTTTTATGTTTTCATAATCTGTTCAGGACCCAGAACTGAGAACCCAGAAAGATTTTCCTGCATTGTTGGAAGAAGGGATCGATCACTGAAAGTGTGACACTTGCAAGAAACGCTGTGCTGGATGAGGTCTGAATATACAGAAATCTAGGGAAAAAACCTTCACGTTAAAATAAAAAAATCTCCACTTTACCTAAAGTTTGGAAAAACTGAAAAGTGCCGTGCATGAAACATCTACTTGAACAGTGAAAGACTATCTGGAGTAATGTTTATAACTATTACTAAGAGAATATTTATTTCAAAATTAATAGTATTAGGCAATTGAATTTTTCATATCCTAAGGGCAAAATTTACTATCAGTCTCTAGTCTCATGCTGTCTTAACTGTTATAATAAATAAGGCAGTCACATATGATCTCTGAGACACCGTTCCAGTTTTCCACTTACAATGTTAGATCTGTATTTACATACTAATCTAAGTTTGGTAAATAAAAGTTTCCTTTTATGCTTACAAGTAAAAAATATTAATGATTTTTAACAACAAAACATTCAAATTTATTTTTAGAGAGCTCAGCAGGCAAAATATTTCTAAACACTTCAGCAGACAGTGCAGCTTCATCTTTAATGTTACCCATACTTGTCTCTCCTCAGGAATAAAGAATATAAATATTTCAGAGCATTCTGCTACCTACTTTTTTTAACCTTTCATAAGTGAGTGTACTTGGCTACTGCTTGTCTAATGAGGCTGGGCCAATGCTAGACTGCAGATCAGCAGAGGTGGGAGAGTTAGATGGCTCTTTATTCAGTCCATTGGGATTGAATTTGCAGCAGCAGGGACAACAATGCTGGATTAGGGCCTGAAAGTAATAGGGCCCATGAACCCCAGTTTTCAGTTCAGAAAAAGAAGCCATCACAAGCATATGACACAAATTTTCAGAACTGTCCTCTGAATGTTGTGCGCTTCCGTTTCTGCAGGCTCAGTTTTAGACTTAGTGTGAGATCCCGCTCCCCTGGGTGCCAAGAATATTTCTCTTATTCTGAAAGAAACCAGATCTCATCCCAAACCTTTAATTTTAATGCCTAGGATCCCCACTTCAGTTGAAGTCAGTGGTATCTGTGGCTGCCAGTAACCTGCTTTATAAAGCTGAGTCTCCAAATAAGAGACCCTGTTAAAATAACGACTAGCAAGGCCTTAAGTCATACCACCTATCATTGACAGGCAAGACAATGACAGATGGAAATTATCTTCTGTCTTGAGACATGAAGTCCCACTCCCTGTGCTGATATCAAAACTTCCCCAGTCCCGCTTGAGAAATACTACTCTTGAAATAAAACTGAGTGAAATGATGATTTAGAAACTAAAAGATTTAGAATCAGATCTACCATGTAGCTTAATGTCAGAAATGAAATATATTGTTCTCACTGTATTAGAAATAGTGGTAGGCATCTGCCAATTTAAGGCATTTGAAATTTACCCATCCCGTGAAAGTAGGAAGTGCCACACACGAGCGGTATGACCTTCGTTAGCTGTCCCTCTGCGTGCAGAGGAAAGCTGACTTCATAGTAGCTGAATAAAGACAAAGAGCCGCACAAAGAAGTTTCTCAGTGGTTCATCAAAAGGTATGTTACACCTTTAAAGACAATAAAACTGCTAAGATAACATTTATGGAGAAGTCTGAAGTTGCTTTAGTAGCAAGGTGCATTTACAGCTTAGGTTTATGTTCAGCTGAGGTCAGAGTGGTCCACGTGGCAAACCCAAGTTGTAAAACTATTTCACCCTCCCATCTTTTTTTTCTTGCAACACTACACTAGGACAAAAATAGGAGTGAAGGTCCATTACTGGCTGCGTGAAGTCCAACAGCTACCTCTGGCTTATCTATAAACTCGCATGGTGCTCTGTGGGCATCATCTCACCTACAGGAGAGTGAGGGATTGCCAGAGAACAGCTCACTGAAGAAATCAAAACTGGCTTCTAGCATACAACAGTAAAGAAGCAATGCTCTCCAACAGCATGCAGGTTATGTTGAAGGCACAGGGATAACATAAACACAACTTGCCTTAAAGAGCTTGCTAAGCTAATATGAACTTCAGTTCAGTAAGATTACTGTAAGCCAAAGATATGACCACCCAAAGACAGAAGCGTAACAGATCTGTCTACTAAAGAGCTGATTTAGTAGACAAAACTGAGAAAAAAATGCCCTGTCCAAATATCGCTTAACCTTCCTCCCATTTTTGTTCTTCCATGTTTCCTGCAACAGACCTTCTTATGTCACTGCAACTTGTACACAAGGTTCAACTAAAGAAAACAAAGCTGAACTGAAAACACCTGTGTACCATACTACAGCACTTCCCTTACCCTGTGTAGAAGATCACTTCACAAAACAACCTGAAAATGCAAATACCCTAGGCACAATTTTAATAGCAATAAATGCTTATGTGAAATCAAAAGGCTTTGTATCCAAATTAGATAAACCCACGCAAAGTACTTTTTAAAGGAGTAAAACATGCCAGTAAGTAACAGAAAGACCCAAGTATGACCAGCACAAATTGGCCCCCAGCAAAGCCCATCTGTCAGCATGAACTGCAGTAGAATCCAACGCTGCAGCCACAAACAAGATGTTTTCCCTCCCTCCAAGGGAAAGTTGTTCCTACTAACTCCTTTCTCAAATAGCTGCGGTTATATTGCCTCCTTCACTGGCTTTACAGGCAGGACGTACAAAGGAACACAGCCTGAATTCCAGGGTTTGATTTGTTGGCTTTTACTTCCCTTTTCCCAGGGAGGTACCGAAGGGCAGCCGGAGCGTGGGCAGGGGCCAGGCAAAGCTCTGGCAGCAGAGAAGCTGCGCTGGCATCCAGGACCTGGAGCAGGAACCAAGTCTGAACAGGCAGGAGTATCAAGCACCAGACTGACCACCAAGAAGCCCCCCGGGGCACGCAGCACACCTCCCGAGGCGATGCAAAGCAAACCATCAGCCATCCCAAAAGCCAGTCTTTAGTCTCCTGGGAGACTAATGGTGGCCAGGTGGCCCTGCCAGAGCTTAACTGCTCAGGAAGCCCTAAGAGCCAGTTATGCTAAACCAGGCCTCCTCAAGCAGGATTCATGTGGGCTTACAGATGTCTCTGCTGAGTGTCTGAGTGAATGCAGCTTAGGTTAAACTTGTCTGAAGGCTGTTCTTGGAGTGTTTGGGGCTGCATAGGAGTTAAAATACTGTAAACAAAAGCACGGGGTGTATATATGTATAGGGAGACTTCACTGATCTCATACAAAGTCATTAGTTGCATTCATCAAGGTGACCAGCAAGTCTACAAATTTTTCTGCCCTGCTAGTTTGCCAACCTCATCTTCATATGGAAATAAAGGGGTTTTGTTTTTTTCCTTCAAATACTTTTTGTGTTATAAATGCAATTATCCAAGGATTCGTACTGATCCAGTACAATTCAGGATGATGGCTACTACACTAATAATCGGTGCCTTTACCAGCTGCGACATTCCCTGCAGCAGGAAACAGCAGGAACAAGGACAGGTATCACTCGGGAGCTGTTGTTTGCAGGTGGTGCATATGCAAAGAGTCTGCCATGAATCTGAAAAGACAGAAGCATGTTTCAACCACCTGGGTGCTGAAATACGCTGTGTTTTAGCACAGCTGATAAGGTGCTATTCAGCTGCTGCAAAGCTGGCTAAACACTGCCTTGCCTGGCAATTTCTGATTGAGATCCCACCCTGTAGCTCAGAAACCCAGGTGGGTGGTGAAGGGCGAGAGAGAGAACGTACAAATTCACTCATTTGAGAGGAGAGGATACAAAATAAATTGACATGTAAAATGATACACTTACAGTGTCATTTTCCCCCTACAATTAAAAAGTAAATAAATATTTTTCAATAGCATGACCAGTTGTTATGGTTTGAGAAACCCACAACAATTTAATGTCCTTTAGACAATTACTCTCTCACCCGATGACCCCTCCCCACCCAGGAAGGGGAATCGGGAAGAAAACAAGGAAACCCGAGGGCTGAAATATAAACATATTTAATAGAGTAAGACTAGATAATTAACAGTAATAACACTAAAGAACCAATATCGGTCCCAATACTGATATAAAATACACAAAGATTATACTCAGCCAATTCTATCAGTAGGAAGCTGTGCACTTCCAGCTGTGGACATCGCTATGGCTTCGAGAGGAAGGGAAGGCCTCAGGGGTCCAGCACTGGGGCAAGAAGCTCTCTGGATCACCGCCATCAAGGGACAGAGAGCTTCACAGCAAACTTTCTAATTTATATTGAATGTGACGTTCATGGTATGAAATAATCCTGTTGGCCAGCTTGGGTCAAGTGCCCAGATCTTGCTCCTCCTCATCCCTGTACCTGGTGAGCTCAAAAACATTGAGAACTTGAAACCCACACACCATAGCTGGCCATAAAGTAAATATTTTCACAAATTCAGACACTAGAGTCTTCTAAAAGTTCAGTTTTCTCAAGCATTAGAAGATAAATTAGTCCTGTGTCACTCAAACCAGGACACCAGTCTACCAACATTTTCTCCAAAATTAGAGTGTGGAAAATGTTGAGCTGTATAGATCTAAGTGAACAATCTCCCCTTCTGGATAGGAATAGCATTGGAAATGTTTGGCATGGCCTTCCACCCCTTCTTTAAAACATCTCCTTTGCCACTCCCAGGTCAAAGCTCTGCAGCATGGCCCACAGCCGGCTGGAGCCGCAGCCGCACAGGGGCATGGCTCCTCGCCGCCTGCTCTCTGCCAGCTCCGGGTCACCAGCCAGCCAGCACAAGCCTTTAGGGTGAGAGTTTAGCAGATGTCAGCCTCCAGTTGTGCAGGATCACATTCTGAAGACGGTCTCGTCCTTGTCTTGGCTGCACGCTGCGGGGTGGTATTCGGAGGGATGAAGGATTAGCCCACTGCAGAGCCATACTGACCTTTTGGACGTCACATTTCTCAACAGCAAACACACAAAAAATGCAGGACTGGAGAGGCTGGCAGTCCTTTGCTGCAACAGTCACCAACCCAAATTTCTGTTTAATTTACAATTAACTGGACTTTTAAAATATTTCTTGGCTGTCCTGGTTTCAGCTGGGATAGAGTTAATTTTCTTTCTTTCTAGTAGCTACTGTGTTTTGGGTTTGGCCTGAGAATGCTGCCAATAATGCATATTGGTTTAGTTGTTGCCAGATGATGTTTTACACAGGTGAAGAGGTGATGTTTTACATTGGTCAAGGACTTTTTCAGCTTCCCATAGAAGCTGAGAGGGAGCACAGGCAGGACAAGCTGGCAAACGGAATATTCCGTACCATAGACATCATGCTCAGTACATAAATGGGGGTTGCCCAGGGGGCAGGGATCCGCAATCACTGCTGGGGACGGGCTGGGCAACCAATCACCGGGTGGTGAGTGACTTGTGTTGTATTACTTTACTTTGCATATTCTTTTAGCATTATTATTATTACTGCTATTTTCCTTTTCCATTATTGTTCTATTGAACAGTCTTTATCTCAATCCACAAGTTTGGGGGTTTTGCCCTTTCCCCTCCTTTTCTCTCTCTTCTCTCTACTCTGCTGGAGGGGAGAAGGGGGGAAGNATAAATGGGGGTTGCCCAGGGGGCAGGGATCCGCAATCACTGCTGGGGACGGGCTGGGCAACCAATCACCGGGTGGTGAGTGACTTGTGTTGTATTACTTTACTTTGCATATTCTTTTAGCATTATTATTATTACTGCTATTTTCCTTTTCCATTATTGTTCTATTGAACAGTCTTTATCTCAATCCACAAGTTTGGGGGTTTTGCCCTTTCCCCTCCTTTTCTCTCTCTTCTCTCTACTCTGCTGGAGGGGAGAAGGGGGGAAGGTGAGTGAGTGGCTGAGTGGTCCTAGTTGCTGACTGGGGTTAAACCACAACATTGGCACGTAAGAGGTGTGAGTTTAAATTTGCATTGGAATTTCAGTGCCCATGAAAGCAAGTATCTGAATTTTCTTCCCATTTTCAGGACAAGCTGCTCATGGAGTTTAGCAAAAATCTCAGTTCCCCCTCAACAACCTTACCTAGCACACATGGTTTTTGCAGCAGTTTGGTCTGGTTTTTTTTTCCTAGGAGGGGGGTGGGAAGCTGGGACGGGGAGGGGGGACGAACATCCAGAAAAACTCATTTAAGTGACACCTCCGTAGCCAGGCAGTTAGGTGGCTGGCTGCTCAGCCATGTAATTGCGTTATGTTCAGGGCCCACTGCTAATGATCCCTCTGTGTGCGTTAAGAGCACTTCTAGATACTGAGATAAATTCATCCCTGGTGAAAAGTGCTAATTTCAATAGAGTTATACCAGGCATGAATTTGAGTCACTATGTCCTTTTAAAATGAGCCTATTGGGATTAGTTACAGGAATGCAGTTAAGCTCAGATATAAGAGTTAGCAAGATCAAGGCCACTGCTGGATCACAATTACAACTGAGAAAAACAAATATACTAACCAGCTGACAATCAAACATATGAAAATGAATAGCAATTTTAAGTATTAGTTATTTGTAACAGCATGCTCATACTTGGACCTCAGAAACCTTAAACAATCTGGAAGCTCAGCATAATGATTACTCTAAAAGGGGAAAAAAACAACCACGTTGATAATAGCTGTTATGAGACAGTAAGGTTTTAAGCAGATGGTAAAAAGTGTCAGTCTGAGGCAAAATATAGATCTCCCTCCTGTTGAATAATTAATGAAACGCTCCTTCCCTATTATAGCCATTGTAACTGTGTGACTGTTTGAACAGTCTCTGTTTAATAAGGCCTCGTGTGTATGAGCTCAGTCACCTCTTACAACCAGATTTTTTTTTTCCAGGGCTGATTTCAGTTGTGCTCTCTCTCTCTCCTGATCCCTTGCCACGGGACAAATTCTGTTGTGCCCAATCAAGCAGAGCTTCCAGTGAAAGCAATCAAGGCAGTTTGATTTAGCAGCGCAGCCTTTATTGGAGAAATCCTGACCCCACTGAAGTCAGCTGGAGCCTCGACACTGACTTCAGCCACGCAGACTTGCCATATCCCGAGCTGTCCCTTGTAATTGGATCGTATCCTATCCTTCTGCTGGTTTACACCAAGACAAATGGGAGTTTTCTCAGAAAGAATTTTATTATTTATTTTATTGGAATACATTAATTGGAAATGTTCAAATATACCTGAACTAAAAAAAAATAAACCATGCAACCAGCTCTAATTTCAGGAATATTATTCTAACATTTAGATTTTCTTATTATACCAACTGCCATGACCTACTGCCGTTATGTTCTTGCATGCATATCGTAACAGAAGGAGGATCTGGGAGCCTAAGCAGCCAGAAAAAAAGAAGAAAGTGAGATTAAAAAAAGCTTTCCAAAAAAGAAGGAAAACGAGGTGGTCAGAGATAGGCACAAGAGATTCCACCCTAATTTATCACAAGCCGATAGACACTGATGTGGACAAAGTGATGGGGCAGGTCACGAAAGGACGTTTGAAACGAGTAGGTGAATGCCCGGCCGCAGTGCAGACGGCGAGCAGAGCACGGGCAGAGTACCAGAGGGCAAGCGGAAAAGATCGCTGCATTACCGTTGAGGGGAAAGCTGCTACTCCACAATTTCTCTTAACGAACGTACTCAGTTATGGTATTTGTCACAAAGTATTGAGTTTTGTCCAACCCCAGTGCTAACAGAAACACAGAGCAGTCGTCAAATTCTCCACACACTCGGAGATTTAAGACCCGAAAATCCCCTCTGCCTCCACAGGCAGGGAAGGCAAACCCACAGAGCCGCGCTCTGCAGGCAGAGCGGGGAGCTGCCAGCTCGGCACAGCCTCTCTAATACCTTTAGCCTGTGCCTCTCCCTCTCCACCGCTGCCCGGGCTTGCATCCCTGTCAGCTACAGCCCTGGGGAACTCAGGGAATCTAGCTGTTTTCTGGGAAAAGATAATATTGAGGGTGGGTAAGGACCGAGTGGTGAGGACCGCTCGCATTTCTTTACTACAGCTGAGGTCACAGCTAAGGGGGTTTTAACGCAAAGTTATTGTTTTTTTAAAACAGGGTACTAGTGCTTTTCATCACCAGTGAGGGATGGCTGTGGTAGCTGGAGGGCATCATCATTTACAGTCTCGGATCAATGCAAAAACGGAAGAGAAGGCGACAGCCATTATCATTCACTTCTTGTGACTTTGCTGGACTACGTGAACTTAGCAGTGTAGCCCAGGATACTACATTAAGCTCATGCTCTTGCTACGTTAAAGGTTTGTAACCAGAGAAATAGAACGTACGTTCACTCGTGTTCGTGCAGGGTGGGCTGATGGAAATCAGACCTCTCCGCTTTCTGCTGCCTCTCAGCTCCGGGGTGAGACCCCAAAGTCCTGGGGCACCACAGCCACAGGAGAGCAGCCACTTCGCTGGAGCTCACCAGCAGAACCACACACTGCTTTATGGCAATAAACACTGGTGGGTGAGATGAAGCTTCCACGTTCCCTCTTACATTCACCTTAGCTTCTGCAATTAATGACAAAAAATGATTTCACATCAGCGAGCATTTCATTCAGTCCACACATGCAAATGCCTTTCACCCCGGCAGAAATGTAACATGAAAATATAATAAGCATTAAACACACTAAATTTTTAGTATGGCTGTCAGAGTAGTAGAACAGTTCTTCCTAATAGCTGCTGCGAGCCAGATCCTGCCTGAAATTAAATCTTAAATCTTCACTTGGAGATTGCATGCTAGCCGATTTCTTTGCATGATACTCACAGCTTGCCTTCAAATGTGTGCTGCATAAATAGCTCGAGGAAAGGAAACAAACTTGAAGTCACACTTGTAAATGATTTGATCATGCTATTCAGTGTTTGCCAAATTCCCTCATCTTTCTACAGAAAAAAAGAGGTTTCCTGATGCCCTACAATCACAGCGAATTCTTTCCAGAGAAATCCCCAAGCTGACGATCCGCATTCCCTCCCAAGGCACAGCCAGGCGAACAAAAGACACCTGATACAGGTGACTCTGAACAATGCCAGCGCAAAACAGGTAGCTGTATTTCTTACAGGTTGACTGCCTTCAGCTTTCAAAGAAGGAAAAGCATCTGATGTAATGATGCCACAAATTTACAGGAGTAAGACATGTTATTTAAAGACAGTGTTTCTAAGTGTAAGGTTTTCCTTGGCAGGATATCTGTTGCACCTCGCCTGGACGCTCCTGCACCATTCCCGGGACCGGCATGGCCAGCCAGGCCCTACATCCCAGGGATAAACAAACTTGCTGGGTACGAGGTCAAGATGAGTGTTGCTCACAACCAAGGTGCAGAGACAGAAATTACACCAGGAACTAACCTGGTCCCTATGGACAGTACTTTGGGTGTGAGTCTCCAATAATCCTGGCTTTCATCACACGAGCTCACAGAGAGGCTTTTTTGGCTTTACGGGATTGTCACAGGGAAGAGTTTCGCTTAGGAAACAAAGTTCATGTTGAAAATAAAGAAAAGATTATTTGAATCCTTGTAATGATCACATTTTATGTCTAAGAACACTATTAGTATGAGGTGGTACCTAACTCACACTAATGAAGTGTGTGCTGTCTTGAAGTCAATTGATGTTCAGTGATCCATGATCTCACTTCAGCAGTGTTGACCTTGATTCCTAAACACAATGGATGACAACCACCAGGTACTTATTTAAAAATGAAAGAGCAAAGACCAACCCAGGACTTCTCAAAAATCAAAAGGCACAGAAACCTCTGGAAATGGCTGTGGAGGAGGAAGCCTTTGAAGTGCCACACAAGTGTACTCCATTCAAGTAAAATGCCATTTGGATAGTCAAAACCTAAAATAATTATTCTAACAAAAATAAATAAATGAAAATGGAAAATATTTAAGTGGAAGGCCAGGCAATGAGCTCAGAGATAAGGGTTTGTCCATTATCTGTTGGGGCACAGGCAGTTTTTACTGGTGCGTGACAGCATCCTTCCTCAGCTGAACTTGCAGGGGAGCCAGGGATGGTTTTGTCCTTTTGCACAACAAGCCGACTGCATCTTTGACACTGATCTCCCCAAGGCATGAGTGATGACCCATTTCCAACCCTTGCTCATTGTGTGTATTCGGTACATTCCTGGCATTGTTCGGCCCTGCCAAGAATAACGGTTGGGTATGAAACACGGATCCCTT
Source organism: Burhinus bistriatus (assembly GCA_013397275.1). Classification (NCBI taxonomy): domain Eukaryota; kingdom Metazoa; phylum Chordata; class Aves; order Charadriiformes; family Burhinidae; genus Burhinus; species Burhinus bistriatus. The sequence continues at coordinate 79,396 of VYXH01002883.1, read as the reverse complement.
TCCCTTTTCTTGGCGCTACCTTCAGCTCTAAAAGTCCATTGCTTCAGTGGGAACAACAATAATAAACTCAGGTAATAACCTGCAACCAAATGTTGCAGACAACAACAACAAACTTCTCATGAAATTTTCAGCTACAGTGCTAGGGCTTGCTCAAGGAGACTACAGCTAAAAGCTGCCCTTTCTCCGTGTTGACCTCGCATAGTTCTAAAGTGCTGTTCAAAAAGCCAAGTGGGTTTTTTTTTGTCCACTCTTATTTGCCAAAGTTAGTTAATGTTTCAAAGCAAGAGCTACAAATTCTCAAGGTAATTTAATTCCTGCCCCTTCTGACCCTGAATGCTCATCCTCCTGGGTACCACTGGACACCTCTCAGGCTGCCGAAGCAGAATAGGTCTGCGCAGCCTCCGCGCCAGCACAGGCAGCTACACGAAACACATGTCAGCAGAGAATCAGCTTCTTTGATAAAGGAGTGCTCGAAACATTAGGAATAAATGGTTCTTGTTTTGAATTTAGGAAGATTTAGGGAGAGGCTGGTGAAGGGCCGAGAGCACAAGTCTTATGAGGAGCAGCTGAGGGAACTGGGGTTGTTTAGCTTGGAGAAAAGGAGGCTGAGGGGGGAGACTTCATCACTCTCTACAACTACCTGAGAGGAGGTTGTAGAGAGGTGGGGATCGATCTCTTCTCCCAAGTAACAAGTGATAGGACAAGAGGAAATGGCCTCAAGTTGCACCAGGGGAGGTTTAGATAGGTTATTAGGAAAAATTTCTTCACTGAAAGGATTATCAAACATTGGAACAGGCTGTCCAGGGAAGTGGTGGAATCACCATCCCTGGAGGTATTTAAAAGATGAGTAGACGTGGTGCTGAGGGACATGGTTTAGTGGTGGTTTTGGCAGTGTTAGGTTGATGGTTGGACTCGATGATCTTAAAGGTCTCTTCCGATGTAGGTGGTTCTATGAAAACGTACAAAGATTCTATGAGATAATTATTTTTACTGTCATCGTGAGCATTTTTGGATATTTAAATGAATCTATTGATGAAGATAAAGGCCGTGCTTCTTGGGAGATATCAGCTCTTACTTTATGTTAGTTATCATCAGAAACTGTAAGAATAAGGGGCGGCAGGTATGACTACAAAGGAAATGAGTGTTACATTTGTATATTTTCCACAGACAAATAACCTAGGAGCCTGCAGTGAACAGAGGAGAGAGGCATGATGCTCCTTCGTAAGATGTCATGATGATTTTTCTAGCTAAAATTCTTCCCAGACCCAGCAGATTATGGTAGATGAGCATATAAATGTGCAACTTACCATTTCATACTCTGCTGTTTTACTGCCTCACATCTGATCATGTTTACAAACAGACATTATACTTTGAATCTCTTGGGGTGGATGTATAGGATGAAGAAGTGACAACTTGGGAACATGTTTATTAAGCAATGTGAAACATCTGCTCCTGTCTTTCAACACACACTTTACCTATTCACAGGAGATACAAATTTATATTTACTTCACAGTTACACCTACTGAGCTATTACAACTATTAATGGAATTATAATATAAGCTCTAGTGCAGGGATGAAGCATTTCCTTAACCACCAAGGTATTCGGTGCCTGTAAAACCCTGTATGTCTGATGTCTCCAGAGCGCGTTTGCGTGCCTCACCATCTCAGCCAGCAGACCCTTGGATAGTGATTTTCTTTCTACCTCAAAGAAATGCTACTGTTATAAAAAAATTGTTAGTCCTTCTATGTCTGGAAATTCTGATTATTTATAACATTCTATAAAGGACGTGGTGCTTTTCACAATTTGGTACCATCCCTGTACTAACGTGCTGGCAAACACAAAGAGCGTATGTGAGTGCTTAACTTTGCAATGCTGCTCTGTACAGTGACTTTAGCAAAACTCTCTTAAACATTATTATTAGACTTTGAGCTCTGAGGACTCCTTTTACTCATCCGCTCAGTTACTGCACATAGATGTTTACCCTTTTTATGGCTGAACTGGCTTATAGAGATCTGCTTTTATCACTGACAAGAATGGAAGTTTAGTATTATTAATACCAGTTCAATACAAGGCAGTGCATGGAAAGAAGGAGAATTGGCTGCCTGAATTATCTTCACTGATCATCACGTTACTTTCCACAGCAATGATATAATGTCATGATGCTATAACATAGCAACAATTCTGCTTTCAACACCTCCTTTGATTCCCAACGCTCGGTTCCACTATGGATGCCACTACAGAAATTCCTTCGCTCCTGGCATTAGATATAATAGAAACGTCCACCACAGAAACGCCACTCACGCACCTTTCACACGGGGAAGAAGCCACTGCTTGAGTGTAAGGCTGCTGCAGCTCCTGCCCTCGCCCAGGACAAGGCGACAACAGGGCTTTGCATGGCTGCGCCACTTCTCAGGCACGCAGCACCCATCGCCCGGCGGGGTTAACAGCAAGCACAGGGCAGAGGCTGCACCTCTGCACAAGCTCCTGTTACCTTGCAGGCCTTCGAACCACTGCCCTGCTCCTGGTGCAATTCTAACGGGCGGTCACACAGCAACACCTGCCTGTGGTCTAGCTGTACTCCTCACTTGGGGTGAAAAAAAACCCCAAAACCCAACGAAAACCATAACCCCCCC
>VYXH01002883.1:57743-76719 GCA_013397275.1 Burhinus bistriatus | reverse complement strand
CCCCCTCATTTTTTCATACCTTAACTCTGACAAATAGAGGGCTGGGGTTAAAGGGTGTCTAGGGTTTGACAGTAGGTAAACAAAAGCAACCAAACAAAAGGTAGCATGCGTGAAGCTAATAAAAAAGACAAGCTAACAGCACATATATGATTTCTTACAGTAAAGAAACCCTTTCTTTTCATTCGTGAAATAACATGAATTTAAATTATTTGGGGAAGTGACCATCTTCTAATAGACAGATTGCATATTTAGGACTCAAAATAGATTGAAAGTGAAAATTATGCTAAAATTGTTGGGGAATGTAAATCCTTGTTTAATTGACGCTGTGTGAACTGCCAGGAATAATTAATAAGGCTAAATTTAACTGCTCTGGCAGTATTTCCCTTTCAGATGCAGATTGTTTTGGCCAAAGCCCAGGCGATCTAAGGCAGGTCCGTCTTTTCAGCGCTGCCAGAGCTGGGGGAGAGGTGAACCGGGTTTCTTTCTTTGGAAGAACTGCAACCATTTTGTGTACAAGGGCGCTGAAAAGCAACTCCTGTGCTATAAGGCGCTGTTTCAGGCTGAAAACTCTTTTTAGCCCGGCTGCAAACCGGTGAAACCAGATGAAACCAAACAGGCAGGTTTACCGTTCTCTCTTGTGCTTTGGTGTGTGAGCTCTCGCTGAACGCGCGTGTTCAGCTCAGGAAGGAAAGCAAACCCAGGCACTGGGGAGGCGAGCGATGGAGGGTAAGCGGCGTTACTCTGCTTCGGGTGCGAGGGAACCTGGTTTTGTGAGATGCAAAGAGGCGAAGTGACCTTTTTAGCCCAGCCCAAGGGTCTGTCTCGCTTGATTTCCTGTCTCTCACAGCCACACGGGGGAAAGAGCAGAAGAAACAAGTATGAATTTGTTACCCCTAATTTCATTTTAACACCCTCTCCCAGCGCTTTTCTGGTGAGAAGTTCAGGTGTCCAGAATAACACTGTTGTATTAAGAAATGAGAAACAAATTACTGAAAAGGCACTGGCATCCAGGCAATCTAACTCAACGCCTTCTCCTGTAATAGCTGGTAAAAATAGCTGCCCCTACCAAAATCTGCCCGAGCTGCTGCCTTCAGCTCTTGAGGTGCAATTAGTGCATTCCTAAATTTGAAGGCAAATTAGGCTTCCAGCGGGACATGAGCGTGACAATCCAGATGACTCAGCAGCAGCTTCAGCATAGCAACATCTCAGGAAAACTTTAGCTCCAGCAGCAACTCAGAGGAGAAAACCAAGGTGCCAGTCATGGCAGCAGGACCTAACCTGGGTGTTAGATCATCAACTTGTTTTGTGTTCCACAACAGGGAAAGATGACTCCAAAGCTCATCCCTCTTAGCTGGCAAAGACCAGCCCTGTCCTGTGCACAACTTCAGCTTCTTCCTACCCTACCATGTAATTAAAGAGAAATAAAAAGAGCACAAGAATGACCCATAAAAGCCAATGGAGTGGCAGTTGATGAATAATTGCATTCACGTTAATTACCACAGTGTTTGTCTGCAGGAGAAAGAGCCGGGCAGTTTTATTATGGTTGTTTTACCATGAGAAATAGTACAAAGCTCATATCTGGATGATGCATGCAACTGTTCTTCAAGGTACAATGAAGAAAAGAAGTACTCATAGCAAAGACTGTCTTGCACAAGTTAACAAAACATATTTTTAGCCACAGCAGGAGAAGAAAAGGCTGCCGCCATAAAGCTAGCTGTTCAAGCATCTAGGGAGCAACCATAACACAGCAAGAGTTTTAAATTATTTTAGCACTGCATTTAAGAAATGTTTTAAAATCTAGAACAAACCATCCCCACTCAGAGAGCAAATTTGCTTTTGTGGTTAAGACGAAACTGGAAATTCAAGACACATGTTAATTCCTCGTCTGCATGACATGGGAGTAATTTGATTCTCTGTGTCCCAGTTCCTCACCTATAAAATAAAGCTGAAAATATTACCTTTTTTTTTTTTTTTTTAAGGCACTGCCTTTTAGATTATCAGCTCACAGAGCAGGTATTACATCTTACTTTGTACTAGGTACAGCATTCAGAATAAAGATGCTATGATCTTAGATGGGCAAGCCTATAATAAAAACTTGTAGATGGTAAGATTTTAATTTTAACCTAATTCCATGTCTTGTCATGTCTTACTTGGGATGTACTGACTTAAAGGAAAGACAATAATAGCATCATACCTGTGTTTCACACACCGTAATAACCCTTGGAAGAAAAACTTACCAAAAATACTAGCTGTGAAAGTGAAAGAGAACAAGCCCTGAAATGTGATTGTAAACCTTGCACTGACAGCAGCAACAGCTTCAGCTCACCTGTGCAAGCTGTAATTTGCAGAGCTGAGCCTTCTACTTTAAGCTGCTCCATCAGCGACTGCCACTGCCACTGTATCTCCTCTCTCAGCACCCTGCTGTCGTGTCCTCGCCCGCTTCTCACCGCTCATATCCCCACCACCTTCTGTACCCAACGGCTCTCACAGAAGCTTACTCAGCTCCACTCTACACCATCCTTCCAGTGTGGACATACCTCCCAAGAGGAGGATGCTGCTCTAAACCCTATAGCCTACCAAACCTCAGCCCTCCATGCCTGGGAACTCAGCTGTCAGCCTGAAAATCTAGAGTTTCTACACCCTCATGCGTTACTTTGCACGTTTCAAGCCAAGGTGTCTCCAAACCAGCACCCTCCAGGCCCTACCGCTCGGCTTGCAGCAACCACCCTCGGCTCCACAGGCAGCTCCATACACCCTCCCGGGGCTGGTTCCCTCCCAGGGCATGCTCTGCCGTGCCCCGTGCTCTCTTCAGGAACACTTTTATTCTTCAGGCAAATATAGGCAAAACCTCTGCCCGCCAGAGCCCATCACCTCTTCCCATCACTCCAGACTGGCTTTTGGTCACTCTCTCCTCAGAGGGAACACCTGGCTCCTCAGTGTGTTCCTCTGGCTAACCTTGGCTTTAATGGGGTTGCCTATGGCATCCTACAGCATATAATGGCCAGGGTCTTTGCTTCCCTCCAAAACAGTCACTCCTTGTGGGCTGAGTTTGAGCGGGCTCCTTGAAGTGCAGGCAATGGTTCCCGTTCCCACCCAGATTAATAGAAAGGCTGCAAGTGTTTACACACTGACTGCAATAGCTGACTACCGACCGAGCCTGGCATCTCGAGCTGTTAAATTCCCTGTCAGCAACTTCGAGGGACAGTCCTACTTCTACCTTCAAATTAATTTGTCCATTCAGAGCCCCAAACTGGATCTCAAATCCAGATTTCACATATATGCAAAACAGGCTAATCAGTTAACTTGTAAGAGGATCCGTAGAGGCCTGAGTGGCTGGCAGTACATACTAAATAATAATTCAGACAAACACTGCCTATGATGATAAAGGACAATTGCACGGCACAGGCAAACACATCCCAAATAGATTGCAGCGCAATCTCTCTCCATACAGCCCCATGAGTCATGCTGAGTTGGAAAACACTTTATAAATGCTAGTAATGGCAGGCAATCATTTTAATTAGATATGGCCTAATTAAAAAAGAATAGAGGCTTTTATAGTTCATGCCTCCCCAGTGTGCACTAGGGATCCCCACTGTTTGGCAAACAGGAAAAATGTTTGTATTATTTAATAAGCATAATGTTATCAGCAGAGCTTTAATGCAGGATTTAATACATACGCTCTGGCTCACCAGACTGAATGACTGGACAGTGTGCAGGCTAGATGGAGGAAGGTCGCAGGCACTTCACCTCTCTACATGAGACCTCAAAATGTCTCAAAACAATAAAGTTCGCGCGAGGAATTGGTTAAACCTCCTAGGTGTTTATTAAGCTGTATGTGGGTGTTGGGCAGATTCATTCAGATACAGTAAAAATTGGCATAAATCTGCAAAGCGACTCCTGAGGTTGATCAGCTTCTCTGCAGGCATTGAGCAGCAAGGAGAGAGAAGAAGTGATGCCAGTGCCCTCCTGCCAGCCCCATGCCTGCCCACGGCCCACTCTCCCGCTCCCCTGACACCCTCCCCAAGGGGGACCAGGCATTCCGAGCTGCTGACAGCTGGTGAGTGCTACCATACAGGCCCTCATCCCTCACCCTTCCGCTGCCGAGCTGGGAACGGCCACAGAAAGCAGAAACCCAGCATTCCTATGACCCGGCCCACTGGCAGTGCAGGTCCCTCTCTCATTTTCACATGCTGTTGTGTAATGCTTCCACTCTGCTGGGGGAGGAAGCAAAAATACCACAAGAAAAAGCACTTCCTGCAGTATTTCTGAGTTAGTCAAGCCCAGGAAATAATGGAAATTACAGTGATACACAGGTTATTGAGTTCCTTCAGTTTATTTTGCATTTGTTAAATATTCCTGTGAAAAGCACAGGTTATAAAGTCATAAAGAAGTTAAACCTGCATATATGATCATTATAGCATTAAAGTAGTAAAAGCTTCTCTTCTCCCTGCCCATATTTAAAATGAGAGAGCAATAACCTTTAGTGAGCGATGGCCATGTATCGTGCCCGACGCACCACCCGAGCCAGACTGCTCAGCCTGCAATCCCCTGGATCCCAGCAATGCTACAGACTAATCGAAGACCATTATTCCTGCTCAGGGGGTCCCAGTGAGCTCATTTCACAAAATAGCCCCATGAGGCTGAAGATCTGCAGCATCTCGCCGAGAGCCTGCTGCTTTGATAGAACTGAAGGACCTCCATGGGTTCAAATCACCCTCCACGTTACCTACGTGCATGTGAGGGTGCTGGTGGCTGCCTGGGGCCAGGATGAGCAGCCGGGGTCGGGTGCGGGCAGGGCTGCCACGGGGCTGGGGCTGCCCAACTCTGGCGTCAATATTTCTGAGAGTGAGTGCTGCTTTCAGCAGTCCTGTATTGATTTGCCTCACCCGAGGTCACCTCAGAAGATGATTTACATTAAGAAAATCAATTTTTTAAAAAGTCATTGCTGGGAGCAGTGCTTGATTTCTAAATTCAAAGCACAACTGGGCACATGTCTGACTTCAAAGAGTCACCCAATTCATATTAAAGGCAGCAGGAAATCTGCCTGCTCCACAGCTTTACACTGGAAACGTGCACAATAAAATTTCTATCTCACTATTGTAACTTTGCCTTGAAAAGGAAAAAAGGGGTTTTGAAATGGAGATCTTTCCAAGCATGTCGCCCCAATTTCATCATTTCCTTCCTTAGTGAAACACACACATTCACCTACTTTTTAGTAACAGAGAATCAGATGATACTTAGTCATCCGTTGCTCAAGGCTCTGCACGGATGTCGTGCAACGTGCACGGTAACTCATTGGTGTAATGTCGGGAATATAGCCCTGCCATCAAAGTTCATTCATGGGTTTTTTTTGTAAATGGATAGCTAGATGCTGTACACACATAAATGTTCCGCATCACTCCCTAGGGCAGTCCCCAAAACCCTTTTACCATGCCCTTTTCAGCTCTGAGGGTGACTTTTTGCGATGTCTGTGAAGACCCCCCTCGAGTACCAGAGTCCCAGAGGTGAATCCTCATGCCACCCATGGCAGTCAGCTGGCTGCCACCCTGGCTCACTCCTGCCTGCAGGCAGGGTGAAAACGCCGACCAAAACACAAATGTCATGGGAACAGGCAAAACTGGCAGAGAGCTCAGTGGGGCAGAGGCCCCAGCTCACTCCGGTCTGCCTGTGGCTGCGCTAGACAACCAGGGCAAGTTTCCAAGGAGGGTGCAGACGGTGGGATGATGGCTAAGGCATCTTGATGTAGGCTTTTCTTCTCGTATAGTGCAGCAATGTGGAGGATGGCTGAAGGACCTGGGAAGAAGAGCAAGAGTTGATCCGTGAGCAGAAAAGCAAAGGCAGGAGCTGATGCCTCTGTAAACCCGATGTTCAGCATTCTCCTAAAGCGCCTGAAGGAACCGATTTACACACAGAGATTTTTCTCAGACTCTGGAAATCTGCCCTCTCAGCCAGAGCCTGTCAGCCACGACTGTATTTATACCGGCTTGCTCTGTGCTTGCTTTCCCTCGAAACCAAACCAGGTGCTTTGCCACCACCCAGGTCACTGGCTGGCCAGGCTGCTTTGCCTCATGGGTGGCTTCAGGACACGCTACGCTGGGGACCTACAGCCTCTACCACTAATTTCACTCCAGGAGTACCTGAGCAGCTCAACATTTGTGCAAACGCAGCCTGGTTCTGACAGCAAAGGGTCTGCACATCCTGTCCATGCATCCACACTTGAGCTGGATAAGGCTAAGTTTGCCATGTTACGTGACTATTACTAGCATCTCCCTCCACAACTTCATCTCCCATCAGTCTGTCTCCTTAGACAGCCATGAATCACCAGCCCCTTCCCTTCCTTCACTCTCTCACCTCACACCACCTCTCCAGGGAGTCACATAACTCCTGGCTGTGTCCAAGGAGTCTCTTTTCTGCTCCAGTTTGCCAAACTGCCCCTCCGTTTGCGGGCAGAGGACACCATGCTGGTCTCCTGTTACAAAGGGGATAATAGTTGCAAAAGCAATAACTTGCCTGCCAGCCTGCACAGCTCCTCTGCCCCACCATGGGTACCTGCAAAGTCTGAACTAGCATCCTAAAAAATACTGTATTCCTAAAAGATTTTAAAATTTATTTACACCTCAAAAAGTTGCTTAAATAATACATTAGTTTGTGATAGATGGTAATTTTTTGAAGTCTTCACTAATGTGAATTATGCACATAAAAATGTAATTATATGCTTTTTATAGTCGTTTATCCTCTTTTCAGTCCACTATGACTATCTGTCAGGATGCTGTCAGCACTCCGAAGTGCTGACTGCACGCGATGCCTGCTAGCTGCATCCACGCACTTAAAAAACGCACGCATCAAGTGCTGCACATTTCCTGGTGTCAGCACCATTTGCTCAACACATGACAGGCAAACGGATGGATTTGGGCTTTCCTGCTGACTGTTTTTTCCAGAGAATGGAGGCGTCTGTTCCTGAATCTATTAAGTGAAATACAGATAGCGTTAAGATTACTGATAAAAACAAAAGGTGTTACTGCAAACCTACAGTGCGTTACCTTTGGAATTACACAAGGATAATAAAGGGTTCTCCGAGTCTACAGTAGTTGGGAAGAGTCACTGAGATGCTACTACCAACACAGTTGGGCCTGGAGCAAACATTTATTAAAGCTCCTTAATCTGGGCTACTTAGCCATCCTTAACTAGGCTGAGTATTACTGTACTTTGCATTAAAACCAGTGAGATGAGCTATGTACACACCAGCTGAAGGAAAGACAGCAGATTATGAATCCCAACACTTGTGAGAATAATCAGACAAATATATCCCCACTCTCGTTTGGTACCACAGTAGGTTTGGTGACTGCTCACCAGGGTTACTCCGTCTATTAGGAGCTTCCTCATCACAGAAGTCTGCTTTGGCTCAGAAGGACCTTCAGCTTTGAATTTTATATCAACCAGTCCTGACTGGACAAGAATGTGTTACGTTTTCTGGAGCCGTTAGCATCCAGGTATTTTCATCTTACATTTTCATCCATCTCTGAGCAGACTAATACAGCAGTAGCGTCAGGCTCTTCTGCCTCCGTGACTGGATTACATTAATTCAACTACACGCTCCAGACAATTTTTTCTTAAGCATTTGCTTTACATCCCCATCCGGTGCATTTTCTGTCCTTCTCTGTAGGACAATACTTTGCACTAACTTTGTGTTTTGCTTTTTCCTTCACACATTTAATTGCTTCATTTAAAAAATGTATGCAGATATCAGGCCCAATTTGCCTTTAACTGAAAATGGGAATGTTGAAGCTTATGAATTATCCCATTTTAAAATGGGTAAAATGAGAGGAGAATTAGGTCATTACGTGGGGGGATGGTGGGAAGGAATGAGATACATCCATGTATTAAAATAAAAATACAGGATAGTGTTTCCTACCCTGTTTTAAGTTTGATGATGTCAACTTCTCTTTTCTTGTCATACATTAATATTCTACAGAAGTCTATTGTATTTTATGTTCAACTGGATAGTTTTATTCACCCTGCTGCTAAGAGAAGTGTATCCTGACACCAAATTCAAAACTGGATTTATGAGTGCTGCCATTCAAAAGCAAGGACCAAGCACAGGTGGAAGGATATAATGTTATGGAAACATCAGAACAATTCAGATAAAACTGTACACAGCTCTAGGACAGGAAAACAGCACCTCTATACAAACACCAAAAGAAGGTCTTCAGCCCCTTCTGCCTCTTGCAATGGTGTTTCAGGCTCTTCTGCCTCTTATTAACAGTGTTATAAATCCTTTCCATCAAAAGGATTTTTTCCTTCCAGGACTTGAAATGCTGGAGGTGTGTGAACACAACAGAAAGGAGGAATTTAACCAATGTTCAGTAGAATCAGGTGGGACAAAGAATGAGTATGCCCAGTCCTGTAGGTTTCACAGAGATATCAACCTTGCGAAGACTTTTGCCTTGTAAATCATCCAAAACCAAAATTCTGCCAGGAAGTGCCCTGCTATCACTGGGAAAATAGATTTCTGTATGGCAGGGGTACAGACTCGCCAAATCCTCCCCCAACGGCCAGCTCCAGCTCATGGGTGCTGAACCATCTGCATGTTGTGGCTGCCAGACACAGCCCAATAATGCAGCAAGGACAGCTATGTCAAAATTATCATAATTCTCCTAAAAATTAGGTGAGAAAAGCAACTGAGATAATAAATATTTAAGGTCCCCAGAAGACACGCTGCTGAAAGGGGTCTGTAGTTGTCATAGTAGGGCCCGAGATTACCTCCGACAAAGAAATCAACCAGTTCCTCCGTGATAAAAACCTGTTTGCCTGAAGTAAATGGACAAGGAATCATACTGATATAAAGGGAAAATAGGTCAGTTTTATCACAGCTATTTTATGCAGCTATATTCTACGATAAATAAAGATTTCTGGTGAGGCAATCTGAATTCCTGTATGGTACATTATATATTCCTACTCATTCATTTACTAAGATGAAAGACCTGAGTGACTGCACTGGATTTGATACAATATTAATTAATGCGTAACACTCCAATGTCAAATTTAGCAATGGTCTAACCACATGACATCCGTAAGTACTAAATGATTATGCCTAAGCAAGCAAGTAATAACGTTGTTCCTAGAGAAGCCCAAGAAAGCATGGCATCAAAGATTTAAATGTATGAACCCACAGGACAAATGAAGAGCAAGACGGAAAAGAATTCAAAACACATACTTTTTTTAAAAAACTGAGCAACCTCAAAATTCTGTTGCTGTCTGCCACTTAGTATGTAAAGGCTGGGAGAGCTGCGGACAGCGAATGCTTTATCCGCAGTGAACACGGTTTCCCTTCCTTCTTAGCAGCTGGCTGGGAGGAACTAAACTTAGCAGGTCTGAGGTGTAGGAAACCAGATAGCACGGTGTACGGCTGGATAGGAAATACAGGGCTCAATGTGTTTGAGGTTAAGATTAAGCCCTGACTTCCTTTGGGTCTATTTTAAACGGTGGCAAATGATGGCGTGCTTTCTTATAACAAAATGACAGATGATCAAAGGTCGAATATGATCTGTATGTCAAGCATTTGTACGAGGACCTTTCTTTGAGGGACTGGGCAGGAAGCATTTTAACGTGGTGTCTCATACTTCCCCTCATCTGTGTTTGTTCAAAACATACCAGTAACCGGGGAAAGCTGGATGACTGGCTGTGGATCACCGGCAAAATAGCACGTGCCTGCAAAAGGAGAGCAGTTGGTTTTGGACCGAGTGAAAGAAAGATTACCATGGCCCCAGCCACTGCTCGTCTGAGGGAAACAATACGGCAGCACTCGCCCCCCTCACACTGTCGGGTCCTACAGCTGGGAAACAATGACAAAACATGTAGAGGGCATCTTTACACATTCCCCTTTCCGGAGGTAGTCAGGGATGAAAGCAGAAAAAGTGAAAAACCATTTTGGAAATTCTGCACTTTCCAATTGCCATTTTAAATACAGTTTTGCAACACCTGTGGCAAGTAGGGTGCAAGTCTCGCTGTGTCTCTGTGGGCTGACTACAGATTGCACGCTTGCTAAATTTGCTATTATTATGTATTACCCATGATTGATGCTAAGATAGCCCAAGGAGGACCTTACCTTCATGTGAGATCGAAAAACACACAAGAAAAAGACAGTCTTTGTCCCAGAAAATGAGGGGGTACCTGAACACCACAGCCATGCCACCTGTCATAACGCTCACTTCACTCCCACCCTCGTTCTCATACCTAGAAATCTGCAGGACAAAAGCCTATGTTTGAAAATTCCTTTTAATCAAATCTTTCATCCTGCCTCAGGCACTGCTGCAACAGTCCACAGCTCAGACCCGGAGCCCCCGGCAGCTCTGTAGCTGCCCCTGCCAAATACTTGTCCTACTTTGCTAAGGCAAAGGAACAGCTTGCTAAGAAAGATAACTGGGATCACTTTGCTCCTCTGAAAATCCACAAAAAACTGTATTAGCTATAGCAAGAGTTTTATTAAGCTGAAAATAAAGCGATCTGTTCAGCCCACAATTTCTGAGGATCCTGCTGACAGCACCCACTCTCATGAAAAATGATGTCATTTATAAGTGCAGCTGTGTGGACTCTTAAAGAGCAGCATAAAGCCCGCTTCCATTGAGATGTGACACTGGCTTAACAGAGCAGGGAGGGTTTTTAAGTATAGAATATTAAATATGTATTTGAATCAGAAAAGCGTTTTCTGATGTCAGGTGGATGGGAAATCAGGAGAGCGTTTTGTAAAAAGCCATTGCGTTTCCTCTACACCCTGTCCTTCTGCCTCTTGCAGTGCAGACCATTTCACTTGCTATCAGGACGCCAGCGGGAGTTGTGGGAATGGTGATCTGAAGCGCTATTTTAAAATGCACGCTACAGTCTGAACAGTGAGAGGTGAATATCCTCTTAAACTTGTCTGGGTTGTATGGAGGAATACAGGTACCATTTCCACACGACCTTTCTAGGCTTTGTTAGCTTTCCAAGTGTTTCTGTGAGCAGTATTGGACTATAGCCAGCTCTGAGTGGGAGTGAACCCCCATGGAGAAGATGGTGGGTACATCATGCTACAGATGTGCTCTATGTCCCAGTCCTCCTGGGGACAGCTCCAAGTAGCCCTTCTACTGCTCGCCCGGCTCGTGGCAGGTATCTCCAAGGTCCTACAACACAGGCAGGGGAAGGAGCCACCATCCATATAGAAACATATTGGCACAAGCAGTACAGGGGTATTTTACTGCTCTGAGCAAAAAGTCTCATCAGTAAGGCAACCGTTAGGGGAAAAAGATGGGAATAATCCCACCTAGACGCATATGATAAATGAACTTCGAACTGGACTAAGAACCAAGATGTACAAACCTTAGTTTTAGGACTAGTGGCTGAACTACCAAAAAGTTAGGATTGATGCAAAGATCCAAAGCATTGTCTTTCGATGCAAAGTATTCTTATTATCAGAACAACAGGAAAAAATATCCAAAATGCCATTTTAAGTTATAGCAAATATGTTGTTCAACAAGTTTTAAGTTTGGATTTCATAAAAACCACCTTATATGTTGTTTTTTACAACAAAGTAGTCACTTTCAAAATAAAAACATGAATTTGGGGGTTAAATTTTCAGTGTTTTTGAAATTGAATGTTCTGTTTAGAATCATAGAATCATTTAGGTTGGAAAAGACCTTTAAGATCACCAAGTCCAACAGTAAACTTAACACTGCCAAGTCCGCCATGAAACCATGTCCCTAAGCACCACATCTAGATGTCTTTTAAACACCTCCAGGGATGGTGACTCAACCACTTCCCTGGGCAGCCTGTTCCAATGTTTGATAACCCTTTCAGTGAAAAAAATTTTCCTAATATATAATCTAAACCTCCCCTGGTGCAACATGAGGCCATTTCTTCTTGCCCTTTTGCCTGTTACTTGGGAGAAGAGACCGACCTTGACCTCTCTACAACCTCCTTTCAGGTAGTTGTAGAGAACGACAAGGTCTCCCACAGCCTCCTTTTCTCCAGGCTAAACAACCCCACTTCTCTCAGCTGCTCCTCATAAGACTTGTGCTCTAGACCCTTCCCCAGCTTCATTGCCCTTCTTTGGACACACTCCAGCACCTCAATGTCTTTCTTGTACTGAGAGGCCCAAAACTGAACATAGTACTCAAGGTGCGGCCTCACCAGTGCCGAGTACAGGGGCAAAGTGTTTAGAAAGTGCTTAGAAAACACTAAGACATTTTTCCAAGTACCCTGACTCAGACTTGTATCTCTGGCTGAAAGCTTTTGCTAAATTCAAGATAAAATCATTTATGCTTCCAGTCTCTGTAACCTATTTTCTGGTAGATCACCCAGCTCTAATAGGCAATTAACAAGTGCAAAATAGGGATAATATCTCAACAAACTGTTGAGCTCAGTTCTGGCCCATTCCTCTCACAGATGTCAAAACAAGAAGCAGGAGCAATTCGGATAAAGGCAGGCTGTGGTGACCAGGATCAGCTGACACAGGAGGACATGAGAATCCTCCACCTGGCACCTCCTCATCCCACAGCCTGGGGTCTTCCCACATCACGGCAGCTATTAACAGTTCAGCACATACACTACAGACCAGTATAAACAGCGAGGCCACAGGTAATAAAAGACACAAATATCTCTGCCTTCAGGTTTAAAAGCTCAGTGGAATTAAGGTATTAATTCTCACAGCTGTGAAAGAGCCCCCAAGATGTGTCTCAGAGTAGACAGAAAGAAGAGATCAAATGCTGTCACTGAAAAGCATGAAGGTCGACAGGGCCACATTTCCTCATTCATTGTAGCCATGCTAGACTGACCGCCAGCAAAGGGGATCGCACTCCAGCTTTACCCCAGCAGGGTGTCCCTGGGTGGCAGAGAGCTGCCATCACTAAGCCTTCACCACCTCCACAGTGTCGGGAACACAGAGAAGGATGTCTCAGGGTAGGCAGGGCTACAACTGAGCCACGTGAGCTCTTTGCAGCTGCTGGAGTAGATCCCGGAGCACTTCCTCATGCTCCACCTGACACTGTGTGGCCAATGCTATTGCCAAGGCATTTCATCCTTTCTGTGACCCCCCTTCTGGTAATAGGATGGAAATGGTTCTTCCAGCAGATGAGGGTGACAAGGCAGAAGCTGAGCTTTGAACTACATATCCATTAAAAATGGCATTCTTTATCTTCACTAACATAAATATTTTTTAGTATTTAGACCACACTTTTGTTCGTAGGCTTTGTCAATGTAAAAACTTACCCAGAGCCTTCTGGAGTCATTTAAGAGGTGATCTTGCAGAACACAGAAGCTTCAAGGAAAGTATAGGGCCTTGGTTAACGGAAAATCATTTATGCTGCTTGAAATAATTTACAGCATTTTAACATATTCACTATATTTAAGCAAATCAGACAGAATTCCCACGGTTTCACAAATGTTCCTTGAAGACTGTGAGTGACAGAATTGTCTCCACAACACGACTCACCATTTTCAGGTGCTCCAGCTTTGGTTCAGCATCGAGTGAAACAGCAGTATAAATAATTAATATTGTTCTGTAAAAGCAATGGCCAGGTATTACATGTATTTTAATCAGGCCTGGTGAGAAGGCTCAGGATTTTTCTTCTGAACAGTCCCATTCTAAATATAGGCCCAGCACGAATTTATTGGGGGAAGTACAAGGGAGTTGTAGTCTCCCTCCTGGTACTGCCCACATGTTTTGTGCAATGGGACATGGGAAGGTCTGCACCACTGGGCAGCGGCCATCCTTCAGTATGATGGTTACGATCACAGATGCGAGATAAACTTTATATCTGAAAAGGTACTACAGTAATTGGAAAGGCTACACAGGATAATTGTGAAGGCTTTAATTCATGCTGAGCCAGTGTGGCTGGAAGGACGAGCACGAGCACTAAAGCACAGGAGCTCTCTTGCCAGCTCTGCCACTAAGTCCATGCAAATCACTTAATCTTCCTATTTGGTTCCCCCCTTGCTAAAAGGGGAATGTTAATATTTATTTACCTTCCAACTCACAGGCATGTTGTGAGGATTAATTAGTTAATAACTGTTAAGTGCTTTGAAGATACAAGTGACTGTGCAAAATACTAAGTATTATTAACTTACATTAGTCTAACAATGCAGATAGGAGTGGCAATTAGCTGTATCAAAGCAGAGACCAGGATTCAGCCCTGAGATGCACGCTAGCTAGTGAAAAATTAACAAGGTTATAAGAAAGATTAAAAGAATAAAGAAAAATTTATTTCCACTGGTGCACTGGAACACAAGGAAACATACACAGCTGTGTCATTCCTGACCTAGCAAAACCACAGCTCTATTAATAACTCAAGACCACATTCTGAAAGCTGTTGCTTTGCACCTTGATTAGTCATTTCCACCAATGTGCAAAGCGTTATGGGGTTTGAGTTGGTGGCAATTTCCACTCCTACATCTTGCTCTGCACCTGTGAGAAAGATGGCATGCAGTTTAAGGCAAGCAAGAATCAAGCGCAGCTTGCTTGTGTGACATACTACAATTTTGCAATGCACTTGCTTGGCATTAATTTCTACAAAACTTCTGTGAGAAATCCAGACGGTTATGCTACATCCTTTCGAGAAGGCTGTTTTTGCATTCAGGTAGCTCTCCTGATATAAAGGAAGGTATGATACAGGTGGCCAGCCTGAGGTTTGAGGACCAGCTGCACGGGAACAGCACAAACCTCTGCCTTACGCTACTGTTACAGTTCTAGCAAAGATAGATGGTAAAGACACAGCCTGGAAAGTTGAGACAGCAACTAAAATAACTTCGGAAGGTGCTTCCTCAGAGCAGCTGTCCACATAGCTCTGCTGAGGAAGCCAGGTGCAGCCCCTAAGAGCCACCAGCAACTTACACCTGTGGACCTAAATCACTTGTTGCATATACAAAAAGACCATGAATTCCCCAATTTCAATTGCAATCAAGTCTTTTGTTGATACTTGCAAATAATTTGCAATTCATGCATACAAAAATATATATTTCTATCTTAGTGTCTGTATGATTCTCAGTACTGTAGCTCCAGGTGCATAAGGCACCATTTTCTCAACTCTCTTTTATCCCTTCTCCGCCTGAGCTGGCAAACTTAGTTTTGGTTCTTTCTTTTTTTTAATTACTTTATTGGTGGCAGAGGTGGGTAAACACACAATGATTTTGAGAGGGAAAGAAGATAACACTCGATAGGCCTCTGTTTTAGTAACTCTTCATACAACTGTTCTGGTCCTGGCCAAAATTTTTCACTTCTATCATCTCTCAACATTGTTGTGTGAAGCAAAGATTAAAATAAGCCTTACAGGAGAGAGAAACACAGAAGTGGAAAAAGCTGAGGAGAGAGAAGCATTCCAGTTATCTCCAACAATTTTTTCTTTAAGCGATACATAAATACCACAAGCCTCAATGCTGTGAATGTCTGTTGGCAGACACAGGGCTTACTGTGAGACAAAAATGACCTAAGATACCCCACAGACTCCTTCAGACTGAAGATACCGGCTCTCAGGCAGATGGATGATTAAGGAAGCAACGCAGCCAGCCTCTGCTGCACTCATTTGACCCAGCTGCGAGGAAGGAGGCAATTCCTCTTAACTTCCAGATTACAAAGCTCAGAGGCACAACGTGATTCTCAGAGGTACAGGTTTGTCACCAGCACAAGACGACTCATTTTTCTCTGCATTACAATGTGCTAAGCCCTTTGGGGATCCCTACCCTGTGCTCAGAGTCTCCCAGGTGCTCTCGTCCTGGGGAGGGCAGGAGAAACTCCTTTGTGAAGGCATCTCCTCAACAAGGCTTTTGTCGGAAGACAGGCAGTTGCTGCAATTAAAACAGGTTGAAAGAAGAGCTACTGCTGAGCCTGGGGAAAGCTCCTTAAGCCTGATGTTCAGTTACAAGGCCTTATACACTGTTGCAGCAGGGTGGCAAAATGTAATTAACAATTAAGTACATGAAGTTAGTGTTGTAAAATTTAAATACGGTAAATATCTTCAACAACTGCACCTCAACAAAGGAAACAGGAGAGGTTGAATTTCACACTTCAGCATAAAGCTCAGAGTAGTGACTACTGTTAAGGACACTTGACTTTTTAAGCATTCTGATTATCAAGCTCTGTTTTCAGAAACTTAACACTAAACAGTAATGATTTGAAGTTAAGTTTTTTCTAACTCAACACTGACTTTAGACTGATCTGTTTACCTCAACAATATGTGGGGTTTTTTCCTTCTAAAGTACAAGGAAAAAAATCTATTTTTCATGTTAAAAATATATCTATTGTCATATGTCTCTTCCAACATCTTATTTAATAGGCTGTAACATTAGCTCAAAATGTCTGTTCGACTGCAAATACCAATGCACATTATAAATATATCTACAATCCTCTTATAACACTCTAAAGGTTAAAAACATTTAAGCAAGGACAAAGGCCAACTACTTACTCAAAATATCTTGCCCCCCGGACATATTGGTGCTTAATCATTTTTTACACGGGTTTTACTTTTGCTGCTGAAATTACTATCGTTTGACACAGTGTTGGACTAGAAATACTATAAATCTGAAATGCTAATGTGCTTTCCACTGCGTGTGATTCCTACCAATTGAATACATCATCCACAGTTACTTTTATCTCAAGCCAAGACTAGCAAGGGCAAAACACAGTCTTTTATTGACTTTAGAGCTTAGTCCATTAAATTTCGGGCTTTTTCAACCTCTGAAGCCAATCACAGGCTGACTGCACCATCCCGGATTTTATTGTGTGATATTATGAGCCCGGCTTCCATAAAAAAGGAGCATCCCGGGGGCTGGGAACCTTCTCTGAGGCAAGGATGCACATTACTTGCCGACTGCCTGACAACAAGGGTAATTGCTTTTTATTTTTTAAACATATGGTGAAGGGCAGGCTTAGCCAGTGCAAAAGTTTCCGCAGAGCCTCCGGGGAAGAAGAGGAAAACCACTTCATGCTCTTTGCCAAGACGTTTTAGATGCAAAGTGGGGCATCAGCAAACTTGAACCAAGCGACGAAAGCCCTCACAAGCCAGCCATGCAAACAAGGAAAACAACCCTTCAGTAACAGATTTTTTTAAACAACTCAAAGAAAACCAAGCACGTACCTATGGTTAAAAATAGTACCGCTTCTTATCATACATGAACCAGAGATGCTGTTTTTTAAAAGATGAAAAAACCACAGGTTCTTGTGAGCGCAATATCCAGTGCTTCAAAACCTGCTAAATTACCAACGCATCTTCCAGATTTTGCGGGAAAGGCACATGCTCAGCTGCATCTGTTGTTCACACACACCACTAGTGAGCAAATCCAGCACGCTTTAAATTATTTTGAGCAGATCTGGCAGAAATTTTTGCAGTTCAAAAGAAGCTGTCGCAGAATCCATAGAAGGTCTGCAATTGTTCACTCCACAGCGTACTGGGCACAGAGAGGCCGTGGACACAGTACAGAGTCAACGCAAGCATCTCATAACTCTTGCTGACATTATAACAGCTCCCAAGGCCAAAAGACAAACACTATTTGTGTTGCTCATACTCTAAAGAAAGATAGTCTCACTCTGAGGGCAAAGGCATTTTTCAATTTTCTTGCATAACTGACCTTACATATAAAAGTTAACATTGAACAACTGACTAGAAGTGATCACAAAACACCACCTTTTCTCAGGAGAAAATCAGAGTTGTAGCATCCAGCATCGCTACAATCCAAAGTAATGTCAAAGCACTGTTGTATCCAGAGCAGTGGAAAAAGATCCGGCAGAATTCAAGACACCGGTCAAAGAACTGCAGACTGCCGAATCTCCTGCCTACCAATTCCTATACAGAAAGTCTGTTCTTTGGTGTGTAAGCCCCACGCAAGCCCTTGTCTCCGTAACTCTGAAGAATGGAGAGGGCAGCGAGGAATGAGGGTGCTGATACGCTTAATGAATTAAAGGTTAAGAACTGTACTGCTACTGTTGTTGTCCCATAAACAGTGGCCTACCTTGAACCTAATCACTTACTAAGTGTATGTGATATTGTGAGGAATGCAGGATTAAGAACTGCTAGAAAGACAGTACTGAAAGGTTAGTCAGGAAATCCTCCCCCAAGTTTGTTTTCTCTCAGGTTCCTTGAGAAATTATGCTTAGACTACATGTAGCTTTCTTAACATTTTCTGAGTTTTGCTAACTCTCTACTGGCACAGAATATAGTCTCGGGTTCATTAGAAATCAGTTTAATCATGTAGCAGCTAAGCACTTGGAAAATGAGATAGAAGTGGATCTGCAATGCTACAGTGATAGCTGTTTACAGCAGGGTCAGTAGGTAAACACAAACATTGTTATAAAGCTGTATTCAATTTTGTAGGTACAGAGGTCATTAATAAGTAAGATTAAATCATGTTAATAATTCTTGAAAACAAATTAATCGGATGGTTTTTCTATTACTGAGTCCATATATTTCTCATTTGTTCTGGATAGCAGCACTGCAACCTATTAGTTAAGAGTGGCTTGTTTGCTTTGTCAAAGCTATTGTCCAGACGTCCAAATATATACATCATTATCATTATATAAATTATAGTTTAAAATCAAAGTGTTTCTTAATAGCATAGTATAAATTCTACAGAATATAGGGATTTTTTTTTTTTAGCTGGACTTCAAATAAAATGTTATGTAAATGAGAAAGACATTAAAATGTTGAAAATCCACATCAACATGCTGAGTTTATTACAGAACAGCTCACTGGAAATTAACTGGGTACTAATCTTTTAATACTGCAGCTGATCCTTGGTCAACCTGTTACAAGAGTAAATTGCCATTCCCAGCTGTGCCATACTATAAGAGGATAAACATCAGAGTGGCCCTTAGGAACAACCTATTTCAAGAATATCTGCTCCATCTTTTACAGCTAATCAGAGCAATGTTAACAGAAGAAAAGCTGCCAGAAGGGAATGTATGTGAAGATGAATCCAATTTGATGCTGCAGTAAGGCACAGATTTTTTTTTTTTTTT
>VYXH01002883.1:18971-50018 GCA_013397275.1 Burhinus bistriatus | reverse complement strand
AAAAAAAAAAAAACACCCCAAAAAAAAAAAAAAAAAAAAACCCAAACCACAAGGGGGAAAAAAAAAAAAAAAAAAGAAAAGCCAAGGAGCGGCTGGTGACGCCTCAGCACTGGGAGGCTCCTGCACGGAAAGCCCCATGTAAAAAACCAGAATATTATTATTTGTAGTTCACAGAGTGCGACAAGACCTCTGGCTCCACACGTATTTTCCAAGGGCAGAGAGTACATACAGTGAGAGGAGACAGAAGTTCAAGTAACCAAAATGTTCTAAATAATTAGGCTCTGTAGTTTTATGCTTGTTTTTTCCGTTAAAAGCAAAATTTACTGCTGCAGCTCAGTGGGTTTTCGGTGTTCTCCGAGAGAGAGAGAGATGCACGTAACTTCCAGTGTTAGAGATTGAGATAGAAGGGTGAGAAACACTACTGCCAATTAAAAATAAACTAGGAGAAATTGCTAAAAACAATGAGAAACCAGGAAGCCAAATTTCTTTTCAGAGATGAAAGATTATCTTTAAGACTAATATGAATTTATCCCAGTAGGCAACTTTGGCAATCAACTTTTTTTAGAATACGATTACTTTCCTGCTTCCATCAGGTTTCTTTTCACATTGCAGTACCACCTTAAGCGTCGAACTAATAGAAAATCTCTGTAGGTAAAGTTTGCGTTACTTAAACTAGTGCTGTTGTAGGCCAAGGTCTTAATTTTTAATCAGAATATTTTTTGTATCATAGCACAAGCCCAGGCTACGCACTGAAGCATCACAGCATGGTGGCAGTAAGCTTAACACCTACCAGACAAGAAAGTACAAGGACCAGAGATGCTAAGAAAGGACATACGTAAGATCAGCAGCAGAACCAGGAGGAAAGTCTCCATCTGCCAGACTCACCTATCTACAGGATCACACTGTTTCCTATCGAAATGTCACACTGTGGAAATGATGAGTGCCATTAGATTACAGCCCAGCAAATGCCTCACAGCAAGGTATGGACATTAAGTACAAGCCTGCGGGAACAAGTGAGAATACTGAATAAATCTTCTCCTTTATCCCTTTTTTCTCTACGATAGAGAAAGCAGAGAAGATTGGAGAAGCAAACTAAAACCAGATACTCCTTAAGGGACTCATGAGCAATATTTGATGTCTAAGCCAAAATAACTTCAAGGGGATGGCAGTGTCGTGACTGATTCAGAAGTGCTCCTGCGCCAGCTCCAGTTCCCTGTAGAGAAATGCAACACCGCACTTGCATCTTTTTCTCTGCTGCACAGAAACCAATCTTCTGCCAAACTCTGTCTAAATGGTAAAAGCAAAATTAAACATTTATGCGTCAGATGGATCAGATGTGTGCACTGTCACTCCTTCATTAGTACAGATACTTTAATGAGGATGGGTTACAATGAGAGGGCCCATTATTGCTGCTCTCTCAGAGGTGTGAGCAAGTCAAGGAGTTTTGGGGAACCCAGGGGTTTTTCCACCCACATAGCACAACCTCTTCCTAACCCATAAAAAGTAATTTCATCTTGTTCATAACAGAAGTAGCTAACTGTGGTGATGGATGAGTCAGAATTTTATATCCTTCCTCATCACCATCAAAATTTGCAATTATATCTCATTCTTTCTTCCCCAGTGAAACCTTTGTAAAATCTGTCCAGCTAGGGAGAAATAAGAAGCTACAGACATGGGAAAGGAATTCTAAGATGTAGCTCTTCCCTACATACTGCAAGCAGCTTTTCAGCTGACAGTAGAAACCTTTACATCTGAGATCCACCCAAAATACGAATCGCTAGCTTTAATATTTATGGGACAAAGGCGACACTTATTATCTGTATCTATTTTCAGAAAGAAGGCTTCAGAGATACTGCCAGGATTGAGGCAGTAATCTGTACCACCAAGATTACTAATAAATCCTGTTTGCAAACCAAGTCCTATTAAACCACCCCTGCAGTAACCTGGCCTCTGAACTTCTCCTCCTTTAGTCAATTATTGCCAGGCCCAAACTATTTGAAAGGTTTGCTTAGCATTTTTACACTGGAAGAAGCGTGACAGAGAGACAGACGCACACCGCAGTAACTCGATGAAGCTATTTGGCCTGCAATTATCAGAGGAGGTCATAAAAGATGAGTTAAGAGTGCTGACTTTAAAATCCATGAAGCTATATGCTATGTTAACCTAGTAGGTGCCCAGCTAGAGCCATACAGACATACACAAATCTGCAATAAAAGTATCAGTGCAGTTAATGGAACAGCTGAAAGAGGCAGGGGCTGTTGTATCTACAGGGCAAGCCAGTTAAGGAATTTTTTTAAGTAGGGAAAGGAAAATGGCCCCATTACCAGCCTGCATCACACACAGTATTGAAGCATGGGGAAGGCTGCAAGAACATGCCACCGCAGAGACCCTTTGCTAGTGGTAATAGCAATTCAATAGTTTCCATAGCAAAGCGTTATTTAAACCCTGCTTAAGCACATCTCGACTTTCCCAAAATAACAGAAGTAAGATACTGAAAAGAACAAAGAACTAATCCAAGGATTGAATGTGGAAGTCAAGGGGCTAAGCACAAGCATGTACAAAATTTGAGGTGTTCAGAGAAAGCTAGGCCTGTGCAAACTGGCCAGCTGCCATTGATGGTACCTGCAAAACACTTCTTCCACAGAGTACCATGAACATACATGAACAACCTACTGAACTTCCAGATCTCCCAAGGGACCTGAGAAGGCTCACTTCAATCTGGAATTTGGCCTCCAGGACACAGCCTGTTCCAGAGGGAGGTGAAACTCATGATGATCACTAACTTGTCCAATATACTGACGAAGGTGTATTTTGTTCCACTGCAGGAAAGGCACAAACCTAATTCCTACAACAAAATAGATTTATAATATTAGATTGGGTTGGGAGTGGAGTATATGGAGCCTGGAGGTGTGTCAAACACACAGTTAGGTTGAAGCGTAAACAGAAGGGCATTTGTTAAGGAGTCCAAAGGTGGAAATGAATGGGGGCAGTGCTGGAGCTCGCTGGACTATGTCCAGACTGGCTTAGCTTAGCAGTGCACAGCAACTGTGTCCACAAAACAAATCAGTGGCTGCACCATGATGTAGTGGGGAAATCTGAAACATGTAGTGAGCACCCATGAGAAATGTTTCACCTGCACTCAGTTAGATGGTGTTTTAACATTGTGAAATGCAAACATGGCACACTCAGTGCAGACCTTGGTACCAACACAATTAGGAAATACTGAAATACAGAATAGCGTTTTTACTCCTCAAAAAGAATCAGGCAAGTTTCATACCAACCACTTTTTAGTAATATGCCAGTAAGGATGGTTAAAGAACCTTTATACTCCATGCTAGCATATCTTACTGAGAAACTAAAGGATGTTGACATGCAAAAATCATTTTATGAAAGCAAAAAGAAAATAACATATAGAGACTCTATCTTCTATTTCAAATGATTTGCATTAAAAGTAAAAATAGCCATGACAATTGGTACATGGTATAGATTCTTTCAATACCTTACCCAAAGCAGAGATGGTGATTCTTGCTTTTTGTAATTCACACCTGAGTGCGTTACTCCCATATATTGTGTTAGGTCACACTGCCACAATCACCATTAAAAATATGGCTTAGATGGGTTTATCATGCCTGTTATAAACTGTTTTTCCTTTGCTGCAAAGATAACTCCAAGGAATGAACTCCAACGTTCAGTCTAGAAAAGCCATTCCCCCTTTTCAAATCAGTATTACAACACGACAGTAGATGGCACTGCTCGAATTCAAGCTGAATCTGCATATTTTCTCCAAACACTGCCACGACAGAGGGGCAGTTAAGGCTCGCCAGGGAGAGACTGGTTCATGCACAACACAAGCTAATTTAAAAACATACGGCATTTGCTTTCGAGACAGAGCGAGCTTCCACATCAGTGCTTTAGCAAGAGCTAAACTACAGGTCAAATATGTTAGCAAAAGGCTTAGTTTAAGATGACAGGAGTACCTATTCAAAAGTTCATCTACCATGCTCCCTCATTTCAACTTAATGTTCTTTGCCAACACCTACTTCAATGGAACGGATACTAGATACTCTGCTTTACACGAGCCTAGAGGGGAGAAAAACATTCTGGATTTTAGTCTGAGTACTACTGACACATTATTTAAGAGAACCTACTGGCTACTTCTCCTTGATCTCATACTTTCAGCTTGCAGAGGAAAGGTCTGCAGGGACAGCAGTTTCACTGCTTCAAGAGTGTTCAATTAAAAGGCCATTCCGGAAACTGCTCCAGCTACTGCACAAAGGAGATGCACAAACTTGGTGCAGAGAAGAAAAGGGGTTATACGGATATAGATACATAAATGTGAGTATATACGTGTATACACACTGGGGTTTTTTAAGACATTTACGTAGTACGTACTAGACTCCTTTGGTAACCCTTTAGCAAAATAGACTCAAAGTCTAAGAGCTTAGGTGCACAATACTCGCACATTTAGTTAGCTGCCAGAACACAATTTTTACCCTGAATTGCACAAATATTGCCAAAAAAAAGAAGTCATTTTTCTACACATTTTCAGACACCAGGAGGGCTTAGAAGTTAGACATAATTCACACAGCAAGACCGCCAATATTCCAAAATGACTCTTTGTGTTGGAATATCCAGTTCTCACCAATTACATTCTCCACAACATCCAGTTTAGATCAGTATCGTGTTTTAATGTAAGCCTTAAAAGCCATCCCCAAGACTACTCAGACATCAGAAGGGGAAACATTTAAAAACCACACTCCCTTACACGGCAAATGGCCTGCACGTTAAGACATCCTTGACATTTTAGTAGTTAATGTGTAGCAACACCGCATACTGCAATGCGCTTCTTGCCGTACCTTATCTAACCTTCAAATGTTAAAAGGGAATGAAAAGATGCCAATATATTCTGCTGCATACCAACAGGTGCAGCTAGCTCGGAGGTTTGAAATGAAACAGTGGAGAAGTCATATCAACCTGGGCCTCAGAAGGCTAATTTGGGTGTCAGGCAGGTCCACACCCAGCCTCACCTGGGTAGTGCAGCAGCACACAGTGTTCTTTTGCAGAAAGGAAATCTGCCAAGTGGGTTTCAGTACACAGCGTTCACCGTGGCATTTCCACTAGCCGGTGTGCGAGACACCTTGGGCCTGGGCTGGTGCCATTGTGAGGAATACCTCTCCGGAAGCCCACCACAGTCAGGGGAAGACACACATTGACAGCCCTATTTTAAATTCCAAACCATTTCTGCAGTGTTTTCTAGCGTGAATGCTACTGAATAGCAGTCACACCCCACATATATCTTGAAGGGAAAACAAATAGCTTTTCCTTTCCCTTCTGGCTTGCTTCTGTGTAGGCGTATGCATAGGAAGAATCATTTGCTCAAGGAACAGCCCAGAAAAGCTAAGAGTTGTTAGGGATTCGTTTGGATGTGGATGCACAATTCCTGAACCTCCTATTAACTTACTGATGACATTACGTGATTTACATCCTCTTCATGCCTCAGTTTCTTTAAATAAGGAGGCAGTAGCAAGTTGTATGGCAGTATTTTTCATATGATCTACAGGTATTATCTTTGCATACATTTTGAAAAATATTAAAAATCCAGCAAAAGATAAGATGGAGAAGAAATGTGAAAGAAAGGGTTGTGATCAGCGGCACAGAGTCTAGTTGGAGGCCCGTAGCTAGCAGTGCTCCCCAGGGGTCGGTACTGGGTCCAGTCTTGTTCAACATGTTCATCAATGACCTGCATGAGAGGACAGAGTGCACTCTCAACAAGTTTGCTGGTGACACAAAACTGCAAGGAGCGGCTGACACACCAGAAGGCTGTGCTGCCATTCAGCATGACCTGGACAGGCTGGAGAGTTGGGCAGAGAGGAACCTCATGAAGTTCAACAAGGGCAAGTGTAAGGTACTGCACCTGGGGAGGAATAACCCCATGAACCAGTACAGGTTAGGGGTTGACCAGCAGCTCTGCAGAGAGTGACCTAAGAGTCCTGGTGGCCAATAAGTTGACCATGAGCCAGCAATGTGCCCTTGTGGCCAAGAAGGCCAATGGTATCTTGGGGTGTATTAAAAAGTGTGGCCAACAGGTCGAGGGAGGTCATCCTCTCCCTCTACTCTGCCCTGGTGAGGCCACATCTGGAGTACTGTCCAATTCTGGGCTCCTCAGTTCAAGAAAGAGAAGGAACTACTGGATAGAGTCCAGCAGAGATGGACATCAATACAAAGATGATCAGGAGACTGGAGCATCTCTGTAATGAGGAAGCTCTGAGAAACCTGGGTCTGTTTAGCATGGAGAAGAGAACGCTGAGAGGGGATCTTATCAATGCTTATATGTATCTGAAGGGCAGGTGTCAAGAGGATGGGGCCAGACTCTTTTCAGTGGTGCCCAGTGACAGGACAAGGGGCAACGGGCACAAACCAGAACACAGGAAGTTGCATGTGAACATAACGAAAAACTTCTTTGCTTTGAGGGTGTCAGGGCACTGGAACAGGCTGCCTAGAGAGGCTGTGGAGTTTCTGTCTCTGGAGATATTCAAAACCCACCTGGATGTGATCCTGTGAAACTTGCTCTAGGTGAACCTGTTTTGGCAGGGGGGTTGGACTACATTACCTCCAGAGGTCCCTTCCAACTCCTACCATTCTCCGATTCTGTGAATACACTAAAAATCAAGGAATAAGCTTGAAGAAAAGTTGAGATAGTTACTTAGCATTCTCTTTCCCTTGGCCAACACACAAAAAACTTTAAAGTTATACTAAAAATATTTTTATAAGGGAGGGAAGTATGCTGTCCTAAACAGGGTGTCTGTCCATGTATTTTTGCTGCCTCAGTGTTAGTTAAACTTAAGCTGCACACAGTTGCAAGCACTTAGAAAATGGTACTACATGCATTGCAGATCTGAGCTGTTTCAAAAGTCAAACTTCATACATGCTGCCTATGAAATAACTCCTATGCATCAAAAAAGCATCTTATCAGAACCAATCTTTGATAAAAAGACTGCAAAATTCAGTTTCCCACCAGGCTAACTTGAAAGTGGTATTTTAAATGCCTGTGCTACATTTTGTAACAGTTTAGATTCTCTTTTTGGAGGGGATGAGGGGGACAATCTGACTCCGACATCTTCCAGAGCACACCTTACCACTTGATCACCATGAGAGAGAGCATTCACAACCCAGCCTTTCCAATTGCAGAGAATTTCCAGTTAAAAGCATCCTTGCCTCAAGTAGAATTGAATGTCAGATTGTTCATTTAGACAAGAATCACACCCCAAGCATCTACCTCTTCCGTTATTTAAAAGAAAATTTCTAAATCTTATGTTACAAGAACTGTATTTGCAAGAAATCAGAGACAAGAAAAGCCTCCCTAATTTGTTTACAGTTATGTTTAACATTTGAAGGATTGGTGTTACAAACTCATAAGGAGTTGTCAAAGCTGGCTACTGAGCATGCTTTTAGTAGGACAGCCATGCTATACATGCAGAGTAAATTAAGTCAATTACCTTGAAAAGATTTTATATCAATCCTTTGACTACCAAGAAAGATTAATATCAAAGCAAGATACACATTAAGAACACAAGCATATATGTTTGTCATTATTAAGAGTTCTGTCATGCAGCATACACAGAAGCAAATCATGGTGTAATACTGTACAATGAAGAAGCAAAAATATTAAACATTATGTGATCTTCCATTAAGGGATGAGACCGCTAGAGTTTTAAACAAGATGACAATTGACTAATGTCAAACTAGGTTTTCAAATATTGATGTAATAGCAAAGCATAGGCTAGTCTAAAACTTATTTTTAGATAAATTACTTTCATTTTTTACTTTGAGTATTATGCATATAGTGCAATGAAGAAGTGTCATCTGTCTATCAGGCCATGAAAAAAACCATCAGCACACTCCAGCCAGGTAAGGAAACAAACATTTATTAGAAACTGGTAGTTTTATAGAGCTAAAAAGGTAAACATGTTTAAGAGACGAAGAATACACAATTGAACACAGTCATCATAAAGGCACATAATGAAAAATTAAATTTGAAAGACCTCATATTTTCAACATTTGAAAACATCATTATCATAATTTTCAATACTCATAATGGCACTCGCACACTATAAACAAAATGGAGCAAGTCTAGAAGACAGACACTGCTGAAGTCATCTCTGCATCACACACACACACTATGTTTGCTCATTGGTCACAGTCAAACAAAATGATTGGGAACTGATGTCACACATCCCACAAAGATACAAGAATGTTGGCAAAACGGAGAAACATTCAGATCAGAAAGGCATTGTACATATGGATGATTTGGATAGAATGACTTTTTGTTTTTTAAAAAAGTGCAAAGTCCAAGGTTTCCCTAAAGGGAAGGCCAAAAGACACAGCTAAAGCTGCCATTTTCTGAAATCTGATAGAACAACATTTTATAATACAAATTTTAGGGAGTTGTTATGTATCAGTTTATGGAGAATAAACACCAGCCATGGAAGCACTGAATACAGATTTACATCCGATTCCTGTTTGAAAAATATGGGCCAAATAGCCTTCTGTATGTGGAACAAGGGGTGTTCAGGTAGTTATTCATGTTTGCTTGCTTATTTGTTTGTTAAAAAAAATAAAATAGAATTAAAAAAACTAAC
This sequence comes from Burhinus bistriatus, assembly GCA_013397275.1. Classification (NCBI taxonomy): domain Eukaryota; kingdom Metazoa; phylum Chordata; class Aves; order Charadriiformes; family Burhinidae; genus Burhinus; species Burhinus bistriatus. Next base: position 41,379 of record VYXH01002883.1, on the reverse strand, counting down.
AAACCAACAAAAAAAACCCCTTAATGACCTTACAGGAACAACGTTCCTCCTCCAGTAATCCAATTTCAGGAAGTGGTCTAAGACCAGTTGCTTTTAGAAGGTCAAGATAAGTATAAAGATAATCCTGAATTTACAAAGATTAAGACACCACACATAGCAGAAAGCAGAGAGTAACAAATGAGTTTGGCAATAATTGTTACTCTATTTCAGTGTTCAGGCCTAAAGGCAACTGAAATGCAGCACCACCACCACCCCACCCCATAAAAGAGGAAGTTACTTTGGAAGTACTTGTACATGGAATTACCTAGTTTCTACATTGAGAAAGTGCTGCTTTGTTTTTTGAGGAGGAGCTGTTTCTCAAGCACTAGCAAGTTCTGTGTGCGTGCTTTGCTCACTTCATTAACATGAAATCTGATGGGCACCTGAGATCAGCAGTCCCATTTGGTCACTTGGACAAAATGTTTCAGGATGTTACTATCTGAATTTCACACACACAGCCAGCATGCACAGAAGACTGAGGGAAAGAGGATTTATCTCACATGACAAACCTGTAAAACCTTTACGTAATAATGAATTCTCTGTTGGCTAAAAGCACATAGTGGACTGTAGCCCTCTGAGTAAGGGAAAGAACAGGGAGTCCAAAATGAGAAGCATTTCTCTCCCCAAGGCAGCTATGATGAGCTCCGCTATTGGCTGTATTACAATCACTATCAGCTTAATGCTGGATCCTCCACCCCGTTTTTAAACAGTAACTTGCACTTGTATGGAATGGATCTAAGCAACCAAGCTTTTCCTCTTCCTGTATATTATGATCCTATAAAACATGCAGCTGTAACCCAAAACTTGTCATGGTTAATGGTGCTAACATTTACAAGTGCAATGAAAAGCAGGTCCAGTGAAGCAAGTTATGAAAGTCACTGACTGTATTACAAAAATACCGTGTAAATCCATTTGAGGTATTCTGATACCATGGAACAGCAGTTTCTCAGGCTCTTATTCTCTACATTAAAAAAAAAAGTTTTGCCTGAAGATAAAGGTGATGGGCTACATTTTAATGTGTTACTCCATGCTTGTCTGTATCTATTATCCTATTCTTTACAAACTTAACATTGTCTTCAAAAATAACAACAGTAAGTGCTTACTTCTAGGCGTGCAAAATGTTGCCCGTGAATTGCTTGAGTATAGGCAGCGTGACAAAACAAAAAGTCACTTTCATATATTCAGTATCAAGGCAGTATAAATTTCTCCTACCTTTGGTTTGATCCAAGTCAAATACACATTTAGAGAAAACAAATATAAAAAAAGCAGCCAATGAGTAAAATATGCATGATTTCCTGAAAATATAAACATATTGTTGATTTAAAGATAGTTTCTTGATTTTTTTTTTTAAAAACTCAGTGACATTTTAAAGTGCAATATAGGTATCTGTTTAGAAACGGTGAATTAGAATTTAAGAATGTTTCTTCCAACTTCAGAAGTTGCAGCATCTCTCCACAAAGATCTGTCTCTAATCGTGAGAGCAGATTACTTAAATAATTTTTGTTGCGGTGTTTCCAACATTAGAAGCATCTCACCTTTTCCTTCATTTCATGCTATTCCCAAATTCTGCTTCATTTTTTCATATACAACATAGCTGATGCTGACAGCTGGAAGAACTTTCATAAAATTAGGGGCTATGCCCCTATAAAGTCCTCGGATTCCCTCTGTAGCAATAATTCTTTGAAAGAGACCGACCATGTTTAGCTGTGGAGCTCCTTCCACTGAGGCTAGAACAAAAAGATAATGTGTTATACAACAGTTCTAATAATATTAAAATTCTTAAGCAATTATTAAACACCTGGGCGGTGAGCCTACTAGCACCTGTAGGACCATCGATTAAAACTTGAGTCCTCACAGAGAGATGTCTTTTAATCCCAGACAGAGATATCCATGTGTCCAAATCCCACTGGAAAGCATTATCCACCTACATTCCTTTGGAAATCCAGGCTCCTATCTTTAAGTCTGTGCACAAACCTATCAAGCAAAAATCTCGGCTATGAAACTGTCTTTATGAAACATCCTCCAGAGCAAACGCTGCTGTCTGCTTTCACAGGAGGATGCAAGTCCTTTTCATTTTGCCTCTAAAATTTAGGAAATATTCTAACTTTTAAACAAGTGCTCCCAGACTGACAGGAACTCTACGTCAGTAGTCTGGTATGGAACATGGCTCTCTGAGCACACAGAGCACTACTGTCTGAAATGTTACATTTGAATTAAGTATGATGAAGAACAATGTTGGGGGTAATAATGAGAAGGGACCAATGTTAAGAAGAATTTTCCAGATAAGTCCTTGGTTTTCCAAGTTGGGGTTTTTTTATCCCCATGTCTCTTCTACAGCTATCCCAAATGATACAATTCTGATGTATCATACAGAAACATTTTCAGTACACCAGGACTCACCTTGAGCCTGCATGCGTGTTCTGATAAGAGCAAGAGGGTAACTGGCTAACTGCCCACATGTGCTGGAAACAGTACCACATCCCAACAATACAAAAACACCTGGGTTAGCGGAGCTTGATGCATAGTGTTCTAGCCATGTACTCTTTAAGAGCTGCCAAGATATAAAATTAAAAAATAAGACAAGAGATCTGCATTCAAGGAAGTAAACAAATACATCTTTATTCATAAGAAATCTTATGGGCTCAATCCTGAAAAGCACCGATCTTACTATGCCAGTCCTACGTGCTTACTTTTAAAGCGCACAGGTCACCTTAGCGCATGGGTAAGGACTTTAACCAGACTACAGTAGTTAGTGCCTAGAAGAGAAATCCTTAAAAGATCCAGAAGCAGGTACAGTGCCTGTGTTCTAAATCTGTTAATACTCTGGGGGGAGGAGGAAGGGAACACAACTTAGCACCCCACAGGGTGCAACAAAAGCTCCCACAGCTGTGCATGTCACCCCATGCAGAAGCAAGGATGGAAACTGTAGAAAAGAACTTCCATACTGCTTTGAAAACATTCGCTCAAGCAATTTTGCTGATTACTACTGCAGTGTCACAAAAAGATTTGTCTAGACTAGAAAAAAATTAGCCTGTGCATCTGAGTTACTTAACACACTTGGAAGTATCGCCTAGCATCTAAGGTAGATAAAACATTTTAATTGCTGCTGATGGGTGTAAGAAGTGCCGATTCCTCTTGAAATGAAATGGAGCAGTGTTTCAAACTCCTCGTAACAACTGTATGTCAGCCACAAAGAATTCTGGTGACATGCACAAACACGTAAGGAATTCAGGTTACTATAACCCAATTATAAACCAGAGAAAAAGGCAAAAAAGGTATTAAGTATCATAAACATATCGTATCGGGTTTTTAATGCCCATATTTGCTACAGAACAGGTATGTTCCACTCCAACAGAGTTATTTAACTATGCAAGCATATTGTATTGCCAAGGTCTGTATAATCCTGCCTTATGAGTAGATTTCTTGTTTGGTACTGTTGTGTGTAAGGGCTCACTGGCACAGGCACTCCTCCAGGAGGGGCAAACAAAGAAAAACATTGAAGTCTAGTAAGATCAGTGGAAATTCTTATTTATCTATTTTACAGTAATACTACAAGCATATTACAAATCTAAATAATGATACAGGTATTCTAAAGAATATTTATCCTTTTTGTAAATTAACTAATGAAAGCTACAGGCGTTTAGTGATCTAAACTCACCTCATAAACAGCAAGGTCAATGCCAGCATAAGGAATTATACCCAGAATATTAGGAATATAGCCTTTGTAGAAGGCCTTTACACCTTCTCTTTTTAAGATCTTCTTAGCACAGTCAAACATCCCAGAATATTGCCCTGTTTTACCCACAGCCAATCTGGTCTTTAAAACCTAAAGGGGAAAAAATAGTAGTCTTAATTACCTATCTATTTATTAATGTATTTTATAAACACAGGAAAACATAGCATCTCTCTGCTTATTCAATTGTCTGAAACGGCTTTGCATTTTGGTACTTCAAAAGATCCTTTGTGATGACTATTGTGAAGGCTTTCTTCGCAGTAGGCTTCTTCAGGCTTCATCATTAGCACAGAGTAGCACACATACTAACATACACTAGCTTACAAATTATTAGCCTTTTTAAACTGCATTTTACCTTTCTTCATTAAAACAGGCAGATTCTTTGATCAACTTGAAGACAACAGTGTGGGCAATATTTAATAGAAGCATTAGCTAAAGAACAAGTGAAAGCATTAACATACTAGCAGATCACACTTCTGATCTGGGAACAGCAAAACATATTAAGAAAATAATCTTTCAAAAAGCACAACCCTTTGAGAGGTAGTTAAGGGATACAAAGATTGCGCCTCACTGCTGAAACCCAGCATCTGATTACTAATGCAAATAAGTCTATACAGCACCTTAGGACAAAGAAATGAATAACAGTATCCAAAAGAAACCAGAGGGAATTTCCTGAGCAAGAATTTGGCCTACTTTAAAGCCTCAAAAGACTGCAGCTTCCCCAGGAGTTTCCTGGTACTTTGTTTTTTTCTTTTACTTAGAAACACCCTAAAAAACACTTCTAGGACAGTATTACATCTTTCTTAGGAAAATCAGACCATCTTATTGTAGAATAGTTCACCTGTCTCCATTGATCAGTGTAATCCAGATGATTTACATAACATTTATTCTATAACTTAACCCACCTCCGTACTCAGGCTAGCTGTGATTCAGCGGTTCTAACAGCAAGGATGCTACTTAATAAGAGATTGTTATCACTGGCAGCAATGAAAACAGCTAAGTTCTATTCCTACTGACACCCCTCCCTGTGAAAAAGGTATTTAGGTTACATTTTCCATTACTTCCAAATCTTGATGTTGGCATTGGTTTAATCCCAGACCCGAAATATATTCCAGTTATTTGCACAAGACAAACTTTTTTGGGGAACCAGCAGTAAAGGAAGTATATCCTATTTCTATTCAAAAAAAGCAGGATGTGAAATAGCTACTCTAGAGCAGTTAACATATTAATACTAGTTAAATTGCAACATATATAGTACCACATAAAAATATATCCTACAGAGGAAAGAGCAGTGAATCCACCCAGACTCAACTGCAGCTGTCATATTCTCCCTCCATGCTGATCTCCTAATCAGACCCAGCTCCCAATCACAATGCAACAGAACTTCATCACTTCTGCTACAGACAAGAACATTCCTTGCTAACATACATAGTGGGAAAAAAGAATTATGCCAAATTTAGAAAGTAGCTTGAATATGTACTTAGTTTTAAATGCGTTCTTGTATTATTTTTCCCCCTGAACTAGATTTTACTCAAACATTGCTTTAGACAACATTACACAGCCAAACATGTAGAAAAATGACAAGCATGGATTAGAACACAGTATATTCTAAAATGCCTAGTACTAAAGTTCTGAAAGAAAGTCCAAAGTAAAAATAAATTAGGATGTAGGAATACAGAGGAATTCCTACAATACTTTCAAGAGCAAAATGGGTTTAATGTTGGAAATGAAGCAGACATTTGGCAGAGTCTCCAATGGAAGCAGATTCTCTGTTGCTTACCTCCATGGGATAAATAGAAGTTTGTGCTGTTGCTCCAGCCAAAGAACCAGATACAAATCTTTCAATGGTGCCTAACTTTCCATCATCCTTAGTGAGTATCTTCTTATACTGTATAGTTAAAACACATAAAATAAACATCACATGCTTTTTAGGAGAGGCAAGAGTTACTACAAGAGGTACGAGTACAGTACAAAATGTCTTTCAAGCTGTACTTATTTATTCATGTATTTACAGTTACATTTACTAACCTAACAAATTTAGCACTATAATCACTGCAACACTGTGGACAAAGATTCTCAAGAACACAATAAATATTCCAGCCTGCAAGAATCCTTTGCATTAAACACCTCAGCCACCACAGTACTGTCAGATATTCCACAAACAGCCAATGCGAGGGTACCCACACTATGGCCCCCGATAACAAAGAGGAACCCAACTCCCTTGTAGATCCAATTCTCCAATCAAAGAATGAAAGATCAACCAGGACGTTGACAGAGACACTTAAAGATCTGTACATACTGTGTCATTCAAGACAGACACCATCATGCAAGAATGCACCATCAGCTCCCAAAGCAGAGCAAGAGTAAGGAATAATATGCTCAAAGTTACTCTACGGCATCAAAATCTGCCAGTCAGTCTTGAAATACCCCAAAGTTTACTCGACTTTTTGTTGCTTTTATTTCATAGTTTTACACAGACATGCAATACATTAATTTAGTCTTACCTGAGGCGCTAGCAAGGCCCACAGAGGAAAAATAAAGATCATTTATCTACACCAGAACTGGAGTTCATTTCCAAAGGAGGATTAGGCCTTAACATGATGCTTAAAGCTGATTCAGAGGTAAATATAACTCTGAAATCCAGGGTAAGGGCATCTTACATAGCAGCACAATATTTGACTTAAAAAGAATCCTATATAAGTTCAGCTAGCATAACGTGCTAAGTTTTTTGTTGTTATCACTTTGAAGCAACAAACTAGATATTAATGCAATACTCCATATAAAGCTATGCAGACTGTTTAAAATAGTATAAAATCTATGACAGATTTAGTTTATTTACACTATTTATAATACAATAGCAAAATCTGCCTAATACCAAGTATTTTATTAACAGACTAGACTATTTTAAATCTGAAAGTCACTCTAAAGTACTGTGACAAAATCTCCAACCATGATAAGAACTCGTATATAATACAACAGTGCAAATAATGAACAGTGAGAGTGATGCAGTATTTTATTTACCATTATTTTAATTCCTGATTTATCATCCTACCTGTTCATAAGCCCAGAACTTAATAGCTGTTTCAGGAGCTATTTTCACAACATTGACACCATTTCCTCTCCAGAGGGATTGGACACCACCTTCTTTCAACATTTGTTTAAAACCACTGGCTATATTCATTTTGTTTGACTTTGAACCATGAACCTAAAATAAACCAAAATCACAGTAAAGAACACTACCTCTGATTAGATTGTAAAACTCATCACCTAAGTATTAAACTGTTTAAATATATCAATCAGCAAAAATACATATACTGTTGAAAAAAATGTCTTATTTTAGTGGCACAAGTACTAGAATATCTTGTTTACATTTTTGCCAATATGACTATGGGAAAGATAACTTTTATGAACACAGAATATGGAAATTGTCAAAACATAAATAGACCTCCAGAATTTAGATATTGTATTTGGCCATCAGTTTTCCATAACAGCGCTCTAAAAACTGAAGTGATCCACTGGAAACTAGAAAGTTCTTGAACATTGCACCTACCTGCATCATCACTTTAAGGCGATCTAATGGTGCTGTACCTGTTCGAGAGACAGCACCAGCCACTCCTCCTGCCAACAGCTGTTTCCACCACTGTCCAGTCTTTTTCTCTTCCTCCGTGAATTCATCTGGAACAGTCAAACTATCTCCTATATCCAACACCTATTAGAATCCAAAGCAAACATGTGCAAATAACTCTCTCAATCCATAATCTCAATTTTATCAACAGTTCTAATTCCAAATTAACATACCACCTGAGAATATGTAAACAAAACGCTAGTTAAAAATAAAAAATACCTCTAATTTCCATTCTATAATTAATTTGCTATGGATTGCTATTGCTATTCAATGAACCGCAACTTTTAATGACTTCTACGTAGAGATTGAGTAATAGCACCACAGACCCACCATTTCAAAGACTGCACCATCATCATTAAAAATTATGATAAATTTCTGCCTTGAGTATGGCCCAAACAAAGACATTCTGTCATGATCAGTAGTCCTTTACAGTCAGCACTAAAGCTCAAATGCTTATATGTTGCAGCTAACCTTTCACTAGACAGCCTTCTGGGATTAGTTTGGTAATCTCCTAAGGATGCTAACAAGAGATTTCTCTCTCATGGTAATTTATTCACACATATATGGGATTTCCCATTCCCCCCGCCCCTCTAACATTTTAAAGTACCATTTTTATAGCTGATATATTGGAATATTCTATTTCCAGTAACTGTCGTGTATTATCTTACAAAATAGTAAGTTTGACTAATACTTTATAAATTCTTTTATCATCAGTTACACTGAAAGACACATTAATGACTTTTTTCAGCTATAAAAGTTTGAAATTTCATTAAGAGGCACATGTTTGTACTACCATTCAATTTGATCAAAGAACACTACTATAGGCTTTAGCGATAAAGCTGTCCAAGACATAAGACTATGGAATCTCACATATCACTTAAACTAGTCTCTGCTCTATATGTAATTTAAAACCATGATATATGAGAAAAAATACACTGCAGATAATGCAAAGCCAATATTATGCATAAATTAAACCTATAAAGAAGCAAGAATGTTTTAATAACTGATAAGTACTGACCAGAAAGTGTGTTAACGGATAAACTTTTTTTTTTTTTTAACTACTGTTGATTTTAATTGTAGACACTATGTCCCTAATTTAGGCTGCATTCCCTATCTGCTAAGTAGACTGACTACTGTCTTGGTCATATGGAACACAAGAATTGCAGGATGCAGATTGTAGATATAGCCACCAGACAAACAGGATAAGCACCAACTATTCTGGATATTGAACACTGAACAGATTAATTGAAAAATCCTTTCAACTTTCTGACATTTGTGGTTTCCAAGTCAGGTGTCATCAGTTGCTCAACTACATGGAATCATCAAAAGATCAATCAGAACTCTCAAAATAAAAATGCAACGTTCTTAGAGATATTATGCATATTTACCAGGGTTTAAACCTTGTGTCTACCAAGCCCTAAAGACAACTAAGAAAAAAAGCTGAATTTGAGGCTGTGTATAAGAGAAAGGCCACAGCTACCAACTCATAATAATTCTATGCCAACGCAGCTATCTGCTTGGAAGAGTCTCACAGCAATTAAAAATTTACAATAAAAACAGAAGTGGAAGAGCTGTCAACACCAGCCAGGCGTGTGAATTCTCACATCTGCTCTTATCTGAAACACCAGCTGCGTTGCTGTATAGCTGGATTTTGCTTGCTGTGATAACTGGGTCATCAGCTGACTGCTACGCTGCAAGATCACAAGAGACTTCTAAAATTGTTTCTTGGGGGTAACTAATGACATTCCATAATAAAAAAAAATATAGACCTTATGTTTAATAATAGTAATACAAAGCATTTTATTAAAGCAAAGGAGTTTTTTCCACTAAGTAAGCTGGGACCAGGACTATCTGATCTCATAGCAGTGCTTCAAGTGTTTTCTTCAGCAAACAGGGAGCTAACTCCCTTTTGGCAAGCATTTCTGAATTGAGGTTGTACAGTGTGAAACACTCAAAGCTTTCAGATCTCATAAACTGTTTTTTATTATGGAAATGCTGACTAATCCCTGAAGATATGAATGGTCTTACTATATTCAAAGAAATCTGTCTTTACCTAACTTTATGGATCACTCCAATAATCTACAGGAAGGATATTTAGCAAACAGGATTACTATTGGTTTACGTACCTTATTATTTGTTCTTTAAAGTTAGCCACTGAGGTGGCAAGAGCTCGATTCAATATTAACTTAAAAAAATTATCTCCACAGTAGATAGCCTATTGCTGTATATTGTCATTCTTAAATGAAATTCTATAGCCCAAGAGAATGTGAGAACATGTGCACAGAAAATCATCACTAATGACACCAGTGATTTTATGATAATGATAATATTACTATATAAATGCAAATACTGAACTAATTTCAACAAAAGAAACAGTTAAAATGTTTCTACAATTTGTTTCGACACAGCAAAAGCACTGAGCCTAAGAATGCACTGTAATGCAAAAAGAAAGAGATTTAATATCGTGGTTACCATCTTTCTGTGGAATATCTCCAAAGGAAGAAAAGGATTCCTTCCTAAGAATTACTGATAATTATTGGCAAAGTTTAGATGAGGTCCTTTGTTCAGAAGAAACTCACATCACACTATCCTGCTTGTAAACAGGAGAGCACAAAGTGAAAAGGAAAACCAAACAATCTTAAATACAGGTATGCTTGAAATGTAACAACTGTGAAGTTGTTATACTCAATATTGCCAATTAACCCAGCAGAGATAAACTTAAGAGCTGCACTAAGTTAAAAGAAAGGTTGAACTTACAGTGGAATGTTTCCAATATCGAATTATTTCCTCAATGTCTGTAGCTGGATTAAACATAAAATGATCTCTCCACTCATTCCAGTCTACTGTCATTGTCCCATCAGCATCAATACTGAAAAGAAATTGAACTATATGAGGAAATTGTAGTGGGGATGGGGTTTTGTTCTGTTGCCTTTTTTTTTTTTTTAAATATTGGCCATCACATCAGTGACAACTGACTGTAAATTCCATATGAAGACATCAAGACTGAATCTGCCATGGCCTTTCAATACTATGCTTTTCTCACCCAAGTGCATCTGACATATTCCATTTAAAAACATGACATAAAACTTCATTCTATCAACAACATTTACAGAGAAATGAGATAACATTCTCCTCCCCGAACCAGAAGCTCAAATAGTGACTAGATTTACTATCACCCAGGAACAAATGGAACATGTGAGAATTCCTATAAAGGCACCACTGAAGGTAGCAACACCTTTCAAAGTTATAAGCCCATTTATCTTGTTCTCTGGATTATAAAAATATAATAATTAACAATACAAAGAAGCTTAAACTACTTTAAAAAATAATAATTCCTGACCTTTGCAGGATCTTTTCTGCCTGTTTTTCTGAAATGCTTATTCCCAATATCTGGAGGGACTGGACGACTTCTGATGCTTCAATTTTTCCTTGAAACGTTAAAAGATGATACATACTTAAAACATGGAGCTTATTACACTTAGCACCTTGGAACTCACTAAGTTCCATTGTAACACCTACATAATAGCAAAGATAATGTAAAACCAATTTAAACACAGATGATGTATTTTGATTGCCTGCTACAAGGACTGAGCAAAGCTAAGTACATTAAAATCAGGCATCCAAATGAAATGCAAACATTCAGTGAGTTAAAAACTATTTTATCGTAACAGATACTTAAAAACTTCCTTATAGTTTCTCCATCTGGGGAACAAAGAGCCCCAGAACAATGGACCTGGAAGATAATAAAAAGAAAAAAGACTATAATAATTTATTCTTTCAATCTATAGTAAACTATAATTATGATCCTATTACGTAAAAGAAGTTTGGGTTCCATATTCACAACTTTTTGTCTCAAGTTTAGACAAAGAATATAAATGGAGATAACTTTTAAGGCAGTTTCTTCAAAGAACATTTGAACAAATAAAATAAATCAAGGCATACCATCATTGTTTTTGTCCAGGCTCTTAAACGCCAGTTTCATCTTTTTCTCATGATCTTTAAGATACTGCATAAATTCTTCAAAATCTAGCTGTCCATCCTGGTTAGTATCTCCAGCTTTAAAAATTTTCTGTTGAGAGAAAATTCAACATTTGACTTCTCCAAATTACAGAAGGTCACAAAGCAACAGCAGCATAGCATAGCCCTGGCTTTAAAAAAAAGGATCATATTGGTCACTTTGGGAGTCAAATCAGGAAAACACCTAAGCATAGGCTTCAGAGCTATATTTTGTTAGGAAAATTTAATGGACTCTCAGTATTTTCATAAAGAGAGAAAACACTCAGCAGCTAAGATAGATATAAGACAGTATTATTTATTATTTACATAACTTTCCTATTCAAAGATTTTAAGGTTTCTTACAAGCACTGACAATTTACACCTACAAATATCAAATAATTTGTGGAGGAGGAGGTGAGGGACAGGACAAAATCATGAAAGAGAACAACTTTGTTGTTGTTCAAAGCCTGTGACTTTCCTAGTCATACATGAAATTTGTCAATATGTCAGTAAGAGTAAACAAATAGAGTCTTAACTATCCTCTTTAATCCAGTGGTCTATAATTATTAACTATAAAGATAAAAATACAAATAGCAATTAACTATTTAACTGCTGACCAAAAAAAATAAAGGTCTCGCCTGACTAGCACTTCCATCCCCGAGGGTTTGAGAAGACAGAGCTTCTTCAAACTGAAGCCCTGACAAAAATTTAAAAAAAACAACAGACTTGTAACAAATAGAAGCACAGTTATCTTCCATTTTTGCATGTGTTTCCTAGTAACTGCTCTGCAGATAAGGAACATCTACATGTAAAATTTACTATGAGTTAAATGTATGGTATACAATTGCCAGCACTGCAGGAAACAAGTCTGAAATACAGCCTAGGTGTACACTTCTCCATCAACAAAGGGCCAGAATACTTTACCAACTTTGTGCATGAAAACATACTTTTTAAAAAAGGGAAATTACAGCAGCCCCCCTCAAGCATCAGCCTGTAACTGCTGAGGCTTGTCTTTAAAGGCAAAGCCCCAAGAAGAGTGAAGCCCAAGCTAACAAGCTCTGCAGGATTTATTAGCTTGGGCTTTACACCACAGTAAGGGTTGCTACACACATGGAGGGCTGCAGAGAGAGCGGTGGGGCCAAGGAGAGGCAAGGTCCACAGGACACTGCTACCACCGCTTTCCATCCGCTCTTGCACTTCCACAGCACTGCTGTCTCCTCTGGCAGGATGTGCAGGAAGCGGGCAGGGAAATCCACCTCAAAACCCTGCTCTAGAACGTAAGATTTAAGGGGAAATTATGCCTCATCTCTTCATTTGGGCATCAGTCTCTGTGGTTTCCCTCAATGCATGAAATCCTACAGGGGCAGCACTCTACACAAGACGGACAGGAGACCAACCTGACAGCACAATCTCTTCATTAATTTGCAGTAAGTTTCAGAGCACTTCAGGGTACACATGGTACATATGCTTTACGCATATGCCAAAAATTCTTCCAAATATCTTCTATTTTGCAGACTGCCTTGTGCAACTGTAGTTTCTGAATAAAGTAACTCAAAAAGATTTGCATGGCTGTTCTAATCTGCAAAATCTGGGTTTAATCATTTTGTTTACTCCACTATAATTAGTAGAAGTCCTCAAAAGACCAAAGTCCAACAAGTTCTAGCCTACAGAAACTAAACATAAAGGAAGTTGAAAACTCTGGTGTATTTGTGGCAGGTGTCTGAAAAAAATTGGAGACATCTGAATACACTCAAAAAACCAAAATTTGTAAGATTATCATAGATTTCTCAATGGAAGGGAGGAAGGCAATGTAGTACTCCCCAGTGAAATAAGCAGCAAATTATTTACCTCCCATAATACAGCAAGTTATGCACAATAAAATCAACTCAAGTTACCACACACTCAGATAAAGGTGTTTGGTATCACCTTAGAAAAATAGTGTTCTTAGTACACTCATAAAACCATCTTGGTTGTAATTTCTATTACAAAAATATACTTATCAATTCAGTTTCATGCCCTTGCCAATATGCTTAGGGCTGTCCAGAATTTCCCATTATGAAAAAAAATAGTTTATGTTTATTGAAGTTTATGGATACACTCCTGACCATGACCTTCTAACAAGAAACTAAGAATAGATTAACTATTCAAAAAACCCCAAACATATAAAAACCCCACCATTAAAAATTACTCTAGCCAGAAAAGATTCCCCCCCTCAAAGACACTGCAATCTCAACCTATCTTTTACTCCACGCACAGCACCTCATACTGCAGGATCCGAGTGTGTCCTGCTAGAGTCCCACAAGCTGCTGAGAAGAGGTAATTTATGTGGCAGTCATACGCACACTTTGAGTGAATTCTAATCAACACAAATTGTCACTATTCCCTAGTGCTATCTGAACTATGCAAACAAAAACATAGAACAAGGAAAGTGTTGTTTTGGCTCACACATATGACAAAACTTTAACTAAATTCCAATTACAAAACCTCCACTGCTGAGGATGACGTGAGCCAAAGAAAACGGAAATTCTTAGGAGGTTTAGAGAGCTGGCAATTAGCGTGTGTGAAGGGGGGCACCTTTCATTTCATCTGCCAAATGAGCGGATTTTATATTGCAACAACTAGAAAAGGATAAGCACAAACGTACTCTCCATTCCCCACTTTTGGTTTTACAGTTATTTTCCAGACCTCAAGACAACGTCAGCCACTCAGTGCAGCAGAACAGAAGCAACAGGGAACAAAAACGTATGCTTTTCCTCAGCAGGCACACGCATTTTTCTCACATTACAAATCTAAAAGTTCATACAAACAAAAGCCTCTTGCTGTCTATGAAATGTACTAATTATGTGGATGTTAAAGTTTCACATTAAAAACAGTAATTTGCAAGTTTGTAGAACAAACAGGAACGCTGAAAGGCACTTGCCTTCCACTTGGAGGGCAGAAACTCCCTCGTGGGGGGTTATATACTCCACGGGCATAGCCAGCAGGAAGACACTTGATTCTGTGACAGACTAGCTCCCAGGTACAAACTGCCCATTCACAGCATCAAATAATAGTTCAGGTTGGAAAGAACCTCTGGAGGCCATTGAGCACAACCCTGGCTCAAAGCATGTCTAATTAGGTCAGGTTGCGCAGGACCACATCCAATTGAGTCTCGGACATCTCCGAGGATGGAGATTCCACAACCTCCCCAGGCAACCTGTTCCAACATTCAATCACCCTTGCTTCAGTTCAACAGGGAATCCAACTCTGCTGTTCTGCATTTAATATACTACCAGCTTTTGCATAGTTACAACCACTTGTCACTGTGCCACTTCCTGGTTCACCAACGTCTCTGATGGAGAACTGGATGCATTTTAAAATAGTTAGGCTTACAACAATAGAGCAGGAACCAAACTAGATGCCAGTTTAGTCCTGGGAAACAATGTTCAGTGTGCTTGCCATGTAAAACCTCTCATTTCTTGTTACAGACTTACTGTGAGATCACCTCACCTTTATGTAGGCCCAGCCCCAAGAGGCGTGTCATTTCTTTTCTCATTGTCTATAAACTTTAACCCTAAGCAATGAAGATAATTCACTAGATAAAATGAAATGGTGACCACGTAAATAATTGCTAATTACTGATAGATATTAGGA
The DNA here is from genome assembly GCA_013397275.1 of Burhinus bistriatus. NCBI lineage: Eukaryota > Metazoa > Chordata > Aves > Charadriiformes > Burhinidae > Burhinus > Burhinus bistriatus. The sequence goes on along the minus strand of VYXH01002883.1, from coordinate 26,353 downwards.
AGATGGTTTAGATGATCTTTCCTTTAAATGCTACGGGCCTTCACACATACTGACTACAATGCTTCTGTACTAACCTATTTTGTCATGATGATGCTGCCTTTTTCTTTTCTCTTTTTTTTTTTAATTCTGCTACTGTTGTTCTTTTTCTGCTGTATATTTTGTTAATACAACTGCTTTCAAAGTCTTGCACAGCAAGGCAACACGAATGTGAAAGGCCACAAGTAGACAGAAACACTGAAGAATTTTATTTTTAAATTTCTGAATTATGTAAAGCATGTTGCAGCATTGAATTCCTACTCCTTCAGAAGACCTCTGTATTTGGTGTGGAAACGTAAGCCAGCAGGTCTGTTGAAAAAAAAATCAGAAAAGTTACAGACAGGCTTTATACACACCTAAAAATCCTGACACCCTGTAAGTGACCTGATGAATTATTAGATTACTCTGTGCTAAAGTTATGAACTTTAACACATTCATAGCTACAATGCAAAGACAGAGAATGCAAGACACTAGAAATCATAATGCTTTTATGTAGACTTTTCTTTGAAATTCATAGTTTAATTTTCATATTACTCCAGCATCAATATTTGCATACCATGCGTAAGCCTTCACATTCTAGTTACAAAGCTGAATTGTGTGTGAAATGTGGGGCTGCTCAGTACAAATGATTACCAATCATCTATTAATTAGCCTGTTATTTTAGCTAATTAATATCATGTAAAGAATACTTAAAAGGAACTGATCCATCAAGAAATTACTGGGTGTTTCTGGCTTCCTATCATGCTATCTACAAGACACGGGTAAAAAAACAACACAAAGATATATAATCAGTGCAATTAGCAATTCATTGTTCTGCAATCTACGACTAGAGTTCCAAAGGGCACAGTTACAAATACTGCATAGAAAAAACACCAGCACCACAGCAAGAATAGCATCTTGACTTTGGACATTCACAAATTTCACATTTTCATTTAAAACCAGAGGTACTATACAAAAAACAATCACGATATTCCCTTCTCCTCTTCTCCCCTTTTTCTATTCTTTCCCTCTTCACCTCCAAAATAATTAGCAACAGTCATTCACATAGCTCTGCATTCCACAATTTTAAGTTATTAGAGTGTAATCTTATTGTAAGACAAATTCAGTCACAGGTCAAGCACATGCAACTCTTTTCTCTTTACTGGATATGTACCCTACAATAATAAAAACTAATGTTGTCCCTTTCCTGTTGTCCCTATATCTGCCAAGACTACACAAATTTATGACACACAATGATAACCCAAAAATCAGTAGTAAATATTATTAAAATTGGTCTTGTCAAACTGCATCAGTTGGGAGATAAATCCAGCATAAAGGGGAAAGGGCCTGAGGATGTGTCCACACAGCATTATACCCCAACCAGTGAGTCCACATAATACATGAACAAACTAGACTGTCACTTAACCTCCAGAAATCCTACAAAACATTGCATTTTCAGCAAAAGAGTAATGTGCACTGCCTCCAAAGACCTTCCAACTTGTTCAAATGCTGCATTCGTATCTATTCACTTCCCTCCCAAAGGATACTATGAACACGTAAACAGTACCCAAGCAGGCCCCTTAAACCTGCCACAGGCAGACATCAATGGAGTCCCCCGCTCCAGTACAGCAGACTCGCACCCTTGGCAGTAGCACAGATGCTGCTATCTGCTGCTGAGCTTCCCCTTCCTGTTATTTGTCCTGAGCACCACTCTCCCTGCAACAGGAAAGCACTAGCAGCAGTCTTCTCACTAGTCCATTTCAGGTAATAGAACCTCTATAAAATGAGCCTAAAAAGGAAGAGATGCAAGTCGTGAATATGCTCTCCAATATGCCTTGCAAAAGCTGCTCCCTCAGGACCTGGATAAACTCTCTCAACTCACAGCTATGAATTAGATTCCAAGAATCTGAAACAGCATAAATGGAAGATGCAAACTATCCCTTGTACCTTCATTCATCATTCTGTGCAAGTTACACTGGTATTTTTTACTTTGAACATACTTGGTAGACTGACTTTTTCCATTAAGTAAGACTACTCTGCTACAGAGGCATCCTCACCTTACAGTCATCTTAAAAGATTTACCAGTTTACTTTGTTTGTTTACCTGGGACACACTGCTGTCTCAAGACAGGGATTTAGCAAGACATTTCAACATGCGGTTAAGAGATCTTCCAGAGGTGGGGGTTCCCATATATGGTGCCTCACATTCTTGCACTTTGCAGCAACAAGAAGAATTAATCATTCACTATACCCTGTCACTATTCAGGAAAAAAACCTATCAGGTTAGTATTTAAAAAAATAATTATTTTATCTCCTTGGATGTTTAAAGCATTACGAAAAAAAACTTATTTTCATCTTGCTCTTCCATATGGAGACTACAGCACATATCAATTAAAAGCTTCTGAAGTTGCACACATTGAAATGAAATAATTACTTACATGTTTGCTTACAACTGTCAGATATAGTGCTGAAGATATTTGTGGTATCTCACAATTAAGTCCCCATAATCAGACATAATTGTAACACCTATTATGACCTGAAAAGCAAAGTTTAAAGGAACTAAGTGGTTCTAGTTTTCTACAATCACATGACATAACATCTGTTTTGGTAAAAAGTTGAAGATGCCCAGCTACTCTAAATCTATAGTACCAGTTTTTGGCATACTATTAAGGTGAGAGAAACCTTCATTTCACATAAAGAATGACACACAGACATAAAAGTGCTGAAGCTTATAAGACTGTGAATTGCATATCACGTATGATAATAATTTCTAAGAGTTGACATCGTGTGATCGAAAATGCCCATGTTTCTTCTAGGAAATTGTCAAAGTAACTAGTGCTTTTTATATGTTTCTAGCCAAGCTACAACATAATGAAGAGGCTTCAGTTAATTTGGTCTACTAGCCTTCTAATTTTGTCATGTAAGGGAAGTTACCAAAACTAAGAAGAGCACAAAAGTCTTAATAAAACAGTGGAGAAATATTCATGGACACATTTAGCTCAGTCACTAAACAAGTATGTGCTTTCTGGACTAAGAACAGCTATGTAAGTTCAAGCTCTGAAGCACTATCTAGCTGTAGTTTTTAGAGACCAGAGAAAAGCACAGAAGGAAACAATACACACCTGGCCCTGTTCTCACCCATCCTCTTGCACTGAGATGCAGCACTGTAACACAGCACAGGGGCCTGCCTCGCTTGATGGAATTCTGAATTTTCTCTGGTTTAAGTGTAGCAACACACTTCAAGTGTTCTGAGTATTTTTAGACTTCGTTGGACTAAAATTTTCATAAACACAGTCAATTACTCTAAACAGACCATATTCTGATTGCTGAGAATTTAGTCTCGTTGGGCTCTGTTTCCACCACACAGGAGTCTCATCTCACTGTTTCTTCATCTAAAGGAGCCTTAACATAGCTGTCAACACCTGACAGAACATCTCCAGAACGTAGTTACTCATTTCAATAACATCCTTCTACGGCTAGGTCCAGCACTCGATGTATAAATAGTACCTGAATTTGAATGCTTGGCTGTTCCTACCCCAAACTGAAGCTTGAAATATGGGGTTCGCCTCCTACAAGTTTACTGTAACGATTGATTGCAACAGAAGGAAAGGGTGAACAAAAATAGTACTTCATATAACCAGTCGCACCATTTATGGTACTCCCGCCTAAGAGACTCATGGCATTCTGAAGACAAGATGAGATCATTTGAGATCTGATCCCAGCATCTATTTTGTGTCTCTACTGGACAACTCCACTAATCAAAGTGACTGTACAATAGCTGTTAATGCTGCTTGTAAAGTGCCATTTGATACTGTCACCACACTGAATTCCTTCTTCGTAGGTGTTGACGTATTATGTCAGGAATCTTTTGTAAAGCTTTGCAAAGTTACCCATTCCTGGCGGATAATATACTACAATATAAAACAGGAGTCATCCTGGCAGCCTCTAAGCAGCACACATTTCGGATTTTCCAGTGGTTTACTTTTGTCTGTCAGATACTGACAGGAGGCAGGTCAAGTAGAACACAAAGTCAGGAGCTTCTGTCACGTTGTGCTATGATGTCCTACTATGGGGAAAAAATGATTCTTCCTTAGAGGGATGTGCAACCTGCCTCCAAAGCTTACCACAGGGTTTCACATCAATTCTCGTCTCTACAATGTTACTTCACCTAAAAGAGTGTCTCATCATATATTAAACATTAATAAAACTGCCAAAACAACTGACAAAAAGTGAAATAAAAAGAGCATACCAGTAGTCTATTACTCAAATGGATAGCAGCTTTGTATCTTTTAAAGACATGCATATTCCTTTTAGAGAGGAATTACATTTCAAGAGAAAAGAGGAAAGTAATATTAGCAGCACAAGCACTAATTTATACCGTGACGATGATGACTTAGGATAAAACAAATGACTTTGCAGTGAAACACAGTAACACTCACATGGTCCCTTACCAGGAGCTAACCAGGAAGCAGCTGTGCCCCCCAGAAGTACAGTGACCAACGCTCCCCTGTATGTGGATTTCATCCCATGCAACGGAAGTCAGCCCTGCAAAAGTATTTTTGGAATCCTAACCCAGACCTGCAGCTAGAACATAACAATAGTGCAAGGCCTGAGACCCCGGCCCAGCCATGAGGCACCAAAGCCTACTCTCCTTTAGGATATTCCAAGGTCTGCCCACCCCATAGTGCCACTACGTTGGAAGGGCTAAGCAGTTCAGTAGCTAACACTTTGCCACATTGTGTAATGTTTCCACATCTCACTTCCTTACTCATTAGTTATTAGTAATTATAAGACTACTTCTGCCTCTCCAAACATAAATACAATGATTCAACATCTGACTTCATTAATAAAATACGTTTTTACCAAGTAGTAAAAAGGCATTTTACTGAATTCAGCATCACTTTAGAGCTTGAAGTGAAGTAAGGGGAAGAAGGCAGCTTCGAGCTGCAAGAAAGTACAGGAAGCAGATTAGCTACATAAAGACAGGAAAGAAGCTGGAGGCAAGTCTTACTGAGGCTCTCTTATTAAAACAAGTCTAGTTATTAACAGTTATATATAACCAGGCTAGTTTCTAGTTCAAACTGTGCCCACCATCAAGTTTAAAATAGTGAGCATATAGAAGTTTCAGTGCACTCCAACAATTCTTCCACCCCTCTCAAACGTGCAACATGACTCATGGCTTAGTTTGTTTACGCTGTGTTTCTTAAGCAACTAAGGCAGCCAGTTCCTGCTCTCCATTACATCCAGGTAAGTCTACCTTATCTCTATTGATTTCATGGGTTTCACTTCCAGTTTATCCTGTAGCAACTGAGAATAATTTGACAGATATTCAGATGTGCACTATTAATGAAAGGCACCACACCAATCTTGAGAAAGAACTTGGAACTTTAATTCTAAGTTGCTCAAAACTTAAGAAACACACCACTTGCATTTCAGGGCTTTCAGTGTATTATGCGGCAAGACCACCTTTGTTAAACGTGAGAAAATTAACTGATCACCTGTTCCCCTGTTGTGCACTGTAAGTAAAAACCCCAAATTGTTTCAGTCAAACTGGTACAACAGGTTTTCAACAATGTGTATATAATGTGCAACTGAAGTTCACAACTAGCATGCTCTTAATACTGACAACTCTCATGGATAAGCAAACAGGCCAAACTGTCCCTCCTTTACATACCAAAAACCAAGAACACAAGAAGTACTTACTGTAAAGATGATTTTGACCAGAAGCAATATCAAAGTGAAAGCATGCTTTCATTTATACTCTCACATAAGCATCATTCAACTCAAGAGGCCTGCTGGATACTTTTCCCTTAAGTATATGAGACAGAGAATTAAATGTACCAAAAAGAGGTAAAATACAGACCAAATAATGAGACCATGGGAAAGAACTGGCAGTGTTGCACGACTGGTGTAAGGTCACTGAAACTGAATTATTGACCCAACATACCTCTTAACACTGCAGTCAAAATTTAAGTTCACTTTCCTGAATCTCTTTCAGAAAGTACACAACGGCTAGTATCAGCATGGCAGTGGAATGCTATCTAACCATTCTTTATACCGAAATAAAGAGGAGGACTGTTACGGTAACAGCTCCAGCACAGGTCTCAGCTGTGCCTGTTCAGCCTAACTGAACCCACGCATGCCTTTTCAGCGCAGACTTGCCTTACCACACAAATACTTACACCAACAGAATTGTGCATAAATGATTTTGTATTCTGATCCTTGGGGATTACTGAAAACAACCAGGAAAGTGAAGTTTCTTTTCCAGGTACAGGTCAGATTTGCTACTGCAACTCAGCATCACACCGGAATACTTGATGACTCAAGTTTTACTGACTTGTGAGGTCACAACACTGATAACAGGGGACAAAGGAATGTAAATAGTCCAACCCAATTGCTGCAGAATCCACAGCACAGAGTGCTGTCTGTTTCATGGTTTGATGGCCGCTGTTACAAGTGTGCATTTTTAAATAGAATGGCGTTGGTATCAGACACAGCCCATGCCAAGAAGAATCATTTCCATGTCCGTGTGTTCATGGAGACCTAGCTTCAATAACTAGTTCTGATATTGCAACCTACTGTTATACAGATTTACTTACCTGCTGCCCAAAGCAAACCTTGATTTATTCTGACCTAGATTACGGAAAGGTGGAGTGACAGACAAAAGCTGTAAATGACCATCCTTTATCATGCTGGAGAAGGAACATGCTATAAAATGTCATGCAACAAAGAATCAAAGGAAGTCAAAAGTCGACACACGATGAATAAACCCGGCAGTGCCCGCTTGGCAACAGAACTGCCAACAGCCGTACTGTTAATAGCATCTGCACTGGAGATCCTTCAGTTATAACCCCCAAGCCTGCCGGTACAATACAGCGCCTGGAGCAGGCACAGCGTATCCGGGAACGAAAAAGGCAGGCCCGAGGCTGACTTAATCCAGGAGCGGCCCAAAACCTGGGATGCGGCTCCCGGGTCTGGAGCAGCCCCCGACGCGCCGCCTCGGCTCCGGGGCCATCACGGCGAGCCCCAGCCCACCAGCGCCCCGTCCCTCACGGGCTGGGCGGCGGGATGGGGCGGGCTGGGCGGCGGGATGGGGTGGCCAGGCCGCGCCTCGCCCTCCCCACGGCCACGGAGTGCCGGTGAGAGACCGCTCGCCAGCGGCTGCTCCTCCGGAAGGCAGCGCCGGGCTGAAGCGGCTGAAGACTGGGGAAGGGGGGCCGCCGCCGCGCCCCCGGCCCGCTCTTACCTCCTCCGCCTCTTTTCCGAGGGGGATGCCCATGGCCCGGAGGCCCGTCTGGAGCTCGGCGATATCCACCCTCCCATCTTCGTTGAGGTCCAGCTTCCTGAAGAGGTTAGCGTACCGGGAGT
>VYXH01002883.1:0-10789 GCA_013397275.1 Burhinus bistriatus | reverse complement strand
CGCCTCGCGGGACGGTGGCACGTCAAGTGCCCGTTATTAAACAACTTCGCAACGGCACCGGCCGACTCCTTCGTGAAATGACACGCCGGCGTTCAAGCCTTTGCACGGCAGCGGCCCGGGCTCGGCGGTGCCAGCGAACGGCTCCTGCCGCCCGCGCCCCGCCGCCAGCCGTTGCCGGCAGCGGGCGGAGCGGAGGCGGGCGGGTTTGAAAGGGAGGCGCCGGCTGCCATGTAAGCGCTGGCCGGGAGGCGCCGCGGCCGCCGGGGGCTGAGCTGGGAGCGGCCAGCGCTCCGGCCCGGCCCGGCATGGGAGCGGAGCGGGACGACCGGCGCGGAGGGGAGCTGCCGCGCGGAGCTGACCGGGCGTGGGGGCGGCCCCCGGGGAGCCCCCGGCCCATGGCCTTCATCATGATGAAGAAGAAGAAGTTCAAGTTCCGCGTGGAGCTGGAGCTGGACGAGCTCTCCTCCGTGCCCTTCGTCAACGGCATCNGCCCGCAGGGGGGAGCGCGGCCGGGGCGGGGCGCTGGAGCTCAGCCGGCTCCCGCCATGCCGGGGTCGGGGGTCCGGGGGGAGGGAGAGGCCGCGCCGGCGGCTGCCCCGGGGCTTCTGGCGGCTCCGGTCCCCAGCCGGGGCCAGCGCCGGCGGCTGCGGGCGTGCTGCTCGCCGTTCCCCTCGGGAAGGGAAGCGGGCACGGAGGTTCAAAGCTGTCGTGGCACGGCTTGCCACCGGGCAGGCTGGCTGTCTTCTCATCCCGCCCGCGTTCCCAGCATCGACGGCTACGGGAGAGGTGTGGGGGCACTTGTAGACTCCTCGTCTGCGAGGCTGCTCGCTGCCTGAAGTCGTAACGCTTTAAAATAAATATTGAGGCTCTTAAACACTGAGTAACAGGGGAAATGTAATCCGTGAGTGGATGAGAGTTGTCCTAGAGAAAGCGGTCTCTTGCGCCGTAGCGCCCCGAGCTGTGAAGCCCGCTGGTTGTGTGGGTAACGGGAGGGGACGAAATGTCTTGCCACCAAGTCTGAAGTCACAGCTGTCCCCTGTGAATGCGAGTTGTGCGACCTTCGTGTCTTTTTCTGTTGGACGCTGGCTCACTGTGTGTCGTTCTGTGGATATTTACGTGGAGAGTTAACATAAACAGTTTCGTGCTCTCTTCTTTCCTGTACGTATTCAGGTCATATGCACTACTGACTTTGTTCGTGCTTAATTCTGCAGTGCAAGTACAGCAGTAGACAGGTGTCTTTTTCCTTTTTCTTTTTTTTTTTTATTTCTTCCTTCTTTTGTGCCTCAGCAATAAACCTGTCATCCACCGTGACGGTGGCTTCCCGATCCGCTGATAGCGATGGGTAAACAGAGTGCAAGTGGGTTAATTTTTTCCAGGTGCCAGGCAGAGGCAGAACCTTGTCAATAGGAAGGGTGTGCTGTGGCTTCAGGTCTGGGAAGGAGGACGCTACCCTCCCATTACGCTTGTTCATGTTGCATGGGCTATTATATTACTTTAATGTTATTACAAAAAGGATTTACTGAAAAATGTCTCATAGAATTCTGGGAGCAGACAGAAATCAGGAACAAATCTATGAATATTCAGTTATTTTCTTATTAAAATACTGCTGTTACAGACCTTGCTAAATTATCTGCTTTTGATTGTGTAAATAGAATTAATCAATGAGAATAAAGAGCATAAAAATGGAACTTTGGCCTAAAACCTCCTTATTTAACCATTCCATTATACTACCACGTATAATTAAAGATTAATTTTTCTTCTGTATGGTTGAAAGGTCTTCAACTCATCAGTGTTCTGCTCTCATTTCATGTCTCTTTTTCTGCAATGTTTTGCTCGCGAGCGACTTCTTCGTGAGTAATAGATAATGATCATGATTTTAGGCACTAATGTGCCATTACTGTCCTAATGCAGCCCTTGCTGCCTTGTAGTCATCTTCACAGGCTGACATACATCTTCTAGACAGTATCTCTATTTAAAAGGAGTTGATTTCAGCTGAGCTGATGTTTTTGATACATTATTGTGATCTTAGCCTTTTTTGCCTCACCTGTTTATGATGCTAAAATGAAAAGCTTGAAAGCATACATGCATATCTTTATGAATGTGAACAGTGTATTAGAGTAAAATATGTGTGATAGGAGGTGTACGTAGGAAGTGTCAGTGGAAGTGTGATGATATTAAAAAAATTGTGTTGACGTATTGTGTTGGAGTCAAAGAAGCTTTGAAATTCTTTAGTTTTCTTTTTCTGGGGGTATGGCTTAAAAATAAGAACAGCGGTGAAACATACGCGGGTCTATCAAAGTCCCCGTGAGTGTAACTGGTCCCTTCCTGCTGGACTGAGAAGTGTTGGGGTACGCTGGTAGGAAGGTGAAGAATTCCTCTGCAGTGATCCTTCAGTGCCAATTTAGGGAGTGCCGTTGCTCTTGGCTTAAGAATTAACAGATGGATTTTCACAGTGGTGATTCAGCAAAGGTCTGAATAAATAAGGAAGAAATTAAGTTAACATCAGAGTGGCAGCATTTCAAAACTTGTCAGTTGCAAACTCTTTTTAATGGCCATCATCTTCTAGTTGCAAGCATTTATTAGTTTCAGTGTGAGCTGGCAGTTGTATCCTTAAAGTAGTGATCTTTGTAGTGTTATAAAAGACGTTTGAAGAACTTCATTGTGTTTCAGAAAGTAATATACAAACTAATTTCAAATATTGTATAATACATGGAAAACCTGACTGTGTCTTCTTAATAGCTTTTATTTTTGTTACTGACTGAGGTCTAGTAAACTATAATTTTTGGGGGGAGAAGTTATTGAGAATTAAGTTTTCAAGTTGGTACTGATACAAACTAACTGCTGCCTCTTGCCTTAAAAAAAAAAAAAGGAAAAAATAAAAAATACAGTCATATTAACAGGCTATAAATCAGCCTAACGTTATTAGCATTTTCTTTCCGAAGCTTATTCATTGAGAAAGAAATGTCATAAAAACACAGCCTGGCAGCTCTGGAATAAGGTCGTGAATTGTAATGAAAACAGAGTGAAGTGGTCTTCTTTTCAGCCCTGTGTGGATCATGCTGTATGAATTTTTAAAGCCCTGATCCTGCAAGCAATGTGATACCTACATCATCCCTCTGAACACTGAAGTGGGATGAAAAGAAGACAGATAAAAGTTCAAGCTACTGAAAAATACTTTTTTTTCACCTCTTGGATCTTTACTGAGAAAGAGATAGGGAAGAAATACGTTACAAAGACATGGTCCATGTTATTGCAGACTTGTCAGAGTCCAACTGTTTTTCTGGCCGACACAGATGTGTGCCTGAAGTGTACAGAAATTCTGTGACCAGATAAAAACAGCTGTATAGTGCAGTACATAGTGATCTGGTTTGTGTATAAATAGCAACCATATTAATTGCTTACACATAACACTGATTTTTTATATGTAGTTTTTTAGAACTCAAATTTGAAAACTTCTATTTGAAACTTCCCTATGTGTATTGTGAATATTTACTGTAGGAAAATAAAATTCTGTATTATCATAGAATCGTTTAGGTTGGAAAAGACCTTTAAGATCATCCAGTCCAACCATTGACCCTACTCTACCAGGTCTGCCACTAAACCATGTCTCCGAGCACCACACAGTCGTCCAAGCACGACTTTTAAACACTTCTAGGGATGGTGACTCAACCACTTCCCTGGGCAGCCTGGTCCAATGCTTGATAACTCTTTCAGTGAAAAATTTTTTCCTAATGTCCAGCCTAAACCTCCCCTGGCGCAACTTGAACCTGTTTCCTCTTGTCCTATCGCTAGTTACTTGGGAGAAGAGATCAGCTCCCATCTCACTACAACCTCCTTTCAAGTAGTTGTAGAGAGCAATGAGGTCTCCCCTCAGCCTTCTCTTCTCCAGACTAAACAATCCCAATTCCTTCAGCCGCTCCTCATAAGACATGTTCTCCAGACCCCTCACCATGCTAAATGCTTAATTACCTGACAAAATATTCATCTTTAAAAGTAATCTGGTACTGTCAAATAATATTTTGATCAAAGGACATTGAACAGCCAAGTAGTAGCAGTGTTTAACCCTGGGGAGGAATGTTTGAGTGGGTGTGCAAGAACAGGAGCCTGAAATTCTAGGGAGAATTCTAGGGGTTATAAGCTTTGACTTTACAATGTGGAAAACCTTGAAAGAAGTTGCGGGAGGGGGGAGGTTTTCTTTGGTTGTTTTAGTAAACTGCCAATCAGCCATACAGTGCAATTCCTGCCCTCACCTTTTTGAAATTGCTTTCTAATGTGACTTCTGGATCTTTATAATAGTATTTTTAGATTTTATAACAAAGGGTGGATTTTTAGCGAATAGACTGGATGTATGCAAAGTTACACTAACAAACCTCATCTTCATTTAGAAAACTTCCTAGCTTAAGCCTGGCTTCCTATGAGGAAAGGTGTCTTTCTACATTTCTATTTTTTCCCTGGGCCAATGATAATAGATCTCTCTCTCTGAAATTGCATACATTAATACAGGATACTTGTGCAGATTCCAGGATACCATGTATCTATACGCTGTCTGGTCATAAAATATTGTGCACATAATGTCTATGGCACCATGAAAGGACAGAAGATTATTCCAGGGCAGAAATTACACCTATGAATATTTTGAAGAGAAAAATACTATTTTAAGGCATAGACTTGACTAAATATTAAGCATATTTATTCAAGGCTACTCTAATGCAGACGTAAATATATTGAAAGTATAGGCTGTCTGCAACTGCCCTCACTTTAAGAGGCTGAAGAAACAATTGATGGGCCCCTAGAGCAGATAACTGCTTATAGGCTTGTTGCTATAGAGTTGCTTATAGGCTGCTATAGAGTTGTTGCTCCACTAGCAGCAAAAGAACAGATGGGATATGAGGAAATCAAAGAAGCTTTGGAAAGTAAAGGATCTTATTTCTTGGCAGTGTACTTCCAACACTGTATTGTATAGATTTAGACTACAGTAGCTGTAAGCCTGGTAATTATATTTTTAGCTTGATTTCCACCGGCACCCCACTCAAGGAAAGGACTTTTGGTTGGGGTGTTCTTATGACTGCAGTCTTGTGTTTGGTCACGTTCCCCTGCCTTTGAGATCTGATTTCTGATACTTCATATTGCTGATGTTTCTCTCTCCCTTCTTTTACAAAACAACATTCAAAACTAAGAAGCTGATTATAATTGGTATCTGTGTGACAGAGATTAGGGGCTGTTGACAACTATAGCTTTTTCATCACAACACTTTATTTTCCAACAGATTCTGGGGTAGGTTTTTTTAATGTGCAACACGCTCTTGAGTCCTGAGAGGCAGTCTCAGAGATCTTGCATTACTTGCATTAATATATTCTTATTCCTAGTAGATACAGGCTAGAGTAAGTAATTGTCTTCTGTAGAACTTGATTTCTTATCTTCCGGATAATAAGTACTACTTACATCTAGTGACGCTTGGCTACCTCCTTCTTGACTGCCTAAAACTATGTTTGTTTTTTGTGACTCCAGCAAGTACATTTTCTGCCTCACTTGACTTTTCAAATTGCTTTTTAACCATTGTTTCCCCTGTTGCTGCTATTGTATTTGAAAGGCAAAATTTCTCCTGATGGTAACACACCTTAATGGGCTTTCTGTTTTTAAACAAAAGTGCTTGTTAGAAAAACTTACCTGTCACATGGAATTACTGTCGCTATCGCTCTCACCTTCCTGCATGATGTGTGAATCCTGTCGACAGTCTTTGCAGTTGGTAATGGATAATGCTACTTCTGCTAAGTTTTTCAGCTGTAACTGGATTTGTAGCAACTGAGACCAAGTAAGTGTTCAAATGCTGTGAGGCAAATTGGGGGTGGGATAAAAATCCTAGCTTGCAATTTTGTAGCTGCTCTTTTCAGATTCCCAAATGTCCACTTACTGTTTTCTCAGTTGTGAGACCGTTGGTTGAGCAGCTTCCAGTCCCTGTCCCTCTCTGTAGAGAGGAACAGGTAAGAAGGGGAATTTCTCTACACAAATTATAACTTTTTTTTGACATGTAGTTTCTTTGTACCTCTTCAGCCTTTCATTAATAGTTACAATAAAATGGGTTTAGTCAACAAATTTAGAGAATATGCTTGAGGAAGGTAATGTGATGTACAAGGATTGGTGTGGAGATTCTGGACAGGGCTAAAGGGAAAGAAAACAAGGCTAAAATATTAATGGGAGAGTTCATGTACAAAGGGGGGACGGTAACGGTGTGAAAATAAGAGGGATGAAGAAATCAAGTATCTGAAATAGATTGGAGGAAAATCAAAGAATTAATCAAAGGAGTAAAGAAAATAAAATTATGTCTGAAGAGGGTCATCTTTGGGCTACAGTAGGAGACAAAATGTTGGTACAGACTGCATTTTGCATGGGATGTAACTGGTTATTGCAGATAGGAAAATGGCTTGTTCTTGTGAGAATTTTGTTACTGTAACTGTAAGTACTGGTAAGAGACACAGCAACAGCTAGCTTTTCAGGAAAAAGTTCCTGAAAAGAGATGCATGATGGGCATCTGTTAAAGAGGAGGCGGTGAGGGGAAAAGCTTTTATGCTTAATGTGTCTGGCTTGCGCAGAAGAATAGGCACTTTGCTTTAAAAGAGCTGGTGATGTTGTTGGGGTGTTGTTCTCGCCCTTGACCCCAGCACAGTACATGGAGCACAGTATTTTGCTGTCATAAACTTGCCATTTGCAAGCACCATGGCACCTGTTTGCCTTCATATTTTAAGGACTATTTCTGTTCCGAGAATAATTTAGTGTGGAGGGGAATGCTCGAGATCATGTAGTCCAACTTCCTGCTCAAAGCAAGGCTAGCTTCAGTTAGATCAGGAAGCTCAGAGCTTTGTCCTGTCAACTTTAGAAAATCTGAAAGAATGGGGATTCCAGTCTTTGTAGACAACCTACACCTCTGCTTCACCACTTCTATTGTGAACATTTTTTCCCCCTTATTTTATTGGTATTTCTTATTATTGCCTCTTTTACTTTCTCCGCTCCTCACTAAGAAACATCTGGCTCCATCTTCTAACTCAGTAGAGGTGGCTGAAGACAGTAGTTAGATCTTCCTTCACCTCTTCTTCAGATTGTAAAAATCCCACGTTCCCAACTTCTCCTGCATCAGGTGCTTCATCCCCCTCATCCCTGACTCTAGACCCTCATCTCACATCCCCTGGTCTCGCTTCAGTTTATCAGTGTCTTACCTCTACTGAGAGGGCCCCCAAAACAGAGGCAGTGCTGCAGATACAGCCTCACAGATGTTCAACAAAGGGGAACAATCACTTCCTTTGAACTTCTGGCTACAGTCTTGCTAATGCCGTTGGCCCTTCACAGTGCTAATTCCCTTTCAGGTCTCTGCATTTGCCTCTAACCAGCAGTTTTTCATAAGTAAAAGTATTCCAAAGCAGCTCTATTTCCATGTGATGATCAGTTTATACATCCTTTATAAGAAATACTTGACATGAAATGTTGCTAGTTAAAGATTCAACCTTTTTATTATGAGTAAAAACATGTGGAATAGAAAATGATTGCTCTGTTAAATTTTTGCGTGTGCTAACAGCAAATGAACTGGGGAGTTGTGCACTGTAAACAAGTGGAGCTCTTCCTGCAGAGCCAGCTGTTTGCTGGTTTGCTTAGTGCCGAAATTTGTGAAACATTGAAGCTCTGTTTGTAAATGACTGGTTTTGCTGGCTTTTTTTGCAATGCTTAGGAAAAAATGTTTTTGTTGGAGAGAATGTATCTTCTTATACGCCTCCGGCATGGAGGTAACACAGAGTATTAAAGGAAAACTAAATTGTATTTCTTCCTGAATATAAGAAATAAATTGAAGCTTTGCATAAGTTTATTACTACAGTGTATACTTTGGAGATCATGCTCTGACCTCTAACTTCAAGAGATGCATCTTTCTATATGAAAACTAAATTTAGCATTCTTAACAATTTAAAGTACAGCTTGATATTTGAAAAGTTATATCAAATTTTTTTTGCTCCTTTGTAGCTCAATGCTCTTTAAAGATGATGAGGTTAGAATTGGTACGTGCATGGGCAGCATGTATGTTACGTGTGTTAAATTATGTGTATTAGATGCATAGAATACATTTGAATAACAATTGGTACTGGTGTTGGTGCTAGATCTCTGTTTATTTGTTTTAAAATACCTGTGTTAATTTCATGTTTGTGTTTGTTTTTACTTCCATTATCAACTTAGCAGTAAGGATTTTGGTTTAATTTGAAAGTGAAGGATCTCTTTCTTAGGTGATCTTGTTTATATTTTGCTTTGTGTGTACAGTAGAGATATTAAAAGAAAAGACAGGAGTAAACCATATTGTTTGACGCTTCAGCTGCATGGATCTAAACCAAACAAGACGACTACATTTCTGTGTAGTAAGAGTGATTTTCTTCTGAGGTTCTTAATGCTTTACAAACACCAAGCTACTTGGCAGATCCTGGGAGACTGAATAGTAGTGCTCAGTGTTTTGCTGGAAAGTGGACTGATAAGACAGCCACTCCATTGCTCTGGGAGCCTGTTGCACCAGTACCTATATCTTTCTCTCAACTGTGAGACTGCACAAATTTAAAATAGAAGTAGATTTTGGATAAGAGGGGTGCAAGAGGGTATTCTTCTCTTGCATGCCAAACCATTACATGTTCCCTAGTATAAATGAGAACTCTATATCTAACAATACCTTCCTAATGCTAAAGATAGCCTAGGAAAGGTCAAATCACAGAATCAGAATCACAGGGGATGGAAGGGACCTCTGGAGATCATCTAGTCCAACCCCCCTGCCAGAGCAGGGTCACCTAGAGCAGGTTGCACAGGACGGTGTCCAGGTGGGTTTGGAATGTCTCCAGAGTCGGAGACTCCACCACCTCTCTGGGCAGCCTGCTCCAGTGCTCTGCCACCCTCAAAGTAGAGAAGTTCCTCCTCATGTTTAGATGGAACTTCCTATGTTCAAGTTTGTGCCCATTACCTCTTGTCCTACGGTAATCTTACAGTATAGTACCTGAACCATTGAGGGCATTGCAAGTGTGGCTGATAAACTGTTAGATTATAGGCTAATGCCTTAATTCCTGTCTCTGTAAGGTGGGATCATGATATTGGCATTCTTTGTTAGGTGCTCTGGCATTCTGCAGAAGAAAGATGTTTGGGTTTATATGTATATATAAAATATATATATGACTGGGATATTATTCCTATTTAAAAAGATTATTTCCTACACTAAAAATAACTGTGTTACTCCGATCAACTAAACACTGTATTTGTGTCAGAAGGACAGAGCTAACTGTATTAAGTTTATTCAGCCAGGGATTGATCAAAGGAAGCTGTTAGGTTAGGCGGTAAAAGTTAATATGCACACCCACAAACGAGCGCAGTAAACAAAGGCAGGGGAGGGTGGAGGACCTAAAATAATACCCTGCCCCAGCTATTCCCAGGCCAGTCATAGGAGCCATCAGCCCATCAAAGGCCCATCTACACAAGCCCAAGGACACAGAGGCAGGTGGGGAACTGAAATTATGGACTTGGACAAGGGAATACCCTGTCCGGGCCCCTCCCAGGGCTGTCCCTGGAGAGCCTCAGCCCCATTGTCCAGGCAGGAAACCCATCACATTGAGCTAACACTAAAGCACCTTTTGGACTGAGGGGAGTTGCTGCATAGTGCTATGAGATATGTTATGGGATGCAGGGGAAGAGGCTTATTATGGGATGTTTAGGGGAGGAACTAAAGGTGGAGGAAAGGATGAATTTAGGCGATTTGGGGAGAAACAAATGTGGGGAAAATAGAGAGGGAAGGGTATAAAGGAGTTGGTTAGGTATAAATAGAGTGCTGGTTGGTACATTTGTCTGCCCTGTTTCTAATCAGTGCAGTGTATTGTATCTTCATATTAAACTACATTCTAACTCTTTCCTGGGTGAAGGGCTCTCTGTTCAAGGTGTATGGGGGGGCAGAATCTGAGTGCCAGCAACTGGAGTCACGACTATGCATCAGAGGGCCCGAGTGTCTGTGGTGCCAACAACAGGAGAGACTCGAGTAAGTGGACTTAAGTGCCAGCCATGGGAGTGGGACCGTGGGTCAGAGGGGCCTGTGTGTCTGTTGTGCCAACAACTGGACTGAGCGAGAGTCTTGGTGCCAGCAACTGGCCTGGGATTGTGGGCCAGAGCACCCGTGTGCCTAGGTGCCAGCAACTGGAGAGACCAGATGAGACAAACCAAGCGCCAGCCACTGGGGTGGGACCAGGAGTAAGAGACCTGTGTGCCTGTGGTGCCGGCAACTGGACTGAGTGCAGGTGTGTCTAAATGAAATCAGGGATCAAGCCAGACTAGCTGTCAAGTAGGTGGTGTAGCCTGGAAGCCATATATATATATATATGAGTCTTGCTAGCAGAGCTCTGTCCTGTTCAGGCAGAGAGGAGTGGGATGAGACTGTTGGTGCCGGCTGTCTCTGTGAGTGCTCTGTGTGTCTGTCATCAGTGTGGCTGGCTGTGTGTGTGTGGTGCGTGTGGGTGCTTACCGGGAATACACCTTCAGCCTCGCTACTGGTTGGATTGATCTGGGGAGTGGAGCTGCAGCAACCTTGCTTCTCTCAGGCTTTCAGATCAACATGATATGTTTTCCCCTAAAAGAAGCAATATTGGAAAATCATAGAATCATAGAATCGTTTAGGTTGGAAAAGACCTTTAAGATCATCCAGTCCAACCATTGACCCTACTCTACCAGGTCTGCCACTAAACCATGTCTCCAAGCACCACACAGTCGTCCAAGCATGACTTTTAAACACCTCTAG
>VYXH01002880.1:0-25192 GCA_013397275.1 Burhinus bistriatus | reverse complement strand
CACCCCCCCACACACCCCCTTTATTGTATTTTCTCTTTCTCTTGAGGCAGGAGGAAAATGAAGTCAGGTATTACTAAGCAATGGATATACTGAGTCTCACTGTCAAAGGGATAAAAATTCAGTCTCTGATTTAAATGTGTGTCATTGCATCCACCAATCTTTTTCACTCATTTTACAGTGTAAATTCATCCTTCTGGTTACTTAGCACAGGTTCCTCTAGTGAGCCAGAGCTATACGTTTCTTTTTTAAGAAACAAATGCATGTGTATCAGTTGAAAACCATCAGTACTGGAGTTTTGTCTTTGTTTTGGTTTTAGTTTTTGTTTGGATTCTTTTTTAGTGTGTGTGTGAGGGTGTTGGGCTTTTTGTTGTTTTTGTGTTGGGTTTGTTTGATTTGTGTTGGCTTGGTTTTTGTTATTGTTTGTTTGTTTGTGTTTGTTTTTGGTTTTAGGAAATAGTCTT
This sequence comes from Burhinus bistriatus, assembly GCA_013397275.1. Classification (NCBI taxonomy): domain Eukaryota; kingdom Metazoa; phylum Chordata; class Aves; order Charadriiformes; family Burhinidae; genus Burhinus; species Burhinus bistriatus. The sequence goes on along the minus strand of VYXH01002880.1, from coordinate 24,731 downwards.
AAAACTTGGGTGAGAAATAAAATTTGGATGGACTAGAAGTATATGGTTGTACCCGTATGTGGAGTATAGAAGTGTATGATAGGAAATGTTGCTAAAAGCTCACCAGTTTTAGTAGTTAAATGGCAAGACTCCAGCAATTTCCTCATAATTTTTAGGTCTGTATCATGAGTAGCAATTCAATCTGTATCTTTTAACCATCAGGTTTTGCAGAGTTTCCATTCTCCAGCCATTTCTAAATCGTAGTTGTGTCTTATAATCCCCTGTAGACTAATAATAGAGACTTTATATGGCATCATAAACCAAAATTCGAGAAATAATGAAGAGCAGTTCAAAATCTAGAAGGCAGATGTAAGGGCAACATGAAATAAGTGGTACTTATTAGTTGTAGTTTTATAAAATTAAATCATATTCCATGTGACAGCAGTGACTTTTCAAAGCCTGTCGCTCAAGCTACCAGATAAAGTGAAAATCTATAAAACCTCTGTAGAATTGCTTTGTTTTTAAATGGTACTTTTCAAGGGGACTCTCCCGATGCTTCAAACCCTGTAATGATTTTGTTCACAGTCCTCAGCAAATTAGTCTGTTCTTTTGATAAGTAATCAATGGTTCTCGCATCTACTGTACAAACAGAAAAAATATAGTTTGATTACTGGGAAGGTGTTGGGTTTTTGTTTTTGTTTTTATTTTTTTTTATTTTATTTTCAGACTTTTAAAAATAACTATAGCAGGTTTCTCTTAAGCTTATGAATTAACGGAATTCTTTTTCACAATGTCTTATGTTAAAATATGTAGTAAATTGTCAGTTAGTACTCTTTGAGCTGTTCTGCTTTCAGTAGCACTTTTACAGATGTGTAAAACTTTGGCTGAGCTATTAGAATGTGCTGTTAGATAGATCAACTGACCTGGTTGTCTCAAATTAAATATCTTTGCTTGTATCCATCTATGAGTTAGGAATATCTTGAACACTGAACAGAGATCTCTGTGACCTTGATGAATGTTTTCTGCTGTGGTATATGTGAATTATTGGTATTGTTCATGCAATGTATTCATATTGATAATTTCAGTATGCAAATGCAGATGAACTCTTGGAAAACTGAAGTTTTAGAGATGACAGAAGAAAGAGTGAAACTAATAAAGTAAAAAGGCAAGTGCGGTATGCTGAGCTTTATGCAATCCATGTAATTACTTGAACTTCCTTTCAATAAGTAAATATGTATATATAAATTTTTTTTTTTCAGAAGTATAACATTCTCCTCTACCTTTTACCATGGACTCTTCTAATATCATTGGACCTCTATGTGCTTCTTAAACATTTTCTTTTTTTTCCCTGGTGACTGCAGTCATGGCCTCTGTCTTTGGGCAGAACTGCAAAGCAAAGCTGGGTGGGCCTCTGTGATGCTACAGCCCAAAGGTGACGGTGTTTGCTTTTTCGGATTTGATACACCTCCTAAGAAATCTCTACCCTGCTTCCATTTCAGTTATTGGTTCTATGGTGCTCATGAGTTAACCAAAACAAATGGAGAAGAAGAACAATGTACTCAGGAAACAAGAAAATAGTGTGAATTCTACAGGATGTTAATGTAGCTTTTTCATTCTTTGTTTTTAATTGTACCGTTAATGAGGCCTGATATTCCCATGTGGCAACTACTTGACATAAATCAAAAGAATTTTAATTACTCCAAGAAAGATGATTGATTAGAGCTACCTTTTCTTTAATTGCATGTTTGTCCATTTAGAATCTAACACAAATGATTACTTTTTAAGTACTAAACCTTTAACTGGTTTTAGAGGAAGACAACCAGAAAACTAGAAAACAATATTTGTTTTACAGGTATATAACCTACACAGTCTTTGTGAGCAATCCTTTAACTTCATTTTAAAGTTTTTACTACATTTCTGTTAGTTAAAATACATTTACTGTTCCACCAAATCAACTTCTGCTTCTTCAGAGGCAACTTGAACTGGAACTTTTGGCTTCAGTGGAACAAATTGCAAAACTTAGGAGAAGACCTGATGCTTCCCATTCAGGTACTTACATATGCTACAATACTGCAGTCAGAGAGCAGAACTGTTCCTCATACTTATGAACTGGAAAACATGCTAAGAAAACGGTTAAAACTGAATTAAAAGACATAGATATGAATTTCCATGTGAATAACTTTAAAATGCACCTACATACTTCAAAACAGATGTAAACACATAAAGAACTCCCACCCAATTCCCTCATCTTCTTTCCATCAACAACTTCATCATGTTAACACATTTCTAATAGAAAGTAGTCAAAGATACATTCTTTTTCTAAAATAAATAAAAGAAAAAGAATTTTCAGCTTCATAACAATGACTCTGACCATAGAAGGCTTGTAATGCTTTGTATCTGCTCTAGTATGCGTTACCATCTGGTGTCCAGTGGGAGAACTACAACATGTATGTGTTTGTGTATATATATACATGCACATATCTACATACACATATAGCTACGTACATGTCACAGTTATGCACATTTTTAATGCATTGCCATCTGGTGCCTGATGTTAAAATTATATCATAGCGAATGAGATTTAGAATCCTCTGAAGGGAACTCACAGTGTCAGGATCCTGAAATGTTCAGCATACAGTTTAACTACAAATTATTAAAAAAAAAAAAAAAAAGTGTATCAGAAGCTTCTGTTAAACCTAATGTTATGTTAATGAAATATAGTGAACACTGACCCAGACCCACAAAGAATGAAGCAAAATATTGTGGAGGTATTGAACTGGAACTTAAGAATTTTGGGTTTTGATTGTTGGTTTCTTAACATAGTTTTTGCTCCTTCTGTACTAGAGTCAGTAGCTGTGACCTTCCATACAGATGGTACTTAAGAACACAATTAGTAATTTTCTAATTCATATTCTAGTTCTGAAAGAATTTGTATGTATTTGTGATGTGGCTAACTCCCAATTTATGATGGTTTAAATTAATTATAAATATAACTAATGAAACTCAGGAACTTGTATTTCATATTTATAGATATCTTTCAGTTCATGTGAAGGAGTTTTCTATTGACTTCCAAGTTATGTATGAGAAGCTTTTTTTATCTGAGGGTATCTGAGACTGAAAAAAAAAAAAACGTACTATTTTTCTCCAGGAAAAATCAGTCATGCAACTGTTCAATAGTGTATTAGTCAATTGCGCCAAAAACTTTTCACCAGAATTGCTAGTTGGGAACAAAACTGAAAGGAGAAACAAACTGGATGGACCATTGTTCCGGCAGATATCTGCAAACATAACAATCTATAAGGGGGAAAAAAACACTATACATCAGTATCAACACTAACATGGAAGTCCATAGTTCATGTGGAATAATGTAGAAATCAAGGTTGGTTTGGAGAGTGAAGGAGGTTGGGTCTGTCCTCAAAAACTGAATTTACAAGTAAATACCATTGGCAGTTCATATTGCAGACACATTAACTCCAAATTAATTCATCTTGATTAAAGTTGTTACGATGAATATCAAAGACATTAATAATGATTAACCTATTTATTGCAGCATGTTGCTGACTGGGATAATATTTTGTAAAACTGGCACTAGTATTGTGCATCTGTCTTTGCTATTTATGTAGACCTAGATGCAGAATAATTTATATGACCACTGCTACAGCACTAAAAATGTAGGCTTTATGAGCTTGGCTGTTTCTATGCCTGATTGCAAATTCACTGGCACATGCCAACAGGCTTAGTGAATGCCAGATGAGTTTCTGTTTCTTCGTTTTGTAAGCTTGTGTTATTACATATCAATACATTTTTGATCCTGAATATAGACTAACTACTCAAAAGTGATGGGCTTAACTTATATACTTTAGGTGTCTTTTCCAAGAGTCATATGAAAAAAAAAGGTTACATGCAAATCAAAAATTCTCTTTATTCACATTGCTCACCATTGGAATTTAAAAGATACTTTAACCTCTTTGAAGTTATCTAAGCCACTCAATAGGACTATTAGATATAAAGAAAGTTAGACATACATATAACTCTTCAAGGCCGACATCTGAAACTCAAATGCACGTTGTCTTGCATAAGAATGGAATAAATATCTACTCTAAATAATACTGAAAGTTTAACTACTTTCCAAATGCTCCATTTAGTAGAAGAGAAGAGAGTGTGCTTTTTCAATTGTAGTAATACCTAGAAAACAGCTGGCTTTTTACATTTTCAGAGGTTGTTCAAGTATTAAGGACTTAAACTCTGTTAACACATTTCTAATAGAAAGTAGTCAAAGATACATTATTTTTCTAAAATAAATATAGGCAAAGAACAAAATATTTTCTTCTCTGTTCTTTTAAAAGAAATTTTATAAGGTTTTGACATAGAAACAAACAAACCTTATTCATGAATGAAAGAATAATTCACGAAAAGCTAAGAAGTGTCTGATCACCAAGTAGATGAAATCTAGTGATAGGATTGGAATCTGTTCTGTTGGGTATCAGGAAAAACATGACATGTATTGTGGCTTACCATTTCTATAATTAAATGTGATTTGGAGGCAAGAAAGTAATGCAATATGGCAAAACAAATGCCTGTTCTTTTACATTCTTTTACATTGGAGGCGGAAGAATAAAAGAAAAGCTTACCTTTCTGAGAGCAACTATTTCTGCCTTCAACAATCAAGCTGTAAAAGGTAGTAGAAAAGAGAACCACATGCTCTGTATTATATTTGTGCCATTGGACTTTGTAATCCTTCATTAACAGGTTCTATTAAATCTTTTCCTAGTTTGACTAACATGCTCTTTTAGCAAGCTCTTAATCATAAAAATCTATAAGCCAAAAAGTCTCTTTTCTGAGATAGGTATAGCAGGAACAGCACTGAAATGCAGGGGTTTTTTTCTGTTTTGAGTCGTCCAGAGTTTTCACTTTTTCGGTCACTGCTACTGAAGGGAAAGCAGGATACAATTGCTTACTTTTGGTGAGAATACGGGCATCTAAGGAAAACAGGCAATCAGAAAAAGCTTTTGTTGAGATATAAATAAAGATATGCGCTACTTTTCTCATTTTTTAAAACCCTTTAATTAATGGTGATGCAGCCTATGCAAAGCAGTGCACTTTATTTTCTGTTGACTTCCTGACCTTCTGATGAATCTGAATTGATTCCTGTTTGAACTGAAGTTTCATTTAGAAAACAATATTGGATAAAAAATGCACAGAATCCACCATAACAGCAGCTAATTTACTCTCTGTTAAACAATGGGCATTGTGATCTAGTCTGTACCGGTCTACATTCAGTGATAACCACTGGAGAACAAAGGTAACCTTCTGGTTGATGGCTAGCAGATTGTAAAGCCCTCTCTTACTTTTTGTTTTCAACTTTATGTTCTTTTTACGGTGCTGCAGTAGCTCCTTGAGCTTCTTTTGTTGTAAGGCTCTCTTCACATTATCAACACTCTCTCTGATTTATGGACACCATCGTTACAGTAGTAGTCAACAAACGTCAAATGAGAGGCTATTTGTACTCCTTAATCTTACTCAGTGTTCTCCTTTTTGCTCATCCAAGGATAACATTTTTTATTTTGGGCACAGCACAGCACTGAGAGTTCATTCATCATTATCCATGAGTTCTTTTCAGAATCATTGTTTCTCATGGTAAATTTTACCAGGATAGGTTTTGTGATTATGACATATTTTTTTTTATTTTTGTTACTTGAACTTAAATATGGATGTATCATAACAATTATTTATTAGTCTATTTTATTATGTTTAGCTTTCCAAGACATTCTGTTGCCTCCTAGAGCCTAATTTAGGATGTGACCCTTGCTAATCCTCTCAATAAGCAAGAAGTGCTCTCCTGTATTTCTAAGGCATCATCCCAGAAGCCTACTCTTTTGACTTCTTCAGCCAAACCTGACAACAGTGATGGAAGCCAGAGAATCTGTTAACCCATTTCTGACAATAACCCACCCCACATATTTAAAAATCTAGCTATCAGGTAGCATGACCAATTAGGAATAGATTTGTAACAATAAAATAATTGGTGAAAAGGACCTGGTGTCCCCAGTGCAAGCATTTGGGTGGAATTTACTTCAGATTTGCATTAATAATTTGCAATAAATGAAGCTGACATTGTAGAGGCACCTTGTGACTCTGATAAAGATATGTTATTTTCGAAAAAAAGAAAATTTCCTCCACTTTTCTACTTCTTTAGTAACCCTCAGATAACTACAACCATTAAAGATTTAACATTATAATAATGCAAATCTTCCCAAGACCTTTGAATAATATAAAAGGGCATGACTGTATTCTTATAAACAGGGTGTTCCAAAGCTCCTTTTTATCATCTTTGGGTGTGTACGTGGACAGCTAAATTACTTATTTTTTCCATATTTCTTGATGCTTTGATTAATTCTGTTGTTAACATCTTGATTTTTGCCACAAACTTGACTACTGTAAGCTGTTCCTCTTTTGCCACCTTTTAGCTCTTTTTAATAGTAAAGTTTTGTAGACTATTCTAGCCTACCTGTTCCTTAAAAAAATACATACCCCTCAAATAGCAGAAGAAGCTATAACTTTTTTAGACAGAATCTCACAAAATCAAGCCACTTTCTTTGTATGTTTTACTGTATGAAATATTCATCTCCGTAATTTTATAGCTTCTGTCTTTCTTGTATACTGGTAAGAGTGGAACTATTGTGAAGATAATCTTATAATCTTCTCCTTTTCCATTTTGACAGTCAGAATTCAGTTGTAATTTATGATATATCCCAATCAGAAATGTAATCAGGGATCTTTAATGCATGGATTCCTAGCTACTGGCTTCAAACACATCAAATTTTAGAGTGACATCTAAGATTCTGGGATTTAGAAAGTAGCTGAACTATCCTTTCTTCTGGTTCTTACAGGGTGTACATTATTTTTAAATACCTTGTCTGAATACTCAGAGCTCTCTGTCGAATGTACTTGATTCCCATATGCTGTGGACTGAGCAATTGATCCATTGATTTGCCAGCTGAATATTTTCACCAGTCTCCATTCTATTCAAGCAACTGAAATTCAAAAAATGTCTGCAGTTTCTGTAATGAAACATACTAACGGCTGGATAGCTTCTTAGTATTATAGGCTTCTCATCCTAATGTCACCTTCACATCTGTTATGCTGCTGGTAATTACTGACTGTCAGGCGATCTCCATTTTTATTTGACCTTTTGAGTCTTTTCCTTTTTCCTTGAATCACAAGTACTGATGTTCCTCAAGCTACTTGGAGTTTTCAAGGGCTGGAGTTGATCAACAGAGTTATTGCTACAATCAATCTGTGCATTATCAGATTCATCTCCCATTGGCAAGGTTTAGGCCTCCCACTCTCCACTGACTGGCAGCGTTGTACCTGCGGTAATCTTCAATCCTGATTGCATGTGGGTTTGAGGTAGGAACAATCTTTCAGCACTGAATGAGGAGAGTTTGAGTCTTACCAGAAGTCAGCACAGGCTTCATGTTGTTATAAGGGGATGCATTGTATGCGTATGACAGACATTGGTATTTGCAGGCATAGAAGTTGTAAGCAAGCATTTTTTCAATCTAATTCTCAAATATTTAAAGATTATTGTTGTTTTTTTTTTTTTTCTCTATGTAGTACAAACACCAAGAAAGCACAATATGGCTTAAAAATAGAAATGTGGAAATACATTTATTCCTCATAAAAGTTAAATACGGCAGTGCCCAAAGTGGTGTTTCATTTGCAGCTTTTTAAATTTTCTCTGAGGGTACAAATTATCTAACAACTCCAAGTTGCTTTTATCTTATCTTTCAAGTATTTAAAGGAAAACCTATGTTACCTTGCATGTACTTTTCTATAGTCTTGTATGGTGTATGGCTATTTCTTCCCTTAAGTTAATCTTTCCTTCAGAAATTCTTCTGACAAACTAATTACTAGATACACTTAAAACAAAATGTCTCTCTACCTTCTCCATGCATGGCATAGGTACACCACCTTCTTACAGCTCCGATGCTGGATGCTGTGGTTTCATATCTCATTTCTTCTACCTTTAAAAGACATAAATGACAGAAATCAATAACGATATGAAACTGGTGGACAGAGGAGGAGGGCAGCATTGTGCCAATCTAAGACACAGAAAACCCCTTTGTACAGCATTCTTATTTACGGAGTTATCATACTGAGAACTAAAAAGGAAAGAAAAATATTCTATTCTTACAGTTATTGATTGCAGAATCACTGTGTTTTATTTTTGAGCAAACCAATTTTTTTACTAACGTTTTATTCATTGAAAGAATTGGAAGTGAGTAGTGGTTAAAATTATTTCTGAATATTGCTCAAATTCAGGCACAATTTTTAGATTATAAAATGAAGGGAGATTTTTGATCCATTTTTATTGTTGTTCTGAAAAGGTCTCAAAATGAAGTGTATCTAAATGTAATGTAACAAGAATAAAAAGTATACCTCTGCTAGTCTGAAATCCAGTATATATATAATTTAACCTGAAATTTGGGAGGGAGAGATTATTAGAAAAAGAGAAATGAATTTCACTAAGAATTATTTTGAGAACAGATCAGCCTTGGATCAGAAATAACAGTTTATTTGCACATTTTCACATAGGTCACATAGCACTGCTCTTGGGGTATAAGTAATAACCCTCTACTTTTGGTGGACTTCAGGGATAATAAAGCATTCCAGAGTCTCTATCTTGGTCAATGACTAGTCTCAGATTGTTTATTTTGTAAAAAATGACCTTTTGTTTGCTGTGCTTCTTTAGTGGTGACTAATAGAAACAATACCAACTCCATGAGGGACCTTTACCTCAAATAAATGTTGGCCTAACATATGAAACACAGATCTATTTTGAATATGGATGACTGCAAATAAATATGCATGTGAAAGTGTAATAAGGAAACTCAAAGACATTCCAGCTACACTCTCGTAACCTCCTGTTTATGTATTTTTCATCCCAGCTCAATTTCCAGGCTAACAACTTGCATGCCTTTTAACTATCAGTTGACACTGACTAGAAGTTTATTTTGAGCTCTCTGTGTACATTGGTCCAAATCCTGAGTGTTTAGCATAAGTTTACAAACTAACAATGTATATGAACAATGTAATTTTATTTCTTTTAGTTCACCTTTTACATTTATTGGTACCTATATGTGACTATGTACCTACAGCCATTATTTTCATTAAATCCATTTGAGGATTTTCGGTATTGTCTCCAGCAGATCGAATTAATAGATTCTTGTGGGCCTATTTGGTGGTTGTCTTCCTCCAATCATCATTTACTGTTTTTAACTATACTGATGTGTGGTGTCTTGATTTAAGAAGTTAGCCTTTATGTTAGCATTAACCAACGATGTATGGGATGCTGTGTTGCTTGAAGTCCAACGCTGTGTTGCTTGAAGTCCATATTCTCTGGACCATGTTAGCCTTAATCAACTGATAATGATGAACAGGATGCTGTGTTTGAAGTCCTTACTCTCTAGACCATAACCAGAGAATACCTGGGGTCTACTGCATATAAGATGAGTTATTTGACAGCCTGGCAAGACAGATATCTAGCTGGCCAACTTGGCAACAAAACTTACTTTTAAGGTGTCCAAAAGTGAACTGCCTTCATTATAATACTGAAAAACACACCCACGGGTCAAGAAGACCCTTGTCCAGGTGAAGATCCTTCCCCCGTGCAGGCACAGTGAGTGAAGAGGATGACACAGCAGATATAACTATATGCAAATTACTAACGAATCGTTGTAACTGGGAGTGGGATACCTTGTAACTTTTGTGTATGATTACGACAAGGGCGCCAGCATAAGGTGTGCTGGATTTGTGGAAATTCCACCTAGCACCCAGGCCTGAATAAATACAATATCTCTCCTGAGTGTGTGAGATTGGTTAATTGCACGTCGGGCACGAGTCCGCTTTTTGGACAACAATACAACTCCAGAACTATCTTAGGCTATTGTGCAAATTGCTGAAATTCAGCCATAAAATTCTATTTGTTACTTTCTGTCCTGGCCAATTTTGAAATTTCAGGGTAGGAATTTGCTTTTATTATTCATGAGTATTACAGAGTGTAATTCATCTATTGAATATTTGGAGACTTTAAAATGTGTTGTCCAAAAATAAGCTAATTGTTTATACTTCTTCCGTGGTCAGTGAAGAGATATCTAATGATCTTAATATAGTTGCAATGAGCTATCCTCTGGAACTACCTACTTCACATCATTAATCATAACGGGAGCCAAAGCAAACATCTAGCACTTATACAACTATCTTTCAGATACCTAAAATCCTTTTATACTGTGAAAGGTTTGGGTTGTTTTTTTTTTTTTTCTCTTCTGAAAATCTAAATATATTATGACTTTCATCAAATATTTTGGAGATACATTTCATAACTCAGAGGATTGTAATGACATTTTTCACTGTTAGAGATGCTGATTTTCCTATTAAGTTTGTAATTGTTGTTCTGATACCTCTTTTTTTTTTTTTTTTTTTCCTAAAAAAAACCAGTGTTTCAAAAATCCCCAAATCATTCTAGTGGCTCTCTAGAAGAAACTTTATTCTCTTCCTGTATGGTTGGTAATTTAAGTGTGTTTGTCTAGCATAGCGTATTCATTACCTCTCCTTAGCAGTGCAGAATTCACAAAGGCACAATGCGCAGTAATAAACTGCTGGTGATTCCCTCTTAAACTGTTCAGATAGAATGAAATAATGAAGAATTGACTGAGCCAAACATTTGGGGTCATCCCACTGTATTTTCAGAAGAATGATTAAAATCAAAATACTTTGAAAGCAGTTAAAGCTTGAAGCTTAGTTTTATTTCAATATTCACTAGTTTTTCCCCAAGTACAATAGGACAAATGCTTACTACATTCCAGTTTCTGATAAAACCAGGATGTTGTTTCATGTTAGATGCTGTTTACTATTTAATTTCAACATCTTTACTGAAGCTCTGCTTGATGTACAATGATGTGAGATGGGAAATCCAATTTTTTAAAAGGAAAAGTTTTCACTGAAAATTGAATGTGGTGAGGTTGGCAGCTCCCCAAATGATGCAGGAAAATACAATAAATAAGCTCTTTTGAAGAGCTGAACAACACTTGAAATATAGCCAAGACCTTGTTTCCTAAGGCCTACTGAATGCAAAGGATGTACTTAGTGTGGGAACTGCTTAAAGAAGTAGCTGCAAACAAATGAAGGTACGGAACTGTTCTACTGTTTTAAAACCATAGTCTGTTTATGTTTCTGACACAGCATTGGAAACAAGTTTGAAGTACAATACCTTATTCTAGTTATTAACATCATTATTTCTGCTTGTGGTCTTTTCTATCTTAGTGAAAGAGAAAGTTTTCAGTAGCTATCATAAAACAGCAAGTGTTCTTGCAAGAGAATCTAAATATGCTTCCAGAACAAGCAGCCCTATCAGCTATTCCTGTTTGTAGCGAAGTGAGCTTTTAGACAAATTATCTTTAGGAAAAGAACTTGAAGTCTAGAGGAAAATTTTGCAATTTTCTCACTTCTTATGTTCTAAAAGTAGCATCTTAGGTTCTACTTCCAAAATATTGTCCATAGACTACTAGTTTTGTGGCATGGACAAAAGTCCAGCAGCTGTAGAAAGCATTAGAGCATCCAGCTGCTTTTCTTCATAAACTGGGTAGAAAAAACAATCACAACAGAGAAAACAGAAAAAGAAGCATGTAAGTACTCCAAACAAAACGCTATAGCACAAAGTCAGCTGAGTTAGTCAAAATGTTCTGTCTCATCTCACTTACAAAAATAACTGACTTAAATGGGTTAGGAGTCTTCACACATTCTCTTTTCTTGACATCCCTCTGTGTGAACTAGCAGTAATAAAACTTTTCTGCACCAAAGGAATAAGATAAATCCATTTGTCTTTATCATGGTTTCAGAAAATATTGTCACAGGGACCACAGAAAAACTTGTAAGTAAAGGAAACTAATGACCTTATTTCTCAAAAGCCACTGAACAGACATCGTATAGTAAAAACATGTCAGTTCTGAATTAAGTGACATCTAAACCACTAAAATTCTCTGAAGAACCCCCCAGAGCAAACAAAATTCATCAAATTGCACTTTTTATAAGTATAAAATATATTGCCTTAGAATGGTCATCTGTTTCTGGATGTTTTGACCTTCTACTTTTTGGTGGAGGAGTTCCCTTTAAGTATAAATGACTGAAGGTGAAAGCTAGCTATGTCTTATGTTTGTATTTCTGCAGTTCACGCTTTCCCTACCAAGAGCTTATATATGTCTAAAACTATCACTGCATACAGCTTCTCTCCTGAATATGATTTGCAACCTTAGGCAAAGAAGAAATAAATTTATATATATTTTTTGTTTTGTTTTGTTTGGGTGGAGGAAATCTTGTTTGTCCTTTCAGGTATCTGTCTTCGGTCTTCAAATTTATAATACTAAGTTTTGGGAGGAGAGTAAAAAAACCTAATTTCCTCTTCTTTAAAATGTTTTAGACATGTTTCTTACTACCATTTTATTATTTTCCCTGGTGCTAAAGACAGTCTTTTTGAAGTGCAAAACCCAATAAATCCAATAATTATACATGCACAGCATCAGTTATTAATAATAGATGTCCACATTTGTTTAAACTTAGCCCTTTACATGTGAGGCGTTTACACTGATCACTGCAAGTCAGCAGCTTCTGAATTTGGATTCATTCTATACACCTTTTCTAGAATTGCAACCTAATCTGTGGAAAGTGTGATTCATTAGATTTGATGTTGTTTTTTTTTTTTCTTTAATATCCTTTTCTGTTAGAAATGTAATCAGAACAGAGCCTTTGAGATCTTTTAACCCTTCAATTCAGATAATTTGGGACTATACGCTCAGTTTACCTGCTGTTTTGATAATAAATGCTGTTTTGATAATAAATGAAAATTCATCCTCCTAAGAATTTTGACCTGGTTAGTTAACCCAAGTGCTGAATAACAAGTGCACTGGTTATGGACTTGCTATTGACTATGTTACTTGCTAATGGACTTTGGTGTCCATTAGCATTGCTTGGCAGACATGCGTAATAGTGTATTAAATAGTGTATTAATAGATAACACATGATAGTGTACTAATAGATTATAAAGTAGGAGAGCTGACGGACATTTAGAACTGCTCGACAGTGGCATTTAAATGATTTTGAAAGTTTGGTCTTCACACCAGTTGAATGTATACTGATTTTCTAAAAGTTTTTAAAAATGTATAGCTAAGTACCTCAAAAGTTTGTTCGACAAAAGTTATCAATTAGTCATATCTTAAAACTGCCTAAAAATGTAGGTAAAAGTATTTTAACTTTTTAATATATTGGCAAACTTTAGGTACCATGAAAGTCAATGAAATAGGCTTTTTGTTAAATTCTGGATTTCAGGCACCCCTGATAAGAAGTCAAGAGAATGTTTCCCTAATTAGGAAATCATTAGAATTTCTTGAAATAATTGTGTAATAAAATACTACTGCTTGCAGAACATGATCTTCCAAATATTCCAAATTTTTTTCTGAAGCTTCGGAGTGAATGGCTTTGTTTCAGGGAAAAAAAAAACAACAAAGCTTTCCATTCCACAGGCTATAAGAAACAAGAAACAGCTGTGATTAATATATCTTCTGCAGCTCCCCGCAGCGTCATATAGCATTCCAGGAAAAAAGAAAAAAAAATCTTAATGCCCAAGGTGATGTTGAAAACAAGGTCCTTTGAGGGGAGCAAATGAGCTCGGTATTAATTGAGGAAAACTGTGTCTGACTGGAGTGGAACAAGCAATAATGGAGAATGCAAAGATGGGAGAGAGAATATTAAAGATTTTAATATTGTTTATATTCCCTTTCTGTCTGAGTTCCACTTCTGAGTTTGCACCTCTTTCTGTCTTATATATATGTGTGTATGGCAGGGGCCATGTGTGAGGGGTTTTTTTCCTCTTTTAAGATCAGTACATTTTTATTTTGTTGTAATTTATTTTTGGCCAGCTATCAGCTTGATGCACCAACTGTTAAAGGCCAAGTGTGAATTTGCTTGCCAACATAGCTTATGTATTTCTGTCAATTTTTGCCTGCTGAAAACACTCCTTTTTGCAGCAGCCAGCGACAGAGAGAACAGAAGCCAAGAATCAGTGATCAGATCTTTCTTTCCAAATTGTATCATGTTGCACATTTAGAAGCTAGAGAGGAGGCAGTTTATGTATCTCCATTTATAAAAGCCAATGAGATTTAACTAAATTATTTTACTTTTATTTCTGATTATTTAAAGGTTTATAGACAGATGACAAATTTCATTGTTATAAGCATGATAGCAAACAGATCACAATATGAACATACTATAATAATTCTTTTTATTTGGCTCACAGCAAACCATACAGATTAGACTAGGACCTGTGAAATGTCAGCTTTTCAAAGTTAGTAAATATTCTAATCTAATTAGCGTGGAGTAGACTCAGGTATGTGCTACCTAAATCTGAATTTGAATGAAGCATTGTTTGAAAATATACAACTGTGCAAAAAGCAGTATTTCTAAATCCACAGAAGCACTTGAACAGATTTCTGTAAATCAAGAGTTCTGTATTTGGTGTCCTCAAGAATCCATTTTGTGTCATAATACAACACCCATTATAGATATGTTACTTCTTAGGAAAACTGTCTTCTAAGTGTGAGATGAAGAATAAATACATGCTATCTAATACTGCTGACAAGAAAGCTGATAAATTATCTGTCTAGTCTGGAAAGTGGTTTTTTTTAAACTGTGTTGCTTGTTTTCTCGCTACAACACCTATGTGACCTGCAATCAAATTTTCTCTGTTAACAGGAAAACCATTGTTTTGGTTTTTATTTGATGTGACATTGAAACTCAGATCCAAAAAAGACGAGCTAGATTTGTTCAGCCTTACACACTTTGTTAATAAAAATCTAAATACTGTTTTTTTTCCATTTGTATATTTATAGCTGTTCAATGTCATTAATTTCAAATTCTGCCCTCTTCTGTCTCACAGAACCTATACGCCTTAATAGTGATACAAGAAATCAGCATTATCTTTACAACTGAAACCCTCAATAATAATGACATAACTGCACAAATGATAACCTAGCTTACTTTCCTAGGGTTTGTCTGCTCAAAAGTGACTTATTTTTTAAAGAAATTAAAAATTAAAATGAAATTGTACATTACTCTTTTGACCTAAACATGTTAGAATCACACAAAAACCAAATCCTCCATGTTCTGGATCCACTGAACACAATAATGCCTATATAATTGTTCAAAGCTCATCTCTCACTTTTTCATTTTGTGTAATTTTCTTAAAATAACCGTGCATTTAGATCATCATG
Source organism: Burhinus bistriatus (assembly GCA_013397275.1). NCBI lineage: Eukaryota > Metazoa > Chordata > Aves > Charadriiformes > Burhinidae > Burhinus > Burhinus bistriatus. The sequence continues at coordinate 9,429 of VYXH01002880.1, read as the reverse complement.
TATTTTTAGCTGTGTTGTGCTTTATGTCAGGTTTCACTGGTTGAGATGCAAGTGAACTTGCTTTGTGTGTTGACAGTAAGACAAGTATCTCTGGAATATACTTACTCAGTGACAGCACAACTTTCCATTTTTTCTTCCTCAATATGTAGATCAATTTGTAAAGTTATGAGACATATCCATATTGATACGTGTGACTTTATAATAAAATAATATATATGACATCATGTTCAACCCACTCTTTGTGCAATGAGAAAAGAAGGTCTTTGCAATGAAAACACACACATTATTACTTATGCATAATATTGTAATCAGGGAGGGAGAAAATGCAAAGAGAAAACAAGTGCCAATACAATAATATTATGATATTTAACATTTTCTGGAAATTTGCTAACTATGGACTATGAGTGGTTTCAAAGATGTTGCAGGGTAATAACTTGATTATTTGAATTTTTGAGAGATGAACTTCCCTAATTGAATGGTACAATGGGATTTCTGAAAAGCTAGGAATTGAGTTTTCTGTTTTAATGTCATTAAACTTCATGCAAGTCAAAAATTTGAGTTTTAATGGAATATCAGGCATTCTTAATGTTGAAGACTGATCCCTCAACTGTCTGGATTTTTTTAATTTTTTTTTTAATGATTGGATGTATGTAAAAATTCTGATGCAACTCAGGCAATTTGTCAGAAGATAATACACATTATGGGTTTTCATTTTCTATTATGTAATCCTGTTTCTGAGTGAATATTATTTTATTTAAGCATTAAATAAATGGTCTAAATGTTTTCATGCTGTGTATCACTTGAAAGATACTTTTGGTACCAGGACTGAGTGATTGAGAAAATGTAGATGAACAATGAAGAAAAGCTGGGTTGAGATTGAAGGAAAACAAAGGGTGTCCGCTGAGGAAACAAGGGATTTTAGAGTGGAGTATACTTTTAGTAGAATTTGGTAGCGGTGTTGAAAGAAATGAAAGAGAAATAGAGGACTTTTGGGGACTAGTAAAATAGAAGACATAGATTGAGTGAGGATAGGGATATGCACAAAAAGTATATGCATAACGTATTTTCTAACTTTTAAAGCTCTCACTTTAAAGCCTTCATCTTTATTTTCTAGTTCAATTAATTGGATATAATATACATATAAATACTACTGAAATCATTGTATCATCATTTGCAAAATCACCTGGCTCAGTGCTGATAATTAAGAATTTACATGCTTGTCATATTTAATTAATTTGGTAGGATTTACTTCTAAAATTCTCATCAACTCATTTGCAAAACTGTTTAATATGAGATCATTTTGTGCAAAATTTAAGATTGGTTCTCTTCCCAACCCTCCAAAAATGGGTAGAGTGAAGAGGTTACTTCCAAGGTAGTTTATCTTACAGAAAAAAAGGATGTATCTGACACACTGAATTTGTTTGTGATACCCAGATTTGCAACTTATAGCTTTTGGGGAAGTCTACATTTGTACTAGTCTTTCTTTTGGTTTTCACCTCTTTTATTTGTTCCCACTTGTTGTTTTGGACTTCGTGGTTTTATGGTTTGGGGTTTTTTTTTGTTTGTTTGTTTGTTTGTTTTTTCTTTTTGTAGAATACTTCATCTTCCCATATAACTAATATTTTTTCTGTCTCTAATAATTTTAAAGAAAATCCATTAATAAAATTATTTTATCAAAAAAAAGTCACAAAATAATTTTAGAAAGTAAATCTCTGGATATAATTGAAAATTATAGTGTTAGAAAATCTGTTTTGTAGTTGCAGGTCTGACATGGAACTACTGCTTCCTTTGGATTAATTAATTTAATGAGACAAATCATGTTCACAGAACAATTGTTTTCTCTGGTTCTAATTATGCTTCATTATCTTTTAACTAAATCAACATTTTTCCAGTCTTGCCTTTTTTCTATCCAAATTAAGTTCTAAAAGAACACAGATAGTTTTATGGTAGTCAAATATTGGCTGAATAGGAGAATTCTCAGTTTGAACTGAATCCTCAGCCTTGTAATGCAGAGAGGAAATATTTTGGGGCAAAGAGGTAGGATCAGGTGGCTCCCACAAAAGGAACTCAAATTTTTTATACTGTACCCTGTGCATGCAAATAACAGAAAGGCTGAGATAACCTGTTCATCTTTGTATGGGAGGAGAGTAGGGCAGCACTGGTGCAGGCTGAGAAAGGCCAAGCGTCTCCTTTAACTGCTGCCCAACCACCGAGGTTGCTCATCAAGCTCCAAGAGCTCTCCTTGAGTTCTCTTTCTGTGCAACAATGAACCACTGTGTTTCAGGGTAACCTGTTAGATCAAAATGGATTAAAAACACACATGGGCTCTTTGCTAATTGGTTGTAATTACTGCCATGATAAAACAAGCTCCAGTGTAGTGCGTCCCCTGGGCCCAATTAATCTTGGCTTCCTTTTTTGCAAGTGAACAGCTCCAACAAGAAAGGTGCATATAGGTTGTTTGTAATGGTCCTCTCATGGGAGGCAGGAGATGCAGGTTCAAATCTCTTAGGCAGGAAAGAAAATTAAACCTAAAAATCTGCTACATCCTACACACGCTTGAACTGCCAAACAACTATAAAAAGGCCAAAACCATAACTAACTATTTCTTTCTTAAAGAACTTATGCTGGAATTACCTGGCTTTATGATCCTGCTCATGATCACGTATGAGTGTAGGACTAAGATAATTAGCCAAGTCACAGCTAATGCAGTTAGAAGCAAGGTGGAGGCATAATTCTAGGTGCTTGGCAAACCTTAATAGTTAGTTTAACAAGGTTTTTCAGAATTTGTATTTCATTTTAAAAATTCCATACAGGTCCTGTTCATGACTAATCAGTGTATTTTAAATCTACTGTTAATGAAATGAAATGATGAAATTAAATTACAATTTAACCAACTGCACTGATTTTAAATCAATGCACTTTATCCCACTTTAATCTTCAGAAAGCTTAGGTATCTATTTCTATGATAATGTTCCTTAACCTGTGCACTATAATGCATATGAATGTAGAGGTTCTAAGAAAACTATGCAGGAAGGCTCCTGTACTGTAAGGAAAAAGACAAAAAAAAACAAGAAAAAAAAAAAGGTGATCTCCTCAGTCCCAAAGGAAAATACTGCAAAGCTCAATGTTGAATATTTATACATAAATCAAAATTTGGGATCTTTTGCCCTTCCCAAAAGGTCCATAAGTATAAATGATTTATTAACACAATACATTTATTAAGATTTATTTGCTAATAGAGAAAACTCTTCTGCAGCATTGCTAACTGGAAACCTGCAGCTGAGATTAGATGGATGGAGGACAATAATCGATAGTGCTCACTTGTTCGGGAGTTTAAGACAACATGCATATTTAAGTGACAGATACAGCAGAGCTAAGACATGAGTTATGAACAGAAGCAGAGTACATGTCAATGTTTTAATTTTCATAACGAACAAATTAATAAAAATGTTTTAACTGTCATCACTCTAAAACCAAACAAAAACTATGCTAAACATTTGAAGACACTGATTTTTAGATTAATTCACTTTCCAACTAATAAATATTATTGCTTTCTAATTTCTATTGCCAACTGTTTACCAGCATGCTGCTTATTGCTTATCATAAATAACAATGTTTTACTAATAGCTTTTTAACAAGTAATAAATAATTGCTCCATTAATACAAAGTGCACTAATTTGTTCTACTCTTGGATTCATTCCTCTTTCTTGCTATGCATATATTTAAAAAGCATGGATGTTTGTATTATTTTTTAAAATGCAAACAATCCTGAGATAACTACCTAATAGATACCTACTGACAGATCGATACTTCGACATGAATACGATGCAATTTCTTCTTCCATCTTTATGACTATTGCTATCCTATGAGATTACTTACTTTTTCCTCCCTCATTGAATTTAAATCTGATTTACCACATTCATTTGGATATGAATAAAATAAATGGGGGTCAAAATATCTACTTATTAGGCCAATTCTCAACAGATGCCTTGCTTGAATAAAAACTTACCATTCCATGATAATTATTAAGTGCATGGAGAAAAATTGCAGATCAAAATCCATAAAATTTTAGGGTAATTACATAGTATTAAAATATTTGGGCTAAGAAATTCAAGCTATAACCATTTTTATCACAATAAAAAATACACAAAATTTGCTCAGTTTATTCTTTCTCTTCCCCCCTCCTTTTTTTTTTTTTTCCCGCCTGTTTTCAGTCAGTCTTCATTCAGGTATAGGGCTCGTTAATTTTGCATTTTATGCAGAATTCCACTAGTTCTTCCTCCAGTACATGAGCACATTCAGAAAGATTTCACATCTTTTTACTTCAGCTGAGATACTGAGAATAAATGGAATAAATACTTCAGGATTTCAGTTTGTGAATGAGATTTTCTTACTAAAGCAGAGGAGAATCTGGGTGCATATTCTACATGAGATTAAACTTGAAACTTCAGTGGTCTTAACTGGTACACAGCTCTGATTAAGCTCTATGCAGAGGCAAGTCTTTTTCTAATGGGAATATATTTTTAAAAATACTTAAGATGTAGATATAGACTTATATTCAGTTTTAAGCTCTGAAAAATCATAACATGGGGCACATGTGCTGCAGTTGTATTAGCATCATCTTGTTAAATTGTTAGCTGTCCTCAATGGTACAGAATAATGACATGCAAAATTTTGTGTTTATTCTTCTTGTTTTCTGATGAGATATTTTGTCTCCTCTGGGGCTTTATTTCCCAGTATTTTTATACCTATAGAATTCTTCTGTCTCTCGATAAATACTCCTTGTGACACCATATGCCAATTTAGGAATGGATTTTATGCCCACAATGAGAATTCTAGTTTTGTTTAGGGAACTTTTATGGATTTTTTTTTCCCCCTCTGCTCTTTTGTGGGATTTTGGTTGTTGTTGTGTAAAGAATATACTATTTTCCATCAGTTGTTTGTAATAGAATGCCCTTGATGTCACCCCAAATTATATTGTAGAAATATAACCTGTTTCCTCTGCTGATTCAATATAGAGTCCTCTCCTGCTCTATATTGAGAAAAGTCTGTGTATATAAAAATGGTCTCTGAGACGCGTAGCTGCTTTTGACAGATATAGTAAGTGAAGGCCCTGATTCTGCTGGCGGTTTTGCACATTGTTTTATCTAAATTGATATAAACATGCTGATGTAAAAATTGGCCCAGAACTGGCCTAGCATCTTTAGAATTTCCCTGGAAATATTTCATGTAATCATAGTTCTAGCATACTCAAACTTGCCTTGGATAAACACATACAGATTGATACTCCTATAACTTGTCATCAAACTGACTTCTTAAACATTAGGGACTGTTTAACATTCCATATACTAAGAGAATATGAGAGATTGCTCCCAGCCAGGTTTCATCCAGAAGGCCATTGTGAGACCTGAGTTGTAAACCCTTCTGAGAGGCTTAGATGTGGTGCTGCACTAAGATGGGCATGCAGCTTTTGGAGAGGTACTCATAAGTAAGGAAAGGACTGCTGAGGGTTTTGTTATAGTCAATGGCCACATTGGCCATAGAGACCACGAGGTGACAGAATTTAAGAAGCTAAGGAAAGTAATAAAGGAGAACAGCAGATTAAAGGACTTCAGGAAAGCAAACTTCCATCTTGTAGCAGACAGAATCTGTGGGAGGCTGCTTTGGAGGGCAAAGGAGAGATGACTATTTTCAAAGACAAACTCCTTATAACACAGAAGAAGTCTGCTCTATTGTACAACAAAATGTGCAGGTGTAATCAGAGGCAGTCTGGATGACTGGTGAATTCATCACCGAGCTCCAATGCAAAAGGAGACTGTTATGGCAGGGATGTAGCCAAAGCAGAAGCCTGAGACAACCAGAAATTATAACTGTACAAATCAGGAGATACTCAATATTACGTTGCCTTGAATCTAGTAATAATTTTTTTTGAAGCTGGCCTGATCTATCGGTATTTCAAATACATTCATCACAGCTATCTCTACTATCCTGAGATAGGTCTAGATACATATATACAGGTATATGCACATACGTAGACACACGCATATATACCATATACACACACATACATTCACTTGCAACAATGGAGACACGCTACCAAGAATAAATACCAAGAATAAACTATAAGCCTCCTCCAGGTACACAATGACAGAATTAAGACGTTTAAAGCTCAGCTGGAAATGGAATTGTTAAGTAGCATGAAGGGCATAAAGAAATTGGATTTGATTGGAAATCTAAGTGGCGGCAGTTACAAATGGCATTCCTCAGGGGATGATGCTGAGTTGACTTAACATCTTCATTAATGACTTGAACAGTGGGATAGGATGCACTGCCAGCAAGTCCACCAATGGCACCGAATTGAGGGTGGTAAACTGAAGATCAGGGCTGTCATTTAGAAGGCTCTAAAGCATCTGGAGGTTCAGGTAAAATGTGAAATCCCAGAATAATCCAGTGCAACATTGCAAACTGGATAGATATTGTCTCTGGAGAAACAGGTCTGGTGGCAGACAAACAATTGAACTTGAGTCAGGAATCAGTGGTGAAGTCTAAGCGGTGGTGAAGTCTAACATCCAGGGGTTCATCAGCCTGCAAGTAGAGAGAAGTGATTATTGCACTGTACTAGATGATACTTATCTGAGTATGGAATACTATGCCCAGTTTTACACCTCAGTAAAAACACAATGCTGTTTCTCTTTTATAAGATTAATTCACAATTTTACCATTTGATTTTAAAATCTATCTAGCAAGAATTCTAACATTTTGTGGAAATAACCTGTGATTCCAATGAAAGCTAAAATTAGTCCCTATATCGATTATATGCTTTATCTTAGAATTGTAGGAAAACCTAGTTTGGCAGGGATTACTGGAAATCAGGACAGTTCTTCTGTTCATTAGTCTGGTACCCTGCTGTTGTATGTGTTGCAGAATATAAATCATACCACTGTTTATTATATTTTGTCTCAGAAAATATAACTTAGGATTTTGCTCTTACAATAATCAGAAAGGCTGTGATTCCAGGCAATTACAGCTCTTAGGATTAAGAAACTTTGTACAACATTAGCTAAATTTATTCATGGGTACTTTGTATTCATTTGCTCTATTACTATGAGTCTTCTGAAACCTAAATAACTACTTCATGGTATTTACCTACTATGTCATCTTTATAGACAGTAATCTTTTACCTCTTGTTCTATCGACCTTTATTTTGCCAGGCTAGACAAACAAAATTCTTCTAGTTACCACTTCTGTAGCATCTTCTACTTTCTTCTGATCATTTTAGTAGTCATGCCCCATACCCATTTTATTTTGAATTCACCTTTCTTTACTAGAGCTGATCCGAGCCTAAAATGAAATCTTATCAGTGATTTTTGCAATACAATTAAAACTTGTGATTGAAATGCTCTCACCAGTACATGCCAAATTTGTTTTAGTCTTCTTCACCATATTATACTGGTAGCTCAACATCATCTATACATTGAAAAGTATCATGTAGCTCTTTTCTTCTACCTGATGAGATCTTAAGTAATACCAGACATTTTATTTATCAGGTATACTGCCTTGCTTGTGTATAACTGAATTCCACTCTATCTCTTTTACTTTCAGGTTACTCATTGCTTCCTCTTATGAAATTCTGTTCATCTCTCATGAGTGGGTAATGCCACCAATACATTTTATCAATGTTATCCTATTCTTAGTGTTGTAGTTTGTAAGTGAAATTATATAAAATACTGTTTCCAGGCTAATCCTCCAAGGATTAGCAGGATATTATGCATCCTCTTGGTATATTCTGTCTCTGATGATAAAATTTTCCCCTACCTTTCAGTTCATCTACAATCCCAGTCTTCCTCCATCCCAGAAATAAAGTATAGTATAACACTATAACCACTTCCTTACTGAAAAGCTGATAGGTAATATCCATATTACTGCCTCAGTATAAAAATTCAGGAGTAGCAAAACCTGTTTAGAACTATTTTTGCTGACAGTGATAATTCAAAATAACTCCAATACCAACTGTGTCTATCACTTTAAGTCTAGGGGAGTACGTTAATAGCTGGCAACCCACATACTGAGCTTTTTTCCTCCATTCACTCATTTTTGGAAAGAATGGAGAAAGTGTGACGCAAAATAGAAAGGTGACCCTCTAACTAAAAATACCTTTGAAACATGCTTCATTTAAAGAATTGCTGAACTCTCTCATTATTCAACATCACCTCTGAGAGTAACAAAGAAATTGGCAGGAGTCCAGTTGTGAAAATAGTGATTGGATACTGGATGCAAAGCTTCCATTTGAAATATTAATAATTAAAATTAATAAAGACTCTTAAAAGGAGTCACTAAGTAAATACAAATATCTCCAGATCTTTTCCTTTCTCTTAATTACTTGTACTTCATTTAGAGGCTTTATATAATAAAACAAGTATTTTTTTCCTTTTCAAAACCTGGACAAAATTGAACAGTTTTCTTACATTCATAATGGACTGGACCTGATCTTTTTTTCTGAAAATTCTTGCTAGAATTGGTTTTCTTGAAACAAAATTAAACTAAACAGTCTGAAATGACCTTCTAGAGCAAAATTTGGTAACTTTGGGCTTCTTAAAAAGCAGTTAATTCTTATGGCACTTAAAGTTAAAAACATACCTCAGAGCTCAGCAAGCAAGGATGTTCAGAATGAAAAACGAAGTATGGGGAAGTACTGTGCTAGGACGAAACCTGGGTGAATTCTACAATCAAAATTGGGCAAGTGAAATAAGTAATACATTCTGCGTATTAGTGGTAATTGCTGGTGATAGTCAAAGCAGGCAAATGTTCTGAAACCTTTGCTTTTGTAGCCTCCTGCACATTGCTATGATATTAATCCAGCATATGGCTACCTGTCAGATAATATGTTGGGCGAAATTTCTAGTATCCTCCATACTGCCTTGTCGTTCATCAGGAGTTTGATCTGCTCTTCTGCATTCATGTGTGACTTTAGTGACAGAAGGAAACGTCAGCCTAACTAATAAAATTATTTTTATCATAGAATGGCCCGAGTTGAAAGGGACCTCAAAAGATTGTCTCATTCAATCTTTCATGAAAAAGGGAGTTTAGATGAGATTATCTAGCACTCTGTCCAGTTACGTTTTGAAAACCTTCAGTGATGGGGACTCCACCACATCCCTGGCGAGGCTGTTCCAGTAATTGATTGTTCTCATTGTAAAAAATTTCCTTCTAATATAAAGATGAAACTGTGGTCCTCAAAGTCAAGAGCCACAACAAGATAACACAGGAATGAGGTAATACCATCAAGGATGAATCACCTCCTAAAGAGATGTGTTGCCCGAAGGTAACCTAAGACTAATTAGCGTGGTAAAAATCACACACTTGGGAGGAGAACTTACTTGCTGATGTCAGACCACTGCTGCATAGCGTCCTCGTTTGAGGTAAAACAGG
>VYXH01002878.1:1288-51697 GCA_013397275.1 Burhinus bistriatus | reverse complement strand
TAGTCAAGAATTGTCAGGGATTTTACCCTTTCACCTGCTTGTACTAGTATTTAAGTTGTTCTCGTGTAGTCAATGGACAGTTAGAGATCCCGCAAAATGAAAGCATGACGCTTCTCTGTTACAGTGGTCTGAGGACTGGGTACACTGCAGTTTGCCTCTGACTTTGGAAAGGGAGAAAACCTACAAATTCAATAGCAATGACATACCTACAGTAACCAGGGGTCCATACTTTTGAAATACACCCACTCCCAAGTTTGGATCCTTTCCAAACCAATCGTCTTAAGTATCGTATAAGCATGTTAACAGAGATACAAAAATAGACCCAAACACAAATTAAATTAGAAGTGTTTTTAACAAAGACAATTAGAAGCCAAGAAGAGCTACTGCTCACTAAGAATCCCCTGGGGGCAGGAGGAGCCCTGCAGTCTACAGTCCATTACACCACTGTAAATCCAGCATTGCTCCAGCTATTGTGACTGAAAGCAGGGTTTGGTTCAAGGAGTCCAGCTTTCTCCTAACACAAAGCATCAATTAATTCCATTCATGTGCAGGAGATTAGAGCTATTGGATTGCAGATGTGACAGTGTCTTGAACAAATCCCTTGTATCAGCTGAAACTGGGGCTGGGGAGCCCTGTTTCTTCAGAGAGACAAAGGCACCTCACCTCTGGGTGCAGAGGAATGGTTTATTCATTAAGTACCACTTGTGGCCCATGTGGACTCTGTTCCGACTGGATTGTCATGGCACTGAGACCTCATAAATTGTTTCCATCTGACAGATGTCAGACAGTCACATGAGGCTGGGCTCAATGCGGTGCGCTCTTCCTGGTGCAAGTGAGAGCTACGCTTACCGCTGACATAGTACGTGGGTATATCCTGCACACACAAGACTCCAGACTAGTTTTGTTACAAACTTCAGAGGGACGTTTTAAAAAAAAAAAAAAAGCAAGCTGCGGCGCCCAATCTGGTGGAAAACCTGCACTGATTCCAGTGGGAGCAATAGTAGCCTTATTATTTATTAATTCATCTTCTGTTACACGAGTTTCTCTTAGCCCAAGATTTTTAAGGGTGGCGTTTGCAGCTATGCCCTGCGATGTCTTGAGAGTATGCGGTGCTACCAAAATCATCAAGAAATGCTTTGGCCTCCAGCACAAAGCTCTGTTACCCTGGCTCCTGCCTTCCTTTCCAGGCTTCAGTTAAAGCATCCCTTCATCTTTACAGCCTGTGTGCAACCAATTGCAGTCATTTCTAGGAAGCGTGAGGATCTCACTGCTGATAGTCCTCATGTTTGAATGCACGTAGCTGTTTTCCTTTCTTCCCAGCTCATAGTGTCCATGCAGTCGTTCTTCCTCCAAACAGCTTTGGACTGTTACACATTGACCCACGTGTCCGTGCCAGGCTCTGTAACATCCCCTAACCTTGCCCAGTGTGAACTGTATAGCTCAGAGAGAGAAAATCCACAGTAAGTAAATTCTCCCAATATAGGAGGTGGGAAAAGATAGTTGGGAAAATCTGTTCCTATCATAACAAAGACAAGATAGGTGGGGAAAGAGGACAAGCACTGAGTCACGCACACTTGTAGAGCAGATACCCCGGTCAGAATGGCTGCAACTCCCTGTGTAAGGAGCCCAAACAAAACAGCATCTGTTAAATGTGCAATGATACTGAAAGACACATGGTTCTTCTCTGCTGTGTTTCACTTTGGAAGTCCAGTGCCGGCCACGAGGGCTTCTCCCACGTCAGACTTGTCTAGCGCTGTCTTGTTATGGAAAATGTCTTCTAGAACCAAGTTAAATGTCAGTTGTCTTGGAGTTTGAGAAGAGAGGTGACCTTAAGCTACAGCAGCTAGCTTAGGTTTTGTCCTTTAAATTCTCTAGTCTCAGTCTCCCCACGTTCCAGGTTTTCCAAGAAATGTGAGAAAGGAATGGAAATCGGGAGTTCCATCCCTTGATGGTTGCATCCCAGCTTTAGGTTTGGGTCTGTCTCCAGTTCAGTTGCTTGTTGCTGTCATAGACTAGTATGGCTTAGGCTTATTATCAGTCTGCACCTGCCTAAAGGATTGGGCAGCACCTTTAGCATGATCTCTAGAGGTTCAGAGATTCATTTCTGGAATTTACCTGTGCCTGTCACAGGTTAACAAGGATATTAACCTGCAACAAAACCTTCAACAGTGTCAGATGTCTGCATCACGTAAGATAAAGAAAGCAACCTGACTAGAATCGATGTCTACCCTACTTGTCCACAAACACCAACTGCTTGTCAAATGGGAGTCCTTTGCTCTGAACCATATCCTGTTGATAGTTCTCTGCCACTCAAATAATGTCTTCGTCCTTCTTTTCTTCTTCCCTGTCACATGGTCTTTTGGTGGGAATGGACCCGAATGACAAAATTTAGAGGCAGATCTTACTTCACCTCCAAACATCCCCCAAAATCTGTAGGGAAGAAAAAGAATGGCTTGGTTTGGTCCTTGCTCTATTAATTTCCTACTCTTTGTAATTTTTTTTCTCATTTCTTTTCTGTCATTGAAACAAACGTACTTCTGGAAAACATCAGGAAAATGATAAGTTTCTCCTATGCGCAAGCAGCTGCCAGTGTCACATGCAGTGATCTTGTGGCACTGGCCACTTGCTTTGTCGCTGTTTGTTTTTTAACCGTCTCAAATGCCTCTATCCCCATTTGTGCTTATGGAGATTCTCTTTAACTGTTGAAAAGTGCCTGTTTCTTCTTTCTCTTAACGTAACGTCATTTCCCCCTTTTACGGGCCCTTTCTTCTCTGAAACTTTCTACCTTGCCACATAGCGCAGACCACCTTGTTATTCATCGAGTATTCCTGTGCCCTTCCATCATGGTCTTTGATTTAATCAGCCTTTTCCTCTCCAGCATGACCTAATGATTGATCAGAGGCATTACACGATGCTCCTGGGCATTCACTTTTTGTGAGCGTGGACAGGATGAAGTTTCTAGGAGTTAAGTCTTGTGACATTTAGTGTCCTGGATCACTCGGTTGTCTTACGTCGCGATTCGGTAGATCAGTTACTGTACTTGGAAATGCTCCAGACTTGCAGTTTTAAACTGTATGTGGTTTCCAGGCCTATTCCTACACCTCACAAATACAGTCTCCTTTTTCCCCCTCTTTCCCACTGATCGCAATCTCCTTGCCCAGCCAGTCCCGATGTCTCCACCTGATGATCCATTTTTCTCTTCTGCCTTGCCTCATAGCTTCCAGTCCCAGCCTTAAACACTGCCAGGTTCTTGCTGTCTGCCAAGATGAGACCCTGTTCCTTTTGCCCTTCAAAAACTTTTATGCTCCTTGCAGTGTGATAGTTTGCAGAAGGACACGCAACAGACAGGCACAGTTTTGGCATTTCTTTTGCCATATTCTAGTCCATCTACAGCAGTCCAGAACTGCCACAGGTCCGGTCCGTGGCATTTAAAGTGCTTCACCCAAAACAATCCAGTTTACCTAACGTAGCTGTGTAAGTTCCCTACTGCAGTTGGTGGAGAGGCAGAGCCTCAGATCTTCCAGGAATGACCGAGTCTACGTAAGCTGGGCATCTGTTTCTCTGGTTAAGACTGGGAGGAACCAACGGGAAATATTAGGTATCTTCATCCATTTGGCACCCTTTCTGCTTCTCCCTTTTTGGAGGACAAAAATGTAATGGTTTAGTATATTTCAGGCAAAGTAGAACCAAGTACCTGTGTGTTCCGTTTCCTGGGTGAGTGTATTCTGCCAGAGGCTGTTATTTAAAAGTTGAATACCGTTACCACCACGCGAGATGAAATTTGTCATGCTCTGTTCATGGCTTCTCTGAGGGACCTAGGCAGAGTTCAGAAGCCTAAAACAACCCACAGCAGAACTGCAGATGGGAGAGATATACCAGGCTCCATAGGGGAGCACTAATGAGCAGCGACAGGCAACTAAAATTCTGTAATAAGGAAATACCCTGTCTGTGTAGTGAAGCACCTCTGAATTTAGGTGCCTGAAAGATTGGGCAAGCCTGAAAGATAGGTGGGAATGGATGACCGTGCAGATCTTAGTGGGTTTAGGAGATCTGAGTGCCAACACAAAGCAGTGTTTGGACAGACCAGATTCCCTTCTTTGTATACATGGATTGACCCCCTCAGGGTCATTATTCTTGGACGTGTGTTCTAGCATGAGTGTGAGATGAGAGAGGAGCCTTTCGTGTACGGACTGTTTCTCTCAGATTATGTCTGCGGGAGTCCAGTCATGACCTGTGACTTGAGAACAACATCAGTCTATCAGGTAAACTACTGCAAAGTCATCATGCTCTGCCTTAAATGAAATTACTTTTCAGATCAAATTCCTTGCCACTTATATAATACTTTGTATTTCGCAATAAAAGCTGATTCAGACAGGATTAAATGTTATGTATTATAAGACAGCCTTTTCAGAAAGCTGTGAAATGGAAGAACATATGCTGCTCCCCTTTTGTGAGATTTGCTTGAATCGTGATGCCGACAGATTTGCTGATTTGCCAGCATACATAAATTTTGATCCTGGAGAAAGGTACCTATCTCTTTGGCAGCTGTGAGGCATGAAACCCTCTATTTACCAACACAAGAACAGTGGAAGTGCATGCTTTTCTCCAAATGTTCTCCCCCTTATCGGGAGGGACCAATTTTAGAAATGAGTTAGAAGTCCAGAAAGTCTGAGCTATTCAGTCCTTGTTTCTCTGCTGCAGGTGCCCATAGCTTTGTAATCCCAGCTGGATGGACATCAGCAGCTGCTGTGACATAGGTCACATCTGAATGGGTGTAAGCAATAAGCACTGCTGTTGACACGCAGCAGAGTGCTACGAGTTGTAGTAATGTTCTATGGCTATTACGAATTAAAATAGGAGAAAAAATGGTATTCTTAAGCTTGTTCGGCAAAAGAAGAAATTGCAAAGCTTCACTTGAAGCATAATGCACCCAGCTAATGTTTGGAATGTAAAAGTGAAGATTGTCATCCCCAAGAAGGCACGAATGAGAGAAGCTGCTTCTCAGGCAATGGGAGCTGATATTAGCAACCTGCAGAGGGACTGAATGTCCTGTTGTAAGTGGACTCAAGAAAGGACATGTGGGGAGGGAGGCCAGTTCCTCATTTGTTTCAGCAATTCATCTGCCTGTAAAAAAAAAAGTTCTTGTGCTATCGATGCACTATCAGTCTAAACCGCTGCTTGCTAAGATACAACTGTTTTCTTCCTGAGATCTGTCCACTTCTTTACTGTCTCTCCTGCTGGAGCTAGAACGTTGCTTTAAATTATTTCTTGGCATGGAAAACTACCTGCTTAGATTCCTTTTAATCTTGAATGGGATTAATGTTGCATTTGCTGATCCCAACGTGAGTTATTCTCACCCACAGGAAGGATATACCTGGTACGTTAGCTTCAAGAGATGAGTCAAGTGCAATGGGGACTGGGCAGGAAGTATTCTCAAAGCCCCGAAAGAGGTGTTTACAGTGGAGATTATGACATTTCTGTATTTCCCAGGCAAAGAGGGGTAGCAGGTAGATGGATTCTGGATGGAGGACTATGGTGAGCTCAGGGAAAGAAAACAGCATAGCTGCTTTTGGTTTTCAAAGGCTGAGGGAGAGAGAGCAGCCTGCAGTTTTCCACCTGTGAATAACACTGCCCAATCTCGTTATCTAAACTTCTTTTTCAGAGAGATTGTAGTTGTCGCTGGCTCCCTCCATCAAGTCAAAGGGATTTTCTGAGCTGAAGGAGGCCTAGGGGTCTACGCTGAGAACACGTGGACTGGGCTCTGTGTCACAAATAGCTGGCAAGAGTTTTGCTCCAGCGTAACAGTTCTCCAGGCCTCTATAGGAATACTGGCTGAGCCAGCTGGAATATTTACTAATGAGGTGGTTGTAGGGAACTGCCCAGTCATGTCACCAGGGACTGGGAGATGCAATCCCATGATCTCACCCCAAGCATCCTAGTGCTTTATCTGCAAGACCAGTAGACATCCAAAGTTTCTGCTCTCT
Organism: Burhinus bistriatus; assembly: GCA_013397275.1. Classification (NCBI taxonomy): domain Eukaryota; kingdom Metazoa; phylum Chordata; class Aves; order Charadriiformes; family Burhinidae; genus Burhinus; species Burhinus bistriatus. The sequence continues at coordinate 45,713 of VYXH01002878.1, read as the reverse complement.
CTTATGAAACCCTTACCCTAGTTCCTTGAGAACCTTTGCCCCTGTGTGCTTACTTGTTGAACAGACTTCTATATTAGATTTTACTGCATTTAAAAGAGCATTTGTAATGTCCAATTAAACTGGAAAATCCATGCTCGACAGATTTGTTAAGTATGATTCTCCATCTAGTCATTATCATTAATGAAGTCATAACTTCCTGAGTGGTTCCTGTGTGTCCTTAATTAGTGTCTCCGTTCTGTATCCACCCCCTCACTGTGGAAGTCAAGCTGCGGGTTTCTTCCTGGTTCTTGGATCCCTCGTGAACCTCAGTATGCGCTAGCACCTCTCCAGCCCACCGGGTCCTTTTCTCCTGTGTTCTCTCTGGCCGTTTTTTAACGCTCTTGTCCCAGAGGCAGTGTCCGCATCCCTCTTCCTCGACTACCAATAAAGTGCTGTGGACAGCAGTGTTCCCCAAAGGTACGTGCTGCCTTTTGAGACGTCCGCCTTGCACATAAAGGATGACAGTGGCTGCAACTGTGTGAAGTTTTTCCCTGGGAGAAGCTGGATCCTCCTGAGTTTCACCTTCCTGTGGCACATTCAGCGTGGCCTTTTATTGAGGCCGGGCAGGGCTTATTTCACTCAGTTGCCTACGTGAAACTGGCAGGGTGAAGCAGGATGGACCTCACTCCTTTGATTCATCCGTTGCTGTATTTTTTTTTTTTTTTAGTTAATCGCTTGATTTTTCTGAGACAGATCCCATCTGGCCCTGATGTTTTGTCAGCCTTGTGACATTCTAAAAAATTTTGTAACTATTTTTGGCACGATCTCAACTTCTGACAGTATTTCTGCTTGCTTCTCTAGAAAATGTATGGCTCTTCTTGGCATCCTCTCCACATTCCCCGTTCCTTATAAACACTGCGCAGAAAATTTGTTTTATCAGTGTCTGCTGCTTCTGTATATAATTAACCTTTCTACCCTTCGGAGGAGCTGTCCCCTCAAACGTGCCATGTTCTCCAGCTATCTATAGTTCTGCTTCGTCAGAGGAAGCATTTGTGCAATAGCTCTGTCCGTCTCCACTTGCTGCTTTGCTCGTCAGTGTCCCATGCACTTGTGATTTCTTTGTCTCTCATTACAGGTTTCAACTCGCCTCAGGTAGTCTGCCTGGGCTTTTAATCCCAAATTGCCTTCTAGCACGTGGAAGGGCAATACCTGCCACTGTAAGCTTTGCAGTAGGCTGCAGGTGCCGTGTAATATTCCGGCTGAAGCACAATGGCGTTAGTCCTTTATCTTTCTAAGACAGCTGGATCAAATCCTAAAAATCCTTAAAAGCACTTTCAGATGATCTAAGAGTAGAAAAGAGGCCTTCACGGGAAGGTCAACAGAAGATTTGATCACTTTATACGGATATTTATGCAAAGAGATGCGATGTGAGTGTGGGTAAGGCTTTTCATGCTTGTTGACAAAGGCACAACTAGATGGCTAGTGTGCCTTTCTTAGGGTGACCTATTTGATGTCTGTCTGTCTTGCTCACGAACGGAAAGTTGAACTTGCCAAGACAGAACAGAAATGCCAGGTTCCGACAGGCAGGTCCCAAATCTCTTTGCTCCCTTTTGTTAATTAACAAAATTCTCAAGGGTGCTTCTGAAGTTGTTTGCTGCTGTATGCCAGGCTCCACTCGCTCTATAAAGTGAATCCATAGTCCTGGAGCTCTTTGCTGGCCACTTCCTAACCTTTAATCTTGTTTGAGATATTGAGATAGCCTTCTCTCTGTCTCCACAATCCATTGTCCATATGCCTTCTGCTCAGCAGGAAAGCTTTCCGACCTAGCTATTTCTGTGCGCATGCAAAGGTATCGTGACATTAGCCGCTCGCATATTGCATGGTTCTGGTATGACGGTTGAATTCTCTCCACGCATATTCATCGCTGGCCCCCATTTAATGGAGAACTGAAAATCTAGCAAGTTGCAGGCTGTGTGCCTGAAAGATACAGGCAGCAAACAGGCCTCACAATTGTGAGCTATTATGATGCTGCAGAAGTCTGTCACTACTGTCAGGGACAGAAGTGATTTGATAACTCTGTCAGCCTAGCACCGTGACAATACGTCAGGAGAGTTTTAAAAACTTCCCCCGTATTTTCCCACATCAATAGATTTGTTATCATTTGGCGCTTGCTATCCTTTCTACAGGCATGAGAAAGACTTCTGCCAGAAATATTGTCAGAGTGAACTCCCCTGCTTTCTGAACAGAAAGGGTAAGCAATCTGAACACTGAGATAAAACCGTAATTATTAAGATTTGGAGGGAACTCCTGCAGTAGGGCAGGAATCCATCCAGTCCAGCACTCTGCCCGCTGCTGGGACCGCCTCTAATGGCCCACTTTTAGCTTGGCTTTCCAAGGATATTTTTGTGACCCTCACTCTTGGTCTATGTGTGCCTTCTAGTCTGTGGCAAGGTCTCCTACCTGCTCTGGCCCTAGTAGTGTCTCACAAAAGAGTAGTTTGCATCTGCTATCAATGCTAATTCGCTGACAACATGTCGTCTACCGTAGCGCCTTTTGTATTTCAGAACTTTCTCGGTGGTGCTGGTCAGGGGCAGAAAACATCCCATAATGACCCCATGGATCTGTTGATACCAAGGTTGCATCAGGGGTGTCTCAGCAGGAATGGGGAGTAGCAACAGGAGGAATGTTGGGATCCATAGGGGAAATGGTGTGGGCAGGGTCTCTCTCCCTCTCTTCACTTAGTCTCTTAGCAACAGCAGGCCCAACGGGTGTGGCACTGGTTGCTGGGTGTGTGCAGTCCCCTTTGTCAGATGAAGAAGAGCAGGAAAGATTCAGCACAGAGGAGATGGGGAAATGAGGGGAGGAAGAGTCAGTAAGAGCATGAACCGTATCACACTGGGAGAGAAATGACAAAAGGTGGCTTACTTGATACACAACCCTCAGCGCACAGGTTATTCTTTTACTATGCCTGGGACGCCAGCGAGAAAAAGGTGCCTCGGGCTTTCAGAAAGAAATGCATGTGTGCAACCTTGGGCATCATTTGTATCCCTTCCTGTTAGTGATCCCCACTGGAGCTTTCGACATGGGTAGATATCAGTAATTAAGATCTGAGCCAGGCAGCTCACCTGCTCTGTTTACCTGACCCCAGAAACATTGCCTGGCCCACTGTGCCTTGTCTGCAGAACAGCGGTGTAAGCCCTGACTCGGACCTCCTCTTCTGGCCATCCTGTTGCTGTATCGCAGTGCAGCGGAAGACCGTTCCTGCAAGACCAGAGGCAGATGCTGAGCTTCGGTGCCTCAGCCACTCAGGTGGCGAAGCCCGAAGTCTTTCTTCTGCATTACAGCCTCTTGCTCAGTTGGTTTCTAAGCGTCTCTGCCCGTGTATGTATTGGGCCTGCAGAGTTTAGTATGCAACAAGGGACCTAGAAGCTGTGTGATGCAGCCAAGTATGTGATGCTCTGTGCTAACTACATCCGCTGTAGCGGTGACCTCGGTAATGCCAATATGTATGTTAGAACACAGACTGAATGACACAGGTTAAGTCATTTCCCACATTAGTACTTTTCTGAAAGATGGTTTACATTTGCTATCTAGCAGGTAGGCTGTGTTTTTTCCTTCATGTAAATAGTGGTTTTGTGTATAAAATACATAAGTCTCGATTGCAATGGGAAAGGAGAGGAGAAAGGAGAGGTGAAGAAAGGAGGATGGGACACGAGTTAAAGCGTTCTGCTTAACTCTCTTCCTCCTACTGAAAAAATATCAGTGCGTTCTTTTCCCTGGAACTGTGCCATTTGCTTCTTTATACCGGGAGAGGCATTGTGTTAAAGCCATTATGAAACATTATAGGTGGTGGCGGCATGGAAGCATTATAACTGCAGCTTCCAAAGAGCCCCTTTTTTGTAGCCACCAGGTTGATGCTGAATTGAAGTGCCTTCAGAGTGGAAGTGTTATTTCTTCCTTACCTTCATAACTTTCCTTTTCTTCTAATGCCAGGTTAGCATGTGAAACAGAGAAAAGAAAAAAGGATTCTCATTTTTATTTTAAACCTTGTCTTTGCAGCTGGTAACGCCATTGGGAGTGATGGCATGCAAAGTATTCCCTAAGTCAAAACTAGGTCGTGAAGTCAGAGCTGTAGTTCTAGACTGGCTGTCTCGGCACTGGCTGCTATAGCTGGACCTCAGCTTCTCTGCAAACACAGACTCTGAATTCTCTTCCCAAATTAATCCGGGTCTAGCTCTGAGCACCTCGATGTACCTCACACCGCAAATTTCCCATTCAACCTGTTGACATTTGCTTAGAAGTGCAGAAGGTGTATCTGCCTCTACTGCCCTCCCAAAATATGCCTGAAATAGATACTTCCAAGACGATTGGTATGAGATTGTAAGGGAAAATTCTTCGCTGCTTGCAGCAAGGGTGACAGCAGATGATAGGCTGTCTCCCATATGTGGTTTCTCTTGGGGCAGAGTACTATGTAGGGACAGCGTATCTGCAACTGCCACTGATTCTGGACGTAACTGAGGGTACGCTGAATTGTGAAGATGCCTGATTATTGGCGCCTCTAGCTTGGACTGTCCCTGGCAAATGAACTGTTGATTTCATGGTGTGTTCCTACGTATATTGGCCTGCATAATAGCTACAGGTGATAAGTCTTCTCTAGTTCTCCTTACAGTGTAAGCCACTGTAATACCTGTTCCACTAGTGGATTTAGATTGTCCTGTGTTCAGTTGCTGCCATGTCTGACTGTGCTGTGAATCAGAGTGAGAGCTCGCAAACACAGAGCTGGTGCCACTGGCCCATCAGGCAGTGAAAAGAGAAGTTAAGGAAAACGAATGTCCTGAAAAGGGGAGAAAGGATACACTGGCATGGACCTTCAGAAGAAAAGCTTTGGGGGATATCTCTTGACCTCAGTTAGCAACAGTGACCGGTGGTAAGAAGCTGAGCTGTCAAAGGAAGTACTGGAGAAAGCTGGTAAAGGCGAAGGAAGTAAAAATCAAACTGTGTTTGTCAAATAGTTCTGAAAGCATGTAGTCAATTGGCAGAGCTACTAGGCCTATATACACTCCTTGATTAAAATCAGTAACTACTTTTAAAAAGCAGCCACTTTGGTCCCCTTACTGAAAGGTGCTAGGTGTGATCCTGAGGGCCCTACACCAGGCTGGCTTTTCCTCTAGAAAGCAGGAAAATTGGTTTAAATGCTAACTACAAAGAACTCTGTAAGAAGCCTAAGAGAAAATGAGAGACACAATTCAGCAGGTCTTTTTAAAAAGAGGCTTGTATCCTGTAATTTTATAGAAATTGATGCTGCTTCAGACTACCTTAGTGAAAAACTTGGCTCCGTAGTCCTGACATTTGTCTTGAAAAATTGAGGGCTTAATCTGAAAAGCATTGAGTAGGAGGAGCGTGGAAGCTCACCATGGCTTTTGGAGCATGACTGTGCCATAGCACTCACTTTGAAAGCATTGGGTCTGTATTACAGCAGAGACTCTGACCCACAGACTCATCCCCTTCCTGAGAAACGTGTTTTGTCTCTCACATCCCCCAAGCAAGCAAAAATCTACAAATAGCGCTGAGCTGACAGTTCTACCGGTGGTGCCAGAGACAGGACAGAATCCAGCTCATTCCTCCGTGCTTGCTGTTTCATTTGTAAAGATAAGATTTACAAAAACACGTGGAACAGATAAACTGAGTAAGAATCCCTTCTGTAAACTCAGATTTCTGACTTGCTTTTTACGGTGTTCCCTGCAGACTCTGTTTCCAAAGAGTTTAGAGGAGACGCTGTCAAAACATCCCATGTTTATTGTACTCCTCATGCAGCGTTGAGAAGGTGAGGCCGGTGTTTTCCACAGCATTGTCATGAGCAAAGAGGAATTACGGCATCGTACCTGAGTCTCTCAGTGAGGTTGATCTAAGAGAGTATGAAAACTGACTTGCAGCTGGTATTTGTATCGGGATGGAACATAGCCTTTCATTGATATTCAGCCTGTTTAAGGTCCAGTTCTGGAATCCATCCTCAGCCAGAAATACGTGGACAGTGAAAAGGAGATTCACTGCAAGGAACACAAAGGTCTCCTTGTTGCTGACTTCTGTATATTGACCCACTCCTGACTCTGAGCAAAGCTGTATCATTGCCAGGGGGTTGATGTTCTCATTTGAATGCTCTGAAAACACTCAAGGCTTTTGCCCAGCATCGAGTTAAATTAGGTCAGAGATTGAATCAGAACTCTGGATCGTCACGATGCGTGCCTAGAAGCCAAATCCAAATATGAACTTTCCATCCAGCAACCAAGTCTAGGACGGTTTAATTAATGTAACGTCACAAAGTGAACTGCACCATGTAACAGCGGAAGGGTGTATTTCTCCAACAGCACAGCAAATGCTCTTCACCTTGGCTTTATGTCCAGCTTAGAAGTATCTCGGGAGCCAACAAATCCCATCTAACGTGGCTCAGAAATGCGAGCAGTTCTTTGCACATCAGGTATCATCTCTTCATCTACATCAGTGCACAAGCTGCGCTGGCACTGCCACACTCCTGAGTTTTATTTGCTGCCGTAGTCTTACTGTTCTCTGAAAGGAGATTTTAACAGGTTTGCCTTTTCTACGTGACCGACACAAGCATTTGAATCTCATTCTCTTTCAAATTCAACACCATCACTTGACCCTTTCAAGTACAGACCCTGAAGCAGTGTTTAATCTAAATGCCATTTCTAAGCGCACACCCACAGAATTATTAGGCATTTGCTCAACACAGTACATCCAACTTACATTAAAAGGACCAAGCTGAGACCCATCTGCTTTTTAAACATTCTTTGGCTCAGGCCCCAAAACCAAGGGCAATAATCACATTTTTNAATGGTCACTGCTAGCTTTAATTTTGGAGTAGAAAACCAAAAGCTTTTATCAGAAGTATCTTTACAGAAGCCCCCCAAAACCCCAACCCGCTTTAAAGCTTTACGTTTTGTTTTTCACCTAGAAAGCGATGAACTCTACTGAACCGTCCTGAGGAAAGTGCTGGAGGAGTATCTGTGTTAGGTGAAAAGACTAGAGCTGAATTCATGTAATATAGTACTCATTTCTCTGTTAAGTAAAACAAAACTGCACTACTACAAAACAGTACACTTGTACAATTAAATGCTATTCCCCTTGGAGCTGATGAGGATTTTGCTTTTAGTGCAGCAAATCCAGTATTTCGGTTATATTCTTTATTAGATGTGACAGCTCTTTGACAGGTATGTGCAACAACTTTTCAGGAGCAAAAGAAAGGTGTGTTAATTTGGACTAAATAATATATTTTTTTTCAATATCTTTCCTTTTTGGATGAACCTTCAAAACCAATTCTAACTCAGCCAGCTTAGGAAAGATTGGCCCATGTGACTGAAATGTGTCCAAGTTATAAGACATCAAAAGTAAGGGGACATCTTAATTACAGGCCATGCAACCAGTTCTATCTAAAGCATCTATACACACGAACACATATAAACTGGTTTTTATCCCTCAGAGAAGGTATTCTCTGAGCAATCCCAGCACCCAACAGGTTACTCGGTAAGCTCAAATGTGGATTTCTTAGCCAGTTGAACTAAGGCCAAGGGCCTAACAGCTATTGAATCATTTACTGCAAGAAATGTGATTCAGTGTGCACTTTTCAGCTGAAAGGACAGAGAAATTGATGCATTGGGTGGAGCTGAGCCCCAGCCCCAAGGTTTTGACACTCAATCACTGCTGTAATTTTACATCAAACTTCCTTCCCTCCATGTCCTCAGTGTAAACACAGGACAACGCATTTGTTCTCACCGATACACAGCCACCAGTGTGGGTTCAGTGACTCACAGCCTTTGTGTTTGCTTGTATCAAGTGTGCTTGTACTTAAGTCTTAGTACTTAATTTATAACAACAATGTCCCACCTGCTTATGAAATTAATGAACCCAGAGATGGGAGGGAGGGTGTATTTGAACTACTCCTTAAGGTGGATGGTCTGCTGTTTACCTTGTATTGTTCTGTGCCATGAACCATCACCCTTCCAAACAGGCAATTTTTAGTCTTCTCTGGACTTGGGTAGTTGTCCTTGTCAGGTACCTGCCATTAGTTATTTTTTTTCAAAGGAATAATGAGGATGTAATTTGAGGTGTTTTGTCCCAGAAAAGTGACTTAAAAATCCACAAAAATCTTTCAAAAGATGCCATGAAGATTAAAACTAACAGTTTTCAAGTGGCAGCTTTTAATTAGACAGGACTCTTGTAGGAAAAAAGTCTGTTCCGTTAATGTTCAACAAATTGTATACTGACTGCTTCAGCAATCCTAGACCATGAAAATCAAACATCATTTCCTTACTAATGGCAACAAAATGACATTGACATCATTGAGTAAGCCAAATTCGTCAGTCAGTCGGAATCACACCATTGGCTTTTTGTACCCTGTCACATCATTTCTCTGTTTGGCCTGTTCCTTGAGAGAATTTACTCTTACTTGTCCTTTCAAATCAGTATTCCTAATTCACACTGCTGTCAGACAGGTTAACATGGCAAACACGTTTCCATTTGGGTGCTACAAGGCTTTTCACTCAAAGATTAAAATGTGCTCTAGAAGTATTGATTAATTAAATCTGAAAACCCCCAGATAAAGTCAGTAAGTAGCACATAGAGATCGTTTCACTCTAGACATCTTTTTTAATTGATTGTAGCAATACTACGTAATGCTTTAGGATAGATAATAAAGAAATGGTGAGCTCACTTGAAGCCACATGGGAATTGCATTGCAAACATTGCATTTATTGAAGGAACAGCAGTCTTGACAGATTAGACAGCAGCCAGTGATGCTACTTCCTTATCAGGTACTGTGTGCAATCGCAATGGTAAACGTGTGTCTGTGCTTTGATACCCTCATGGAGCGCTCAGAGGAAGACAAGCTGTGTTCCCAATAAGCCTGTGTAATACAAGTTCCAGGCTGCTCTCCAAAGTCTTCACAGTGAGGTTGGTAGGAATTGCTCTTCTAGTGACTTCTCATTGCAATACCAGTTATACCTTTTCTTGTGATTTTAATCCAAAAACCTAGAAGAAAATTAGAAAATCTAGGAGCAAGAGCTGATCAAGGAGCTAGTAAATAGCATGCTTCTGAGAATTTTTGCTTTTAATGAGTATTGTTTTCATTACAAAAATAAGTATGTATCAGGAATTTTAAGGATTGATATAATGGATATTAAACTGACATTTTTGTTAGCAGTAAATTAAAATGTTCTATTGCTTTTTGTAACTGCCAGTTTGTCATACTTTACACAGGAACATCAGAAAGGCCATACTTGCTCAGAGTAAAGGTCCGTCTGGCTCAGCATCCTGTCCCTGGTCAGTGGCCAAGAAAGGATGGCCTAGGGGTGAGTATAAGAACAAGCAAAATTAATAGTGATTCTTCTTCAGAATATATCTCCAGCCTTTAGTTACCAGTGACTCAGGAACTTCCAGTCTTACTGTCTCAGTGCATGTTCTAAGACTAACGGAGTCCTATTTGGTATTTGTGGGGAAGAAAAGGGTATTTGGCATGGGTGGCTTTGTAGGTCCTGAGATATGTCTGTTGTTAGTGATGCCTGTGGAATGCTCAAAGGAAAAAAGCTGTCTGGCTTCCCCAGCTAGTCTGTTTAACTTGAGGATGGTGGTTGTCCTCTGTTCTTCATCTTGTCACTTCCCACAGTTTACGACTATCTCTTCCTGGTCAAATATAAGCTGTCTCTCTGTTCAGATACAGGATACATTGCCAATTTTCTCCCATTCTTCCCTCACTACCCCTTGGCCCTCCTCTGTTTCTTATTCTCTCATTAGGCAAAGATGAACTGTTTCTCCTCTGCTGCACACACCTCCAGGCCAGCTGTAATGTGCGACAAGGGAGCACAATGCCAGCTGCCCTCACAGTATTTCCAGCAAGAACAGGAGCAGGTCCCCCAGGAGCCTCTGCACAGGACTGCTGATCTCCCCAAGGCTGGAAGACTGAAGCTGGGAATCTCAACTGCCTGTGAAATTAGTCCAGGGAAAAGTATCTGTGTGTTTATGAGTAGATCTCCCAGTACAGAGTTTTCCTGTAAAGCCCTTGACTGCATAAGGTGTATGCAGGAGATCTGAGCCAGCCTGATCCAGGTCACTACATCCAGCAAAATCAGAGGCAATCAAAACCTTGTAGTGCAGGTGAGAAAAGCAAAAGCCCAATCAAATATGAAGTAACTCATCTGGAAGGCATATCCTGTTGTATATTTTAAAACTAACAGCCATTTTTCTGTTTCCATAGAAACACAGAGGCAACTTAGTAACAATTTGCTGTACAGTTGACAGACTGGTGAAGCTCTGAATGCAGACCCCTAAACAAACTAAGAATTGCAGGTATAATGTTATTTGACTCTTTAAAGTGAAATTGAAAGTTTGGTACAGCTCACAGATAGATCAAAGGGAGTGGGAGTGGGAGAAAGCATCCAGCAGAAAAATTCTCAGCTGTCGTGTTAATAGATCGTTAGAATGGGAATAATTTATTACAGAGCTTTCCCTGTTAGTGTCGTGTCATGGGTGTAATTAAAGGGGTGTAATACATATCAGTGGGGGCCATAGAAAAATCTGCGATGTGACTCATGTTTGATCCAAATTACTTCAATGCCCTTCATTGTGTCAGCAGGACACGGGCATATAGGCAGTTTGAAAATGAGTTTGCCACTCCAAGGAGGGACTTAGAGATGAAAGTGTGCAAAAGCAATGTGTAGGCAGTCACTGTGTTTCATCTTGCCTTCTCCACACAGCTGACTACACACAAGTGAGTACACCCATGATGGATATGGATGCTATGGATAGACATCTGCTAAGAACTGGACTGAGATCCTCCAGCCTTTTCATATCAGTTGCTGAACAGATGGTGAACCATCATCGTTGTTACTTCGTATTCCAGACTCATGGAGATGGGCTGTGAGCTGGCAATTTCTTTTTTTCAGCTTGGGACCAACAGATCTTTAAAAGTCACAACATTAGTATTATTCTATTAAGCTCTAGGGACCCACTAAGACTGGGGCTACTTGTACTAAGTACGCACACAGGATAGAGGCTAGGAAGATGGTTTAAGACCTAATTTTGGTATAAACCTGTGAGCTATACCTGAAAGATCCTGACTTCCTTTGTACCAGTCCCAACACCCTATTTTGCTAAAAGGGGCGCCATTTGCCTGTGATCGGGCGGATGGAAAGTTACTGTCCCTGCTCCCATCTTCTTCTAGCAATAACTGTTCACCATACACTCCTAATTTCTGTAGTGACCTGCTGAAAGTGATTTACCTGTACTCGTTTTGCGCCATGCTGGAACGGAGTATGTGTGTGCATGCAGCTGATTACTGCATTTGTTGCAGTGCAGTGGGGATCTCTGGTTCAGGCATGATAACCTTTTCAGCTGCTTTAGTGTGATATCAAGTATTCATCTGATGATACCATTCTTGTCGGATGTGTACAAAAGGCAGTAAAAAAATCTTGGTGAACAATTTATAGTGCTACAGCTGAGCTGAGAAGCTAACACCACAAGCATCGTCTCTTAGACAGCAAGGTAACAGAAGCTGCAAGAAACTATCCTTATATAATGAAGCAATTATGTTTTTTCAGTCTCACAAGTTTTTGAAAACACAGCTTTCTCAGGCTTTCCACTGATAACACTGAGGCTTTTCAGGGAAAGTATGATAAATAAGCAGTCAGTATTGCAAGCATGTGTTCGATCACCAATTTTTACTGCAGAAATATCTTACATTTTATATCTCTGCTGATACACTCTCACACCTGAAATAGGTCAAGTAACTGTCACTGAAGGAAGTAGCAAATCACTGAGGGAGAATTGCTGGTAGAGTCAGAAACAACAGCAACAAAAAGCTATTGTATCTATGGGGGAAGCAAGAAGCCTGCGTTAACTTTCATGGATAGAAAGAGAACTAAGTAATGAAGCTGTCATAGAGTTTCTCCAAACCATTTTTTATCCTAATCTTCCTGAAATATTAACTTACAAGAGCTGCAGTAGCAGGCTCCCCAGACAAAACTGTGCCATACATACAAATTAAAAATAAATTATACATGGCTCTGTACAGGAAAAATGTAATTCTTTTCATCAAAGCATTGAATGGACTGAGGAGAGCATGTCTCTTACGGCTTATAGAGACACTTAAGAGAAGGCTAGCATTTGTCTTGCTAAACCAATAACAAGTAATATTTGTGGCCAAATTATGCAAAATAATTTCTTGCAAAGCAAGAAAGGCCACTGGGACTCTTTAAACTAGTAACATGGATGAATAAAGATGATCCTTAAATCCGGATTCCAGGTACAAATGGGTGTTACGTGGTGGGTTTTGAGATCCAGACATGAAATTGCACATGTTGAAATTTGGCAGCTTAAGCCCACTTCTGTGATAATAGCAGGGAGGCCCAAGGATTCAGCCCACTCTCGGAATGTACCAGGCCTTCAAATGCAGGAAGTGCCAGGAGCATGTGCAGAGTGCCCAAGGACTGCATGCATCAGGACTCATTTAGGTATGCAAATGTGTACTGCTGAGAGTACGTTCTCTTGATCTTAATGCACTCAGCTGGAGGAGAAGGTGCTCCAAGGGTTATGTGGATAGTGCTCAGCTGTGTCCAAAACTCAAAATCCTTTGGGGCCAAATTCAGAGGTATGTCAAGCACCTGCTACTCCCCTCCACATTCTCTAGAAACTGCCAGAGTCTGGTGGATGGTCTGCATTTGGTTTTCTTGTAACAGCAATTATTCACAAGTGTCTGGGAGAAATAAAACATGTGGCAGTTTGTCATTGTTCCAGGCAGCCAAAGGGCAAAAATACTGAATCCAAATGGAATTGCTGGCTGGATTTCCTGTCAGCCTGCTGCCTGTGCAAAATACCTATATATATAGTTTTGTTCTTGTGGGGTAATAACTATGAGCTCTTTAATGACCACAGATGGTAAGAACCCCATCTGAACATATTTTGAATGGTAATAACTGTAGTAACTATAATAACTATCAGCAAAGAACCCCAAACACCTACCTGAACTCCTGCTATTGAAATGACGCAGGGGTAAGAGGGATGAGTCAGAAAGTGAAATATTGCTTCACATAGCACGTGGGTGTTCTAAGGTTTCCATCCAAGGATCGACCTTGTTTAGTTTATGAGATCTGACAAGATCACAGCCCTCACTTGTAGACTGTAATACAAAGCACTGCACTAATTCACGGATGTCAAATCTGCCAACTCAAATAAAATACACTGGTAATATTCAAATTTTTTATTGAGCCCTCAGCCTTTTCAGTGGGTGCAATTTAAATAGGCAAAGGGAGAATAAATCCAAGTTACATGTTGAAAATGCTGCTGAAAATAGCCTAGGAAAAATAATGTTAGTAAATAGCAATATTAGTATTATGTGAAAGACTATTAAAATAATCAGACTTATACATATATCACACCTAGTCTCAAAGCACCTCATAAACATTAGTTAACCTCAATAACCAGCATTCCTGTGATATAGAAGTGTAGCATCTATTGCTCTGTTTTATAGAGCTACATCAGACTTCCAAGGAAGAGATGATACGTTTAGAAAGCAACAGAGGAGGGGCTGTGACCCTGGAGTCCAGGTGACCTCTGCATCTGGAAAAGGCTAGGACTACTTTGTTACTTGTATTCCCCAAGTGGGGAAAACAGGTAAGTCCCTCACAGAGCAGCTTTGCAGCAAGACTCAGGCTGCATTCAGGCAGGTGAAGCGCAGCTTTTACACACCCCAGCCACATCCTATGACCACCACAGAGACTGTGCATGCACAGATGTTGCTGGGAAATTCCCCTTACCCAAGAAGAGAAGGAGCCAGGCAGCTCTGGGCTTTTGTTTGCACATTGCTGCAGACACCAGCTATGTGCCGATTTCAGTGTCATGTTGCAGTGTAACCCACTGGTAGGCTAGAGTTGTTCCCTGCCTGTGAACGTGCTCCTGAAATAAGTCACGTATCTCTGGTAGCTCTTGGCTGGATGAGAAGTCTGGCAGGTGTCTGGGGTAGGTTAGCTGCTCCTGCCAAAGAACTTGCTGTAGAGCCGCTGCATTATTTCTTTCAGATGCTAGAACCTGGTTGTTGTCGTATTAGGGAATATCCACAAACAAGTAGCCTCTTAATCCTAAAAAAAAAAAAAAAAAAAATGCTGTTATCAGATACAAGGGCATAATTTCATGATTAGGACTGTGCAAATAAGGCACTTAGGGAGATGGATGTGAAAGAACATCATTAAAGACCTGTACAAGCAGCTGGCTTTTTCAGCTGGGAAGGTGCTCGTAGTCAGCTGAGCCCAATTCCTGGCTAAGGTACTTGAGTAGTGCTCTGGCTGAGAGGGAAGGGTGGGAACATGTGATTGGCACCTCAGGATGCAGTTTCTCATTGGACATTGATTTAACAGGTGCCAGCTAGAGAAGCAGGTGTTCTTCCCCCAACCCCTAGGTGGTTCTGTGGCTTTCCTTATACCAGCTCTGGCATTTATCTGGCCATAGAGAAATTAAATTCATGTAGCAAAGCTGGCAGAGACCCCAGTTCCACAGAAGAGGAGGATTGGATTTTTCACTGGCTCAGCTTTGGGATCTGGTTTGTAGTGGCAACAGGCAAGTGGTAGAGCAGAGCTGGGGAAAGGCTGGGAAAGGAATGGAACAGGTCCAGCTCTGAGCTGTGGCCAGTTGTGAGATAGGCTGTGTTTTCAGGTCCTGGCTCTGCTAAGTGCCCTTGGGACTTTTTTTTTTTTTCCATTTATTTTGCATTTGGAATTTGTTTGTTAATTTCTTTCTCTAATCAAAAATACTTTATTTGACTCAAATTTGCAAACGCTTTGCTGTAACAGAAGGAATTGTCAGGTCCTGTGAATAACTACTGCTTACCTGCAAAGGTCTTTTATTTCCCATAGCAACTCTCTGGTTGAAGAGAGCTGTGCTGGAAGTATGCTCTGGAAATCCATTTTCAGGAGATTAAAGTCTTTGATGAAAACATACAGCTCTTAAATGAATGTCCTTTTGTTATGCTGAGATTGCCTACAGAAATGCTGGCAAAACCTCTTCTACTACCACTGTGTTTGTAGGGTAGGAACAAGTTAATTGCAATAATAAGAAGATGATTCTCAAGGAATAAATCATCTCTGCAGTAAGCTATGCCTTAAGTGTAGATCACTGTTGCAGTGACATCTCCAAACAATTGCTTGTCGCAGGAGAAGTCAGTTAGCATGGATTATGGAGCTCAGTGACCTAGCAGCTGGAACATGCTGGCAAGTTTCCTTGTTATATTTCCTACCTTGACCTTTTCCTGGGGGTGGGGGAGAAACAGTGCTGTGGAAACTGAGATTAATTGTGGTTTGCTTGTGGTTACCACAAGCAAAATGGCCTTTTCTGAATGAGCTGGGTAATTCTTGGGAAAGGGGAGAGCTTAATTAATTAACTGTTGTGTGTGACTGGGAATGGGACTGGAGTTATCTTCCTGATAGACCACCAGCTTGAAGTAGCAATCACTGCAGCCCTTCATCTTCTGGGACCTATGAGGTGGCTTTGGCAAAGTGAGTCTGAGCCTTTTGAATCAGCATAATGACAAGCTGGGAAAAGAAAAAGGAGCCTTCACAGTAGATAAGTATGGAAATGTTCACCCACCTCATAGGTGCTCTGTGGGCAAGTGAAATCAGGCAGTCATTTACTTTTTTTTTTTTTTAATTGCGTATGTAACTAAATAAAAAATACACACTGCACTTGAATGCAATTGTAACATACATTTCCAGAAAGAGTTATTAACTTGCGGAAAGTAAAAGTGAAAGCTGTACAAATCAGGGAAGATTTGAGTATGTAGTTTAGTGTCATTATACAGTTAGTTTCTTAAGGCAAATCTTGCCTTCTACATAAGCCTACCATTTTCTTCCTGTCTACTGTAGAAAATAGTTCTGATACGAATTACGTCACTAGTAAGCCGACTGCTCAGTTTACAATGACTAGCTGAACTGGCAATTCTTGCTTTCTTCTCCACAAATTGAATAAGTAGTCCTCTTGAAGAAAATCATGGAAGAAGTAAAGAATGATTTTTTTATTATTATTTTATTTTTTGGCAACTAGTCTTCTAGTATGATTCTTGATCTTCAGGTGGTTTGTCAGCTCTCTGTTTGAACTTTGGAGGGAGAAGAATTGATGGGTCATGGTGATCCAAGGGTAATTCTGTTCCGTTTTGGTTTATCATGGAGTTTAGGTATTTGTCCTGGGTCTGGATTCACTTGGATAAGTTAATTTAAAATGTATTGTGTCTGTGCAAACATACACCAAGAATTTCATTTTCTAGAACACCGATAAGTGAATGGAGAATGAACGAAGCCAAACTAATTCACATCTTCATTCAAGCAAATACCCAGGTAATATTTTGAGCAAATGACTTAACACTAAGCTAAGCATATATCTGGGACTAATAATCATAGATTCTCCTCTTAGTCTGCTACATGCATATAGCACTATGTATACTCGGAATAACCAACAGGGACATGTATTATGTGTACTGAAATAAAATAGAGTTGCAGTCATGTTGCTTCCATCAGCTGCTGGTTATTTACATAAAGGGACAAAATCTTTTGAAGCTATTTCCTTTCCTGCTGGCACCAAGAAAACTGACTTATTCTGAAACACTGAAATAGATCAGCCAGCTCAAATGAACTGAAGCAGGCCTGAAATTCTGTATTTGGATTCACATCTGACCGTGACCTCAGGCCTGTCTTGATTAAGCAAGTCAGTGTAAATTCATTGACTTACACTAACTTGGAGAGGAGCGGAGTTCAGCACTGAGCTATTACAGAAGAATGCAGAATGGATCTTGGTGTTTTATTTCTTTACAGTGATGAGCAGATTTTTTTGTAGCTCTGAATACTACTTTGCTGCCATGACTTTAACCTGGTGGGGATCAGATAGCAAAATGCAAAGAGAGGGCTAACCAAGTATTCACAAGCACACTTGCCTTGCCTTTGGGAGACCAGTGTTCAAGTCGCTGCTTTGCCAGTAATTCACTGTGTCACACTGGGCTAGGCCAGTTGGGTCCGTAGCCACAGAAGGCCTTAGGCTGTTGTCTCTTGCTGACTCAAGAGTGATAGTCGGAGCCTGCTAGGTTTGATGAGATGCTGACTGGGGCAGGGGTGGGAGAGACCAGCTCTGGCCTTGGGAACTGGAGCTTCTTAAGGTAGCATGTTGCAAGCCTTCCTCTCCAGCCCCACTTCTGCAAATGCCAGCTTCGGTGGCAGGCTTGGCGGTAGAGACCACAGGTACCTCTGTCACCAGCTTTTGGCTCCATCCAGCAGGGCACTGGTACCATGAGAGTGTGCTAGAGCTGCCAGGCCAAATGCAGTCACTTGCACTGACCCCATCAGAAGGGCAGGATCTCCCTGCAGAGGGATGGGCACACAACTCCACTGCTGTAGTGCAGAGGCCTTTGTCTCCCTGCATCGTTGTTCCTTGGGGGCATTGGAATGGGGATAGCAACCCTATCTGCCCTCACAGAAGTTTTCAGGATAAGGGAATTTAAGGTCACAAGACTGCAGAGACTAAGTTAATTGGTGACAGACAATTGCCCGAGACGTATATCAAAATATAGCTTCCTTCTCTCTCATCTCCCCTAATTACACAAAGCATTTGAAAGACCTGTATTATTCTCTGTATTACACTGGAACATAATCTATGGTATTTATCAGTAGAAAGTGACAGAAAAGCCACCACAGCAACAGGCTGCTGAAGGAAAGATTGATTTTGATTTTTTTTTTTATTGTGTTAGGGGTTTCATTATTTTGTAAAAAATTACAAAGTCTTTCTCGCATTTATTCTTGCTGATTTCCTTCTATGTTGAATTCAGTGCTTCTCCACTCAGATATTAGGTTGCTAAACATACTTCAGCTAAACAGAAGGCTAGAAAGATGTCAGGTTAATTTACTGCCCTAAAAATGTTCATCCTCATGAATGATGATGCTGATATACATGCTAAAGCAAAGATGGAGTCTGCCACTGTGCAGCAGGGACTTCTGCCTCCCCAGTCTTTTGGAAGATGAGACATCTAAAAACTCCAACTCAAATGTTAAGAAAATCAGGATGTGAATGATTACCCCCTAACAAAAAGATGAACTACAGATGTACAGTCAAGCAGCTGCTTCACACGTGCACAGTACAACCTTAGGACTATAACTAAGCCTGTGTCTGTTTGGGGGTTAGCCAAAAAAAAAAAGCCTTCAGCATAATAGCGACCCTTGTTTTTAAATTTTTTTTTTTTTATAGAGCTGCAAAGTCAAGCAGGTCAAGCCCCATTGTCTGAGGCACTGCACAAACACGCTGCAGAGAGCTAATAGTCTGAGAGGTGAGACTTTTAAGGTGGCTAAGACAGGGGCAGGCCAGAGAGACACAGCAATATAACAGCGGCAGTGATTAATGTTGTGGCTGTATTCAAAGTGACACTCCCTACTCTGTCGCCCCATAAGAAATGCTGGGGCTGAGTGGCCTCTTCTTCCTCAGGCTCCTCTTTGTGTGATCAGTTATTTTCTATGCATCTCATTTAGGGGAGTTTATACCCGCAGCATAATCCAACCGCTTTATTCAGAAACCTTCTTACTTCATTGCCTGAACCATAAGTTGACCCAGAGGTAGGCATTTGACATGGAAATCTTAAATCTGCTCCGTGGAAATTTTTAGCGAGTTGGAGGCCACAAACAGGAAATAGTTAGGACATATCTTTATAAGCAGTGCTCGTTTCCTCAGCAAAAAGACAATGTGCACACAGTGCCTTCTGGTCTTTTTTTTTTTTTTCATGATTCTTCTGCGTGTGTTACTGATTATCTCTGGCAGTGCATGTGGAAATGAAGCAATTTTCTGTTACGCTTAGAAAAGAAAAGAAAAAAAATGTTAGAAGCAAAGCTTGTGCTTTCTTTTTCTCGTACTTTGTAAAGACACTATTTCTAATAAAACAAGACATTCTGCACTGACAAGTCTTCCACTTGCAGCATTTGGCTATGCTCTGGTACTGTTAGCTGGGGTACTTGCTCTATTGCCATTTGACTTGGCCAGCCATCGCTGTTGCCTCTCAATCATATTGGTTTAATCTGCAGTCTCATTTCATTTTGTGATTGTTTCTTGCTGCTCTGTGCTCTTATTTTGGTAATTCAAAAGGAAGTATTTCCATCAAGTGTCCAAAGTGTGACCAAATGCTGTTTTAGTGTTTCTTCCCCCCCAATGCAAACTTCATTCTCCTCCTTTTTTGCAAGATCATAGGTCAAGATATGCAATGGCCCAGATTAATTCCCATTTAATTCACTAGGAGTGTGCCTGCTAACTGAATGTAGGTCTTACTTTACATATTGTATTTCCTCCTGCCTTTTTCTTCCCATGCATACCCTTCCAACCTCTCAATTTCTCTGCATCTGTATTCACTTCTGATTCATTTCTCTGTTACATGGCCACTCCTGGTATAGCTCCTGAGACCCAACAGCCATTACAGGATTTGGGACCAAAGAAGCCTAGATGAAAGCACTTCACCTGATGCAGCTGTATTTTGTCACATCTGCACCAGTGGCGTGAGAGGGCACTAAAGACACTAAACTGGATGCAGACTGACAGACCTGGCAGTTTTGTGATTCTCAAAACTCAGCTGCCTGGGAAGATTTTTAGTAGTTGCTGCCAAGTTCTGAGTAAGACTGAGCACCTAAAATGGCACCTGGTCCCTTCCACTGAGACAAAGGAGTCAGAGAATGAGCTCTCAGATTTAATCTGGGCCAACAGCTTTAATGGAAATCAATGGTAATTAAAGAAAACTCGTTCCTGTTTAGGATGCAGCAAACACTGTTTAAGTTGCAGGATTAATCACACCAGGGACAGACTGGCATTTCCCATTCTCTCTTGCTCATGGGTAGAAACCACCTACATGTTTATAACTTCCAGCTCCCTCCTGCTGTAGGATGGCATGAAGGTGCAGATTTGTCAGTCTCTGGGGACCAACCATATGAAACTGTTTTCTTTGCTCAGTCATTTGCAGAGGGCGTAGGGAGCAGAGCTGCGTGGGTGACTTGCGCCTAGGAAAGCCAGCTGGTATCACAGTGGTTGTTTTAACAATTAGGAAAGAGTGCTATTACTGCTGTCTCTGGGGGAGTAATCCATCACAGACAGCAAATATCTTTTCACTCAGCGCAAATGACTGTCTCCACATGCACGGAGCCAGGAATACCTTCCTAGCTCACTGCAAAGGAAGTCAGGGCCTGTGTGAGAAGCTACAACAAACCACAAGTATTGGCTCTCCTGTGGAGCGTGAGGGTGGAGGGGAGAGAAATCAAAGCCTCAGAAAGGGCTTTTCCTTTCCCTCCCAATAGATTAGAGTTCACTGACCTTGATTACAGCATTAGTGTAAAATCCCTGTGTCCAGAAATCCTTCTAGCAGTTCTGCAACTTTTCCAGTGATGCCACCTTTGAGCCACAGGCCTCAGCAAAGGCAGTTCTGGCCCTGTTTTCCTCTTGCTCACATTGTCCCCTCGGGCTCAGGTTAAATGTTGTGCTCTTCATGCCACTGCCAAAAAGAGTGGGTCTCAATAGGGGTGGGAGGGAAGAGGCGAGGGCCGGAGCTGACTACCCTAAGGCTGCTCCAGCCCTGATGGGAATCAATCAACCCTCTCTCACCTGCGAGCAGCAATGTGGAGTGAGCAAGTTTGGTGTCCACCCAGGAAAAAGAGCAGCTGGCAGCCATGAAGGGTGGAGAAGAGCCCTGCAGGGAAGGAACATTTGTCTCTCTCTGCTGACAAATGGGGGAAAAAGGCTAACTAGGGCAGGCCTTTTCAGGTACAGTGAAGTTTGGGGTGTTTTGTCAGCTAATGAAGGAAAATAGCCACACTGACAAAGCTTCAGCCTGAGGCTGCCCTGTAAGGGACCCTCAAAAAAAAAAAAGGAAAAGAGATTGTTTTATTTGTTGGTTTGGGTTTGTTTTGTGTTTGGTGGTTGGTTTTGGTTTTTTTCCTAATGGTCTTTTTTAATTACAAAATCTCTATTAAGAGTCACATGGACTCTTTTATGAGATTCAGATGGATTCCTGAGTAGATCTGAGGCAGTGGTCAGGAACTTGTACCAGTGCAAGTGGCTGTGATGGCTTTGAGGAGGTAGCCACAGCTGCTAGGTAGCAAGCACTGGAGATGCTGCTCGGCCTGAGGGATGGGGCTGGGGTGGCTGGGGCTGAGCAGACAGCCCTAGGCAGAGATGTCCCATTTTAAGAAATGTACACTAAATTGCTTCGCTCGGGGCGGGGAGAGGGTAAAGAAAGGCATCCCTGGGGTAGAACAACAGGCAGGACTGGTGGAAACTGGAGGAACAAGCGAGTGAGGCATGGAGAGGCAGTAAATGCAAAAATTGTCTCATCTCAGAGCACCTTCACTGCAGGAGGACTAAGTTTAAGAGTGTTGTCAGGTCTCTTCTGTCCTTCTTTCTCATTGCCTCCCCCGATACAGCTGCCTGACCCGTCTCACCTTCCCGATCTGGGAGGACTCATTACCTGGGCAGCAACCTGAAATGATGCTGCTTTCCTGTAGAGGGCGAAGGGTAACACTTCAAATTTTCCCCTGAAGTGCTTGAACCCTGCCCAGTTAGAGCCTGCCAGAGGCTCTTAGGATGCAAATTCAGGTGTATTCACTGAACAAACTTTTCCCCATCCTGCAGAGATTGCAGCTTAATATAGCCTAAAAACAGACTATCATACGGCTGCTTTCCATGCTACTGGTTTTTGCCAGCTCTGTATTATGAACTCTGTCCCCCTGGAGGCTTGTTTGTGCCTAGGCTCCCACCAGCCTGGGAGGGGAAAGAAAATATAAGCCAAGTGCAGACAAGGCAGGGAAGCAAGGCCTGCTGATAGAACTGAGCACAGATGGCAGGCCATTGAACTGAAAGTACTCCAGGGCTTACTTCTGATCCAGTGGATAGTTTGGAACAGAAGAGGTGACACCCCGTGGCCTATCCTTGGCCTCTTATCAAGAAGAGATTGATTACTGTAGGAGTGGTGGTGAGCCTTGGCCATCTGAGAGCCCTCACACATTAGGCTCCATATCAACTTTCAGCCAGTATTAATCAGAATCTGATTTAAGGTGCAAGATTTTTTTAGGCTGTTCCTAGTATCTCTCAAGTTTTGTTCAACCTTTTAAGTGTCCTTTTCCAATTTAGGTATTTCTTTGGACATTTTTCTGCCAGCCCAAACATAAAAGGTCTTGCAACCTGAACAGAAGTGTCAAGTTATTTTCTAGATGTCTCACTTGCAGCCTCCTCTGTCATAATGAAGGCAACTTTCCCCTTCACACTACCTACAACAGATGGAGAAATTAGACTTGCTTTTGCCCATTTGCTGGCAGCTGTACAGAGGCTGCAAGATCTCACACACTTGATACTAACTGAATTATCAAACCAGCTTTCTCTATGCAGTGTAAATCGATATGCTAAGGAAGGGCGTGCCTAGTAGTCAAGCATTTTCTAGATTACTCTTCCATTCACTAAAAGCAAGCAATTGCTCAAAAAAAAAAAAAAAAGCCAGATTTGTCTTGCTGTGCAAGATGTGCATTCCAACAGCTGCAGGTTTCTCAGAAGGCTTTTTGGAGTTATTCAGCAAAAGTGCAGGGAAAATCTGGGCCAGGAGATTTTCTTGGTGGATTTTCAATGTTCATTAATAATAGCTCAATCACTTGCAGGGTGGGGGAGCAGACCAGGTGCAGGAGGATAAAGGCAGAAGCGCTGAGCTACTGGAAGGAGTGCTGAGCTGCACTGTGATGGCTGAGAGAGGGGAGAGGAGTTGAGTTTTCATACTGGCAAGACCACAGCACCAATATGTGGCACAAAGCACTGAGCGGCTGCTGGAGAGGGACAGTGTTTCGTTGTATGCATTTCTGTGCCAGTGGCAGCCCGTGGGTGCTTCAGCCATGCGACTGGGGGCTGTGACCTGTGTTCAGTCCCAAGGGATGACAGCAGGGAGCTGCCCCAGGGGCCACTCTCTTGTTCAGGATTGCCATGCGCTGATACTGCCCCCTAGCTGCCCTGGATTCTCGCTTCAGCTTAGCATGGGCTGACAAGCTTGTCTGCATCGCTTTTACGTTCACTTCTTTGCTTCTGAGAGAAACGGGGCAGTTGGACCTTTGCTTCTCTCACCAGCTCCAGTATGCGTCCTAGCTGGGGGGTCACTGATTACCTGTACCAGGAGCCAGCAGTGTGTTGCTGCTCGGGAGAGCTGCTGAGTGGTCCTTGGGAGAGGTTTCCTGGCCCACTAACACCACACATACATGTCTGGGAACAGCAGGGAGAGAAGCTCTGCTGTAACCCCATGTCTCTTTGCACAACAGGTGTGTGCTGAGGCCAGTCTGCTGGCTTGCAGCACCTGCTCCCTTCAGCCCACCAGCTGCTCTGATGCCAGGAGCCCTGCTATACAGAGTCCTGGAGCCTGTGCTTCACTCTTGCAGTGGTGTTCGTGTTGGCAGAGGAACCTGGAAAGACTTTTTGATGCCACAGAGCATACATGCAGTCTGGATGCCACTCCACACCCTCCTCGACTGACTGTTTCTCTCCCAGTGGGTCAGAGAGCCTCCCCTTTGCGGTTATCAGGGCTGGAGCCTACGTGCCGACATTCGATCCCTTGCTATCCCCCCTTTGCTATGTGCTGTTGGCAGGGTCTGGGAGGATGTTTTCCTAATTTTGCAGCATCAAAGTGCTAGGAGCAGATGGGCTAAGCCAGTTGCTGAGTCTGCTTCCTCCCCTAGCAGCATATTTGGTGCAGGGGATGGGGTGCTGACAGCTTGGTTTCTTCCTGGGCTTCTGTTGGGGCCAGCCCCTGGCAAAGGGTTGGTGCTTGCTGCAGATCCGCAGCTGACTTTGCAGGGTGGGCCCAGCCCCATGGCTCACAGTGAGCCATGGTGTGAGAGCGGGCAGAGTTACACAAATCTGGTTCTTGCTCCTGGGGATGTGGGAAGGGCCTGGGGTACATTGTGTGCTGTTCATGTGCTTGGTTTGCTGGTCAGCAGTAATGAAGACTTTGCATGTCCCTCAAGAGCTGAGGCTGCTGTGCCCAAATGGAGAGAGGGGACTGAGAAACTGTGCAGGAGCAGGGATGTCCCAGTCAGTGTCACTGGAGGAATGGCACTAAACCCACATTTATCCCGTGTTTTTCTCTCTTTCACATGCAGCCTGTGAAAGGGCTTCCCTTGATGTTGTGTTTGCTTCCGTACAGCTGCACAGTGCTCACAACGCAGAACATGTATGGCAGATAATAATTTTTCACAAGAATAAGCACTGCCCCTGAAAAAGCCCAAACCTTTAACATTTATAAAGTAACAGAAAGAGGTACTCAACATTAGCTTCTGCAAGACAGACTTTCTGCCTTGCTTGGCTTACAGTAGCATCAAGCAGGAGTAAATCAATAGGATTTAAGTGTATCTATCTAAGCCCTCTCTGGCTACTTCTTTCTTAACCAGGGAAGGCTGGAGGAAAAACTAGCAGAAAAATCAAATTGTTAGGGTGACATGCCTCCTTTCTCACCCACACCACTGCCTGCAGAGGATATAGGCATAAACCAGCCATGCTAAGCAGCTCAGGTGAGCGAGCAGAATTGAGGCATCCTGAGGTGATCTTACATGGACAGAACTGGTCTCAAGGGTAGGCTGAGCCTTTCTACTGACTGCATGAGGAGCCTGGTGATGTTAGTCTTCACCATAAATACCTTAGTTGAAAGTCTTAGATGGGACAAATCCACACAGATGATCTTACACCAAGCACGTGTCCTCCAAAGCATCTTTCCCCAGCAGTCTTCCATGGTGGGTCTGGGACAACCCTACAAGCATTTGGCTCACCCTGCCCAGAGCCATCCCTGTTCACAACACTTATCTGGCCCTGCAGCATTGTCTCTGGTTGCCGTTTAGGGAGTGTGTCCTCCAGTTTGTACAAGCCTTCCCTGGGCACCATTCCAGCATTCCTGGTAGGCCAGCATGGAAGCAGGAGTTAAAATGAACACAGAGCTGTTGTTCACCAAATCACACAGTACTAGAGCTAAGGTGCACTTGAAGCTTGTAGGGGCTGCATTGTATAGAGAAATAATGTGTCCCTCTCTAGACCGTGGGAAGTGAGCTGCTGCAGATTTATAACCTGTAGCATCCCTAAGCAATAGCTGAGCATCCTGATGGGCTAAGCAGGGAGCAGGCTGCAAAAAAGTGGCCAGACTCAGGTGATCTGAGACAGGATGGAGGATCTGGATGCCCATTACGGTATTTCTTTTATTCTTATGGTTGTTCAATGAACAAGAGAAATAAAAGACATTTTTGTGGTTCAACAGCTATTCTAGATGATAATATATTTAATGACTGTCATATTCAGGCAGTTTGTTAAAGTTAGAAATGATAGATTTATGGCCCAGAAAGGATTATTACAGCATGCAGCAGACCAGACTTCCCTCTCGTTTTGGCATTTGTTTGTCCTCTTCTACACCATTAGTGTTCTCCCTTCTAGGGATGAGGCCTTCAGGCACAACCCTAACATAAGCAGAGATGAGCAGTAGCTCAAAGACTACCACTTTGTGCCATACTTGGCCATAGCCACCATGATGACAGTAGTCCAGGGTGCTATTCCCTTCCTCCTCTGATGCTTCTGGCCCAGAGAGCTGCCTCAGCACCTTCCCTTCTCTTTATGTCTGTAGGCCAGAACAGGAAAACAAATATTTGAAAGTTTGAGAGGAAAATGAGGACAGGGACAGAGATCTTCGCTGTTCTTTTGAGGAAGATCTGACTCATAACTTTGACTTATAGCACGAAGGGTTTTTCTGGATTGCTGAACTAGGATCAGAGCATCATTCCTCTAGCCTACTTCTAACAACTTTCTTCCTCCTTGGACAGAATTTGGTTTTCCTCAGTTCCCCTGGCAAAATGTATATCTGTCTCATCTCCCATTGCCACAACCCTTTCCCAGGTTCCTCTGCTCTACTTTGCACTCAAATTGCTGTCACTTTTTAATTGCAGTCCTAGAACTTCACACAGTTATTGTCCAGGGGGGTGAAATGAGGCATCAGGCAGCAGCTACGGTCTCTTCCATGGTGTCTGAAGTACACATGCTGTCACATACGTGTAGCTCCTTTGCTGGTTGCACAGCCCCTAATTGCTGTGTGTCTACTTTCTTTTAAGCAATATTTCTACCATAATTCTATGGGGTAAGAAACTGATTAAAATGTACCAAACTATATAATCTTTAGTGCTTTGAAAAATCCCTGCAGTTGGTGGGTGGCTGTGGGGGAGGGAGTGATTGAAGCAGAATGTCCCCTCTCCCCAGGAGATCTTTCTCCCCCACACCCATAATCCTACTACTTCGTACTTATGTAACGTTGTCATCTCATATAGTACGTATGCAATCGATCTGTCACCAGAAGGAAGCTCAGCCAGGAGTTGGAGCAAGGGACTGAGAGTTGGGGGTCCTGACTTCTGTCACTGGTGCGCAGCAGGGTCTTGGCTTTGATTTTCCTCTCGGCAAAAGAGATTCTACTGATTTTTGCCTTGCCGACTGAGCTGATGTGAAATGAAGTTTATGTTGATAGAAATGGTTTGAGATCCCTTGATGGAACAAACTAATTTATTAATGGAATCTTCTCTAATCATCAAATTTAGTTCAATTAACTAATGAAACTCCCTTGCAAGGGTGCAGCATGCTGTTCAGCAAGCAAAATAAAAAACTTGACCCTCAGGCAGCTCTCATAGGTGCACAGAGAAAGGCAGTGCTGGAGTCTTAAAGGGTGGCAGGACCAGAGTTCCTCCAGTGCTGCACATTGCCAGACCATGCTGGGGCACGTGGGGATGGTCTTGTAAAGGCTGGGTATTTTTAGGTAGAAGGAATTAGGCAAAACAGACAAAACAGGTCCCAGTTGAGGGGAAAGACTGAGTGGTGCTTAACATGTGTATGTGCATGATGCACGTTTGTTATTTTAGGTGGTCAAGAAGGCCGATCCATCTGTCCCGTAAAACACATGACAATGCTGAGACACCACTCTTGGGCTCTGTCAGCAGCCTTGTGAAGCACGGAGGACCACAGCCCCAAACTAAACTGGGGAGAGTTTTATTCAGCCCCAAAACACCATAGATGTTCGTATAATCTTGGCTCAAGGGAGCGAAGGGGGCAGTCAGCCCAAACACATTTAGGAAAAGTTTGGCATCTTTGTAGCAGCAATGGGAGTGTTACTGCCACCGATGACACATGGCTGGGGTATGACCAGATAAGGAGAGGCTCTTATCCTACCGGAGCGTGCAAGGGGCAGCAGGGGAGGGAGAGAGTGCGTGCAGAGTTGCTGTGCAACAAGTCAAGACTGGGAAGGTAGAATTAATTTTTGCCTTCTGTACCGTTTCAGTGTAACATCACTGAATTAATCTCTTGAGCTTTAATAATCAGGTCTTTGTATTATTAAATCTGGAGAAGCAGTTCTTGAGGCAGGAACAGGGATTGTTTTTGTTTCTGCAGCACCCAGGTTGGGTAGCTGTGTTGTATTCAGCTAGCAGCAACAAGCATCATTAGGTTTAACTGGTGATCAATATGTCATTTCAACTAATGTGAGAAAGTTTACCAGATAAGACGGTATTGGATTTGCTGGGAGCAACAAAAGGAACGGAAATATTTCAAGACCCCTTAAAATGAGCAGGCGCTACTGCTAGACCAGGCTTATCTTCATGGTGTGGAAGAGGGATGTGTCTATGACACACTCGAGCTTGGCCTTAGCTCAGGGACAGATGGGAGTTGTTGGTCTATGGCTCCCAAATCCCTTCTGTTACTGCTCAGCAAATTCACATCTTAGCTTTCTAACTTCCTTCTTGAACCTTGAGGGTTTCTTAGTCTGAAAGGCACGCTATTCATTTGCCCTATTAAGGTTAGCCCATCACTGTTAGAAACACTGTTTCTACAAATTTAGCCTGCTTTTTAGCAGAAATTCCTCCCCAGCAAGGCCCCCTGCTTCGTCAGAGCCACTTCTCCCATTTCTGCAATGCAAGGCATGGACTGTGTGTGGTCCTCATGGCAGAACCTCTGGGAGGGCAGCAGGAGCAGCTACATGCCAGCTGGCCACAGTCACAGCACTGTGAGCGCATCCTTTTCTCCCAAAACTCCGACACACAATTTCAGTACCTGACTACATAGCAAGTGTGTCATACCATCGTATCCGGTATAAGCTCTAGTGAGTCTGGTTTATTTCTGGTTTTAGGTTCACAAATAGCAGCCTTTTTTCTTCTGTTTCCGCCATCCCCTACAGAAACTTGGATCTGGTCTTTGCCTCCAAGACAGCATCTCTTCAAGTTGCTTTTTTTGGCTCATAATGTATGAGAGTGCTGAGCTGGAACTTGTACTGGATAGAACATGAGAAATTTCTTTCTTGGTCAATGTAGCGAACGCGTTTTGTAAATTCTTTCTTTCTTTTCCCCTAAAGCTTTACTCTCTAGTTAGATGTTGGATTGCAACGGTATCCAATTTACAGATACACTTGGCAGAAACAGTGAAGGCAAGGAAACATCAGATTAGGGCATAAAAGGAAAAAAATAGAATGAAAAAAAATAAAATATGTATAGTTCAGTTGTGAAGGCCACACTGTTCCTTTGGGCCATTGAGTTGTATTGGTCTGACTGAGACTTTTGCTCTTTGCTAGGTCCCAGTAGGCACTTTCCATGTACCTTTGGGAACTAGGACAAGCTGGAGGAAACAACTTCCAGCCCTTGCTTCACAGGGAGAATCCAGAGTTGGATACACCTTGCTGTACTTCTGCACTTCTGAAAGGCAGCAAAGCAAGATTAGATCTAATTAAACAGTACAGCATATAGCCTCTGGGTCTGGTACATTTTGATTAGCGTGTCTCTCTGGCTCGTACATCCGAGCAGCCGAGGTTAACAGACATGCTTCCAGTGGCAGTTCCTTGGATCGGGCTTGCAGGACCCACGTTCCAGGGACGCTGCTGGCACCTGCATCACCTGTGGTGCTGGGCCCAATTTGCTGCTCTTCAGAGCACAGCAAAAGCTTATATTTCCATCCCAGCATTTGCTGATTCAAAGAGAAATAAAAAAATATTGAGATATAGTTGTAGATTAGCAAAAGGCTATTTGACCATTGCACACAAAGTGATTGTAATGTTCTTTTAGGGCTATCAATGTATCTACACTCTCGGGCAGTGGGTGTATTGTGTGGACACATTCACATTTCTTATGTCTCCAGTCCTATTCCAGCTGAACTGTCTTAAATATTCCATGAGCTGTGCATTCTTCCTCCATTTTCCAGATCCATGAATTCAAAGTATAGCTGGGCTAACACAAAATGTTTGACTTAAGAGTAACTTCAGAAAGGGAATTCAGTACTGAAACACAGCTACATCATGGGTTTGAATTTAATAGCACAGCACTTACACTTTTGCATGAGTTCTGTCATCCTGGGTAGCAGGAAGCAGCTTTTTCAAAAGCTTCCTGCTAATGTTGAATGAAAATCATGCCCTCCTAACATTTCAAACATTTCTACCCAAAAATACAGCGATCTTTTGATTTTAGATTAGAAATGGAGACATTGTTTAGAAAATTGGATTTGTAGCAGGCTACCCTGTAAAATCCAAAAGACCTTCCACATATTCATCAAACTGTATTATAACCAATATGTCCCAAGCTCTCACACATTAAAGTGGCAGTTGTTAGTATGTCACAGTCATTTTCACCTACCACTGGAGAACACCCAGCGCAGAGAGATCACTGTCTGTCTGGACTTCTCCAGCATACATGACTTGCTGCTCTTCATGAGCAGATATCAACAGCAATCAGCATGTCATTTTTGTGGCTTCAGACCACCAGGCTTGCAGACCAAAGGAACCAGAAGGTTCCTACCTAATAAGAAGTTAACATTTTGTTCACTTTGACCTAGCAGTCAGAGATATGTCCTTAAACTGGACTCAAAATATGCAGCGCTGCAAAGAAGAAACCACAGCCACAAGGTACTCGCTTGCCACCACAGTCATGTTTTTAGACCTTGTAGCTTACCTACTTCTGGCCTGTGGGACCCACAAGTCTTGTCACATGTTGGAGGAAATCCCATCCAGGGACAAGGCAGTTCCACTCACTCTAGCAGCATGCAGAGGTGGCAGCTATCTGCTGAAGTCGTATTAAAGCAGTATTTTTAACATTACTTGAAAGAACTGCCAGCTCTTGTGGGGCTATTTTTAGCAATTAGCTGTATTCAAATGTTCCTTTCATGACTTGCACAGGCAGCAAATGGTTTAGTAGATTACCAGAAAGGATCAGATATTGCCCTGGATAAAAGTCATGTTTACCATTTTTAACACAGATGGAAGTCTTCACACTTCAGAGTGTTGGGAGTGTTGGGAACGGATATAACCTTGGGGCATCCTGTTAACATTTGTTTGCCCCCATTCTGGGAAGAATTTGAGTATTCATCTGTCTTGCCTAGTTCATGGTAGCACTTTGAATTACTATAGCTTCTTTCAGCTCACAATCTCAGACCTTCCCCTGAAACATCATAGAGGTGGACAAGATACTCAGTAGGTGAGTGTGATCTGTTCCCGTCTGGCAAACTCTTACTGTTGAATGTAGTCCTTGATAAAATCCATTTGAGCTTCCTGGCATGTGGCAGTCTGTGCCTTCCCATCACCTATATTGTGTTGTTAATAGTAACCAATTAATATTCCCAGGATTCACAAAAATACACTTGAGGGAGTTCCCAGGGAGGCACAGGACTGCAGTACTGGCTCTAGTCTCAGATCAACGCAGCCAACTGACATAAGGCTTGGTGCTGCAGTATGAAGGTTGCAGTGGCAGCCAGAGCCAGCTTTCCACTTGCAGTAGTTAGAACTTTCTCCTGTTCCTGTAGGCAAAAGACAAAGGAAGAGGCTGATAAGTATCTGGCATTTTGCAGGTCAGGCTATTATTTCGTTGACCTTTTCAGAAGGCGCAAGTGTCTTGTCTGTCTGCAGCAGCAGCAGAGCCTGCCATAGCCTGTACCGTGGGTTAGTCAGTGTGTGCTTTGTGATCTGGGAGACTGTTTACTGCTGTGAGAGTGGTGGCAGAGAGCAGGACAGGGTGGCTGGCAGGCACTTTCCGAATGCATGGTCATCCCTCAGAGCTCAGTGTGTCATGTTATACATGGCACTTCACTAAAATTAACACTGGTTTCTTAAACAGGTTTGGCATCAGCCATTAGGCTGCCGTGGGGCAGGAGAAGATGGTTGTGATCCAGCTATTACACAGACTGTAATGTAATACGAACAGTGCCTCAGATGGCCCCGATTCTGCAAGTATTTGAATCGCTACTGCGCAAAGCATATACTTAACATGCTAAGTCTGCAGTCAAGGAGTTTAAGCAGAGGCACAAAATTAGACAAGCGTTCAACAGATTTGTTATAACAAGTCCTCTGTTTGCTTCAGAGGGCCTGGCATTCAGTATTGCGGAGCAATTTTAGTGCCCTTGCTTGGTCTATAAAGCTGGCGTATTATTCAACTGGGGAAAAATGCAAAACGTTGATTGCATGCAATTGGCAGGTTTCCCTGACTCCTGGACAGGAGTGACCCACAGGTCTGCCAGATTCAGTGTTTCTTTGAATGGAGCATGTGGGTGCTGGAGGCAGCTCTCCCATCACTCAGAGCCCTTTAGGAAGGGCTAGGGAGCAAAAGTTCTCTTCAGACATAAAGTCACCTATGCAAAGACGAATCCTTTCTTATGTATGGCAGGGAAGGGAGGCATGGTCTGCCTTTTCTTTCTCTTGACAAGCATCTTAGCTGAGATTTCCTCTGCAAGCCGATGTGGAAATTTTAATGCCTGGCATTAAATATTCCTTTTTAAAGCTGTACTCAACTGAAAAAAAGTCAATTAGAGCCTCTTGAAAAGGAAAGGAAAAACTGTATTAGCTAAAGCAGTGACATTTCCTTTTGATAGAAAGCTGGTGTATCCAAGAGTCTGAGGTAAAGGCTAATAGGCAGTTATCAAAGAACAGAGGAGCTGGGCCTTATGCAATACCTCTCCCGTCTGCTCACCACAAATCCGTGTGATCTTTACCATTAAGCAATGGAATTTGGCTTCATCCCAGAAACAAAGTCTCTTGCAGTACATGAGAAGAATTGTGTCTGGGCCACAAGCTTTCTGTCTGGGCTCGCAGACACATTTCCCCACAGTTAAGCTACATTCAGATGTAGAGTTTGCTTTGACCTACCATAAAACTACTCACCAGCCACAAATGTAGATCTCAAAGCTTGAGGAGGTACTAGAGCCAGAACCCCAAACTCAAATTTGTCTCTAAGATGTGGAGAAAGTGCCACTCTGCAGGACAGCTCTGGATCTTAGGTTGTCCTTCACTCTTATCTTTCTCTTTTCTTTATGTTCCTATTGTGTTCCTTTTTATCTAGTTCTCCTCTTGCATATCTGCTGATATTTTTTCTGCAGCATCTTATTCTTTCACTATCTCATATTGCTAATACTAAAACAAGTATTTCTAGAAGTCAAAGGTGACAATTTCTTAATCCAAAAAGCATAACGTAAAAGGAATGTGGTATTAGAACTGAGTTTTCCTGGACAAGACTGACTAGATGCAAAAGTAGGATCTCTTGTTTTGGTGCCAACAGTGACGTTTTGATTACATTTGTTACGTGCAGAGCACAGCATCCACGAGCAGTGCATCATGGACAAGGTCAGGCTCACTAAGTGAAACCAGTTCTTGAGCTAAGTGGGCTCCATAGTCCACTTGGATGCAAAGGAACGTTTGCAGTGTGACCTGGTCCCCTGTTGGTGGGGGAAGAGCTCAGCTCCCTCCTGTCTCACAGACAGTGAGCAGAGATCTAGGGGTGGAGGACTAATCACCAGCATCCTTAACCCCTTCAAGCCTGGCAGCCGCCTCTTTTTCAGTCACAGGCATGGTATTGGCACTTGTCTTTTCCAGCCAGACCTCTGCTGCTGCCCAGCAAATAAGGCCTTGAAAAATTGTTTGGTTGATTTAGTGCAGCAGCATGTGCAAAACAGCAGCCTCTCCCAGGGCTGTGACTTGTTATGAAACTTGTGTGTGCATCTTCTTCACTTTGCATGTGTAAAGAGGAAGCAGACTTTACAGTCATGGTATGCTGAAATGCAGAGAGGGTAAAGCTTTGTCATTGTGCACCGGCCACTGTGACTTGAAGTGGGGTATTGGTGAAGCCAAACTTTTGATGGGAAAGATTGAGAACAAAGGTCCAAGCTCTAACATACCTAAACTTGAGGCAGAAACAACAGAGAGCCATTCATCCCCATCCAGTAGAAAAGCGAGACTGGTCAGCTGTGAGGAACCAAAGAGAAACGCCCTGCTGGAGTCTTTCCTTGGCAATGCATCTGCTGCACTTATGCAGGGCCTGGGGAATGGCTGGCTGCTGAGCTTCACAGCATGTCTTGTGCTTCAGGATCTCTGCCTACACTCTGAATGCCGAGGCAGGGGAGGCTGCTACATGTGTGCCAATATCTACTTCAAACAAGCAAACGCCGAGAGGTTTATTTCTTTGGCTGCTTTGCTCATCCCAATGCATGTTACACAGAGCCTCAGTGCCCTGTGCAGTAAGACTGTGTATTACAAAATACTTTCAGTGCAGAGTCTACCTTGTGAACTCGATCAAGCCAGCAGGATGCACTGGCTCCCTCTGAGGCATACCGTGGTTTTTCCACTTGTGGAGCGGGTGCAGAAATCTAAGCTAAGAAAAGGCAGGAGCAAGGCAATGGCTCAGGGCCACTTCTCTGCACTGCTAACTGCAAGCGATGTGCGGTGACCCCATGACTTTTGAGGTTGCCTGATAAGGGGCAGCCCCTGACTCATGAGTTTATAGAACGGGACTGTACCTGTCCTGCTCAGGAAGCACGTGAGCAGCCAGAGCACTGTCGTGGGTGGCAGAGCACTGGAACAGGCTGCCCAGAGAGGTGGTGGAGTCTCCAACTCTGGAGACATTCAAAACCCGCCTGGACGCCATCCTGTGCAACCTGCTCTAGGTGAACCTGCGCTGGCAGGGGGGCTGGACTAGATGATCTCTAGAGGCCCCTTCCAACCCTGGTGGTTCTGTGATTCTGTGCCTGAGGTTAAGGACTCCCTTAACACAGCCCTCAAGGAAGGGAAGGACTTCAGCTCCCACTGCCTTCTGCCTCTTGGAGCCATCGTCAGGCTGCAGTCCTGGAGCCTCCCCTGCTCAGAAAGACGGAGTTAAGTTCCTGATTGCAGCCACAGCTGCAGGCAACAGTAGGAATTCCTGAGCCTCATATGGTTGGTTTTTCTACTGTGAAGGTCAGAGGAGCTCAAAAAGGCACAAACATACTCTGTTCAACTGTGGGAATTTTTTTGTAGATTCTTTAAAGCAGAGACTTCTGCTGATGGAAAGCAAGCTAAAGAAGCTGCCTTCAGTGGCCTTTCCTCCTCACCCATCAATAAGATGTCCAAACAAGCATTTGGAAACCTCTGGAGTTGTATCAGGCAGTCCAGTTCCTCCAGGCAACACTGCTCTGATTGTGAGTTCAGGCAATCTCTGTTTTGCATACCCGGTGGATTTTTTCTTATAATCTTCTGTAGAGGAAACACTAATTAGCCTCAATCAAGAGTAAAGAATCTGATGCTTCATCCTCTGGCACTGCATGTTCCTTGGTTGAAAAGAGGCAAGCTAGTGTTTGTCTTTCCTCTGTGAAGAAGAAAAGCTTGAGTGGGATTTGAAACCCATTGTGAGAACAGGTTTTGCTGAGAAAGTCACTGGAAGTCAGAAAAACATTCAGAAGACCTGAGGCCACCAGGGAGGGAACTGAAGGGAAATGGTTGTAATTTCAGGCTCCCTTCAGAAAGGAGCCATGATGTCACCTTTCTGGGTGTGCTTTCTCGTTTTAGCTGTAAAAAAGGATGAAGTACTTTGCGCAAATCTTTACAGACTCCACTACAATGCATATCCTGAGCTTGGAAACTGAGGCATCTGTGCCTGCATTCACTGAACTTGCTGGACATTTTGCCACGTACTTTAGTGTGAAAAAGATCTCATACTGGTACCCTTTCTTAAAATCTGATCTTACAAAACAATAAACAGCCTCAAATTCCATCAAGCTCAATGCATGTACTCAGCTACTGGCAGGATTTGGTCCCTATGCTTGTATGTAGTTTATGACTCTTTCTCCTTGGTGACATGTTAAATGCCGTACTACCTCATTGGTTCTTCACCAGGAACATAAGAATTACTGCTCCTTTAAGAAACTGTGGAAATTATTACTTTTTTCCCCTCTGTTGCTAACAGGCTTCATAACAAAGTTACATACTGGAGTGAGTGGAAAGGGACCACTGCTGGCCTCTGCTTGAATCAAGTCTAGCAAGAACAGGTTGCTCAGGGTCTTGTCCAGCTGAGTTTTGAATTTCTCAAGGATGGAGATCCCACAGCCTACCTGGGCACCTGCTCCAATGCTTCATCACACTCATGACAATCCTTTTTTCCTGCTATCAAAGTCATAATTTCTTGCATTTCAAATTGTCTCTATTGCCTTTCATCCTTCTGCTGTACACCTCTCTGAAGGGTCTGGCTCCGTCTTCTCTAAACACTACTGATTAGTAGAATTTGGGTCACATAAGAAAAAAAGATGGGCATAGTTGCAGAATGTGTATCCAGGCTGAGACTTCACATATTACAAAACTCCAGGGGAATTAGTTTGAGCTACTGTTTCAGATGCCCTTTAAGTGAGGCACTTTGTGACATACAAAAATCATGTTTGATCGGAGAGTCAAACGTTGCTTAGAGCCTTGCACAGATCAAGGAATTCAAACCAGATCTGTCAGTAAGAAGAGCCAGAGGGAAATACCTCTCCAAATGAGTTTCCAATAAATTGTCCAATTTTCTTTTGAAAAAGCCTGTGAGTGCCCCAGCACTTTGTGGTGGTCACATCTGAGATGGCCCTTTGTCCTTTAAGGTGGATTTGATAAGTGATGTCAAGTACTCATCCCCTCAGGAATGCAGATCCCCTTAAAACTGCTTGGTGTAATGAGTCAAAGCCAAAGAAAGAGTAAAAGGCTGCAATTCTGTCAATGTTTTCAGACTTCAAGGTCAGCTCTGCATTTGGCTTACTATATTGGTCACCTGGTGGCAATGGCAGCAATGTGGGATCATAAGAGTAACATCTGTGAAACAGGAAACCTTAAAGACCTGTAAGAGGTCTCTTGGAAACTGTATTCTCAAGTGTCTGAAGAGCTATAGTAAGGCTCTTCTGCTGAAGCTCATGCTTTTAGGTGCTAGTATCATCTTGACAGATAACTGTAAGACAAAGTTACGAAGAAAATGTGTTGGGTGTCAAGCTTAAGAATCCAACAAGTCACATTCAGTGTGCGTTTAGCTCTAGACATGCATATAAGACCCATGCACATGAGTGAGTTCAGAAACATTGCTGAATCAGGACTAGGGAGGACAGAAAGCTTTGCCATCTCCACTTTTTTAAAATTAGTGGCATTTGAAAATTAGAAGGATACATTGGTCATAAGGTCTTAATTTTCCTTGTAGCAGCTACAAAAGTACATGCCACTAACCACACAGGCACTGGAGAAAAATTCAGTGCCTGTTTCAGCAGCAGGGTTACAGTTCATCATCTGATTTCAGTAATGATACCACAGCAGCAGCAGTGTGGCCAGAACTGGTGATGTATAGAAACAGCATTGGCTGCTTCACCATGACATTGCCATCACCTGCCCTCGCATGACTTCCCCATGTGCCAGATGCTGCAGACTGCCTGTGACCGGCACAACCGGCACCAAACTCCCTCAGAGTGGCTCCAGGCTGGGTTTGCTTACCCAAGTTGTATAGGTAGGAGCGACAGTGCGGGGGCTCCTTTGCACCAGGGACCTTCGCTGAGGTGTCAGGCAGCCAAAACAGATGCAGTATGAAAGCTATGTCACGTGAAAGCTGGTGTAAACCAAAGTGCTGCTATACTTTTTACTTTTTTTTTTTTTTGCTGTTTTTTTTTGTGTCCCGAGAAGCATGCACTGTTATATACTGGCCTTTTTTGATTCCTGGGGATGTGAATAGATATGATGCATGATAGCTAATTAAGACTAGTTGCAGAATGATTAAACTAAACAGTATCTTCTTTGCGAGAACCGTGAGCGTTTCATGCCCTAGATAATTGATTTCCATATGCTTTCCTTTGGCTAGGAAATGCAAGTTCCTTGCTACATATTCCCTGCTGGTTTTGGTCACTGAATTCTTGATGTTAGAGAAGGAGATAATGAAAGTTACCATATTCCATTCTCTCCTACAGACTCTCGGTCCAGTGGGGGTTCTGAGCATTTCTTCCCATCAGCAGTAATGATAATGGGTCTCACTTAATGAGCAACCCCTGAGATAAGCATGCACATGACAACAAATTAGCAACTACATATGCAACCCTGGAAAGAGAAAGACCATAGGACTCCAGGAACTCTCCTAGAGGTCATTGATTTGTTGGTCCTTTAATGAAACAGAGGATTACCGGCATCGGCACTGGTCCCTGCAACTAGCTGTTTCTGTTAAAGAGACACTGTAAAGGAGGACCTCGCTTTCCAAAGGCAGTTTGTGAAATGTAACTGTAGACCATGGACTCAGGCTGACACAGCTGAGGGGACATGACCTCAGGAGACTGAGAATAGCAATGAGGCCTCTGCCAAAGCTGAAACTGGGGCAGGCAGGAATAACTCCCTTATTCAGACAGAGCAAAAGCAGGGATAAGGCAAAGTACAATAAACAAGACCTGGTGAGAAAACTTGGAGCGTTCCACTTTGAGAAATGCCAAAGCTGGTTTCTCTGCAGCAGCAACAGCCATTGCCAGTGTGTCAAAGCAGGCAAGAGCCGCTTGTCTTCTCCATCATCCTCCACTGCACTGGACAGTAGCTAGCAGTGTGGTGGGAAGTCAGGGCCATGTAAGCTCCCTGTAGGTAATTGGAAGTTGATTGTATCCATAATTAGCTGGCAGCAGCTGAACATGTGCTAAGCCTCATGAAGTGGGCACTGGGTCTCAGCTCACTTGCAGAAGGGATGTGTCCACTTTGCAGCACCAATGGCACAACCGGCTCTCGCTGCCCATAGCCTCAGCAAAGAGGTGGATTGGTTCCCCTCCTACCCCTACCAAGAGGTCAGCGTGCCCAGAAATGAGAGGTATTGGTGGCAAAACTGGCCTCATACTGCCTTCATGCAGTTTTCCTCTGGGTGAAGAGAGGACTTCAGTTTCCGGGGTTGCTAATCTTCTGTAAAGTTCACTTAGTAGCTGGAGAGATTGCTGCAGTTTTACTGAAAACTAACGTCTTCCTCTGAAATGTGTTGCCTTTGGTGAGACTGACATATTTATCAAGCACTTTCATCATTGCTTTCTTTAATTTATACCATATATTATCACTGTCCTGTATGCTTTTGCTCTCTGGTGTGCTTTATGTATAGTTTGTCTGCAAACAAAGTTAACCTGATTGTACTTGGTTTGCTCTAGTTAGAGCAACACTGAAGCATGGATACTCAGTGTTGACGTTGTTCTCTGAGATCAGGAGAGCAGACATCAGGACTCCTGGGTTCTGCTTCCAGCCTTCCCTCTCTGTGTGATCACTGCAGAGTAAATTGGGTAAATAGAATCTCTAGAATTAGAACCCTGAATAAATGCAAGGCACCTAAATTAGTGGCTGAATATTTTGCAGATTTGTGAATACATCAGATATCCTTTAAAAAGTTCATTTTTATTAGGACAAAGAAACCAATTATCCTTAAGCAACCCTCAAACAGTATTAGTCACAAAGGAAGACTAAGATTCCCTATCAGGAACATACAATTTAAAAGAAGACTGTCAAGACAATATCCATAATTGGAGATATTTATTGACATGAACTTGTGTGATGGTAATAGTCAGAGCTGAGAAATACTTCAGATAGCAAACTTGATTAGATAAATGGTCAGTGCTCCTTGTTGTGGTATTTCATACAAGCAGTTCACAGTTTCCTGAAACCAGCTGATTACAGAGGAGCTAGACTGGCTTTTTACCAAGTTACGACCCAGGCAGAAATATTTAGCTCTTCTAAATGAGCGTAAGCAATGCTGAGCTCTTAGCTAAACCTGAGGTCCTATAGACAGGAAGCATCTCGCATATTTTTGGCAACTGAGCAAAAAGAACATACAAAGTTTCTGAGACTGGACACGTTTGTGTTCGAAGGCAACTGAGAATGAGAGCAAGCCTGTAAGGAGACGGATGAGGACAGGCCTGTCCAGTGTAACAGGAAAATTCCTCATCAAGAGGCAAGGGAGATGAATTACGGGGTAGTGCAGCCTCCACTGTCACCACTCATTTGTTGCACTTAATGAATTACTGGAATTAGTCACATAATGGGTGCTCAAAGACCTGGAAAAACATCCTGCTTCTCACCTGGGCAGAACTGCAGAGCATCTGAACAAATGCATGCCTGGCCTTTGCCTGACAAAAAGAGTCAGTGTGGGTCCAAGCAAAGCAAAGTCTGTCTTCAGCTGGGCTCAGAAAGCCAGGTCTCAACTGTTAGTGTCCATCAAAATCAGGTGGGATTTAGATTTTGGATAAATTATAGGGACTAGCTGGATTAGTAACTTGACACGTTTCAATTCCATGTGCAGTTTCACTGCTTTTTAACAGAAAGCAGGATGCTGTAAGAAATTGCCATTTCAAGGATGGATTTTTTCTAGAGGCAGGTGATATCTGTGGAAGGGGCCCATAGATCTGTGCAGCCTGAATCTACCACAAAGCATGCACAAGGCAGTGGAAATGTCATTTTCTTCTGTAGCGCATTAGCGCAATTCTACTGACAGTGTCATGCGCTACTCTGTCCCTTTTAGCCCTCTGGCTCTTCTTTTTTTGCTTTTCTTTATTCATTTTCAAGAACCCAAACTGGGAACCATATCCAGACTCTCTACTTGATATCTCACGTTGCCCACTATATATGTTGGCAGCAGTGCTGCGACAGAGGATATCCAGACTGCTGGCACAGGTAGGACAGGTATCTGCCACCCTAGAGGTATGGTCACTTGCCATGGGGCCAGAGTGGCATGGTGCTGTAGTCAGGAGTCACAGCGTGGTTTCAAGCCTATGTGGAGACAAGATATATTTGAGATTAGAGCTTCAGATGGGGAAACTGCCAGCCTTAACTAAGTCCATTCTCCATAATGCTATAGCTTGGGACTAGCACATACAGATCTCGGAGCGTGAACTTTCCAACTCTCTCTCCTGGTTCCTGCTCTTGAATGTTTCCAGTGTTGCAGCTGATGCTTCATTCCTTTGGCAGCAAATGTTTTTATGAGTGGTATCCACACAGGCAGGATGCTTAACAGCCACACAGCACCACATGGCGGAAAGATGGTGCTTGGGAA
Source organism: Burhinus bistriatus (assembly GCA_013397275.1). Classification (NCBI taxonomy): domain Eukaryota; kingdom Metazoa; phylum Chordata; class Aves; order Charadriiformes; family Burhinidae; genus Burhinus; species Burhinus bistriatus. The sequence continues at coordinate 5,370 of VYXH01002878.1, read as the reverse complement.
CTCAGGTGGGGGAACAGGCTTCTGGGCAGCATCCACACAAAAAAGTAGCAAGGTAGCCCAAGAAGGAATGTGCCATAATTTTTCATTAACTGTGCCCAGGGCTGACCAAATGGCTGTGGGATTAGCCCAGGATTTGGGAGACCTGCGATCTGCTTTTTGCTTGGATGTAATTTCTTTGCCTTGTTGGCCGGTAGCAGAAATCAAGAATGGACCATAGCTGCCCATTTGGTGAGTGCTCCTCCATCTCCAGCTCACTGGACTGAGAGTTTCAACGGCAGGCCCCATGGTGAGACTGAGGATCGTCTCTTCCCTGTATTATGTCTCCTCATGACCATCGTTAATTAGGTATGAGCTTTATCTCCAAAGCTTGATGTTTTATGTCCCTTTTAACATTTGCAGTTAGGAGCATTCGAAATAATTTCTTTCAGCATTACTTTGCCACAACATCTGCCTTTGGCTGTAGACTCTGCAGTTTAATTAACCTGCCATGAGAACAAATTTCCTTTTACCCTTTTTTAATTTCCCACACTCTAATTTCATCATATAGTCATTTGTGTCTTAGTTGCCACATGGGGACTGTAAAACGGGGATAATGGCACAGTCCTTCCTATATGGGGATAATGTCAGAGTGAATAACCTCAGAGCCTGGCAAGCACCCAGATAGTAACTATAGCAAGTACTGTGGCTGCACGCAGCTCTCTGCCACTGACTTCAGACGATGATCTTCTCAGGGTGTGTGTCACACCAGTTATGTTACCACTGAATCTGCTGAGAGAAGGCAGCTCAGTTAAGCTCCCGGTCAGTCTGAAATGCTGCTTCTCCTCTGTCACCCCCTCTTTCCTTGCCTCTTCCCACATCTATTTTCCCAGGCATCTGGAAAGCTGAAAAAACAGGTTTATTTAAGGAAGCTTTCTAAAGAATGGAGGAACCATCAGAGCTGCTTCCCAGAGAGCTCTGTGCTGGCCTGTCATGCAAAATTGCTCAGGAGGGCTGAGAAGGAAGTCAGCTCTGGGCACCAAAACTTCACCTCTGCCCTGCAGGAACACTCTGAGTTCAGTTTAAGAGATTGCATACGTTAATTATCATCCAGGAGAGAGGAGCCGTGGGAGGTTATATAAGCTATTCAAAACATTTTTTAGAACTCCTAGACAGAAAGTTAAGCCCTCTGATTTATTCAGTGGCAAGAAAAGACAATATGACGCTCAGTTAGATGTGGCGTGCATGATCTTGCATCCCTTTCCCATTGGAGTAGTTCCACTGATGTCAATGGGATGGATGATCACTTACATAGGCAAGGAAGGCACAGCTGGGCAATAGCAGTTGTTGCCTGTAGCCTATTGCCTAAATGAAAACAGGGTCATAGAAGCCATACTGATTATCTGCAGAGGCATGAAAGAAGTGGATCATCAATGTAGACAGGATAACCTAGCACTGAACGGGTTTTTGTCACAAAACTCTCAAGCTGTCCAATATTAAAGGCCAGATAATATGAAGTCTCCCCCAGCAACAAATCCAGACTTGAGCAAGAGCAGTTCTGACTCCCCTACAGGCTATAAGCAATAATGTTCCCTATATATGTCCAACATTTTCTCACCCTTTGTGAGTTGCTTAGCGGGGTGGAAATCTTGTAGGAAGGCATTTCAAGTGTGTGTCAGAAATGGAGCCCCAGGCAACACAGTCTGGAAGATTTAGTGCTCAGGGTACTGTCAGCACAATGTGAGGGGCAGCATTTGGTCCTGTGACACTGGAGAGATATCTTATGGCTTCCTGGTACCGGGAGTTGGACCCGCTTCCCTCTGGCTTTCAGAGGAATCTAATGCAAAATGGCCCAGAAAGGAAAAGACAATAATCTGTGGTGCCCTGAAGTCACAAGCCAGGCACCCGAATGCTTGGCATTGAGTTTTACGTCATGAGATACTCAAAGCTGTCAGAGCTGGGGTTTCTTGGGTTGCTCTTCTTTGCTGTTTTGGGGGGGTTTGCCTCTGGAGGTCAGAAATTGCTGGGGGCATCCTAAAGGTGAGATTCCTGTATCAACACGACTCCAGAAACAGAGGCTTTAAGAAAAATACCAAATACCCTGACGTTTATGATGAAGCTTGCAAATCAGACCCTTTAACTAGATCCCCTTCCTCACCTATGCTCCTGTCTGCAGCGCAGCAAACTATGGGAGCCCATGGTCGCATGTGTGGTATGAGTTTTTCCTGGCAAGCACTGCACTGTAAGCACCAGCAGCCAGTTTGGCATCTCGCCATCAGTATTTGGAGATGAACAAAACTTACCTCTAAGGATTTTGGTGCTGTAACCCAGGATTTCTGCTCTGGTAACAGAGAGGGAAAACAAACCATTGGTGTCACATGTCCGTGCAGCACTTGTCATCCAGCTGGGTCCCAAAAGTCAGCAGCCCACTGAGATGGGAATATTGTTAGAACGGGATGTAGACAGCCTGCATGGGAACGTAAAAATCTTTCCTGCTTTAACTGCCCCTGCTCCTGCTGCAGCCTCTGGTAAAACCCAGCAGCCAAATACCGGGTCTCTTGAAATACCAGATTTACTTAAAGGGGTGGTCCCCCAGGAAACTGGCCTTGCAGACACCACTTCTCACGGCTGCTGCCAGAGCATTCTCTGTTTTGTAACAAAACACAGCATCCTCAGTGCTGTTTGTGTTACTGAGGGCCCTGCATGAGCACTATCTCACTGGTCCCCCACTGCCCTGGGAGAGGGGAAGGGATGTGCAGTGATCCACATGTCACACCTGGGAGACGCAGAATGAGGCAGGTCCGTTGAGATCAGGAGATTTATGGAAGGGATTAACGTGATTTGGCAACTCTGACACCACAAATCAGGATGACAGTTTGCCTACAGAGGAAATCACATTGCAATAAAAAGAATCATAACACTGTAATTCTTTTCGTGTAGGCAGTGCTGTTTCAAAGCAAGACTTAGACTGGTTATAAGCATACGAACCCCTGTATACATTCTCACAGTATGGCTGAAAAGGTAAAGCGCCCAGAGCTTTGAACTTGATCCTTTCAAGCAGTGTGTTTGAGCTCATTCATACAGAAGAATGACCCACCCCTTTTAAAAAAAGAAAATCCACTAAATTCCATTTTGTGTAGTATTAATTTAGTGGTTTGCATTCATAACCAAAAAAATCAGGCTAAACTTTGAACAGCCCTTTGTTACTGTCACCTTCTTTGCTTGTTTTCATGCTTGCATGCCTGTGAATGTCTGTGTATGGTTCTGTAGACAACTTCATGATGTCTTACAGGCCCCTGGCTGGTCTCTAGGCTGTGGGTTGTGGAGCAGCGCTTTGGCATTTAGACAGGGCTGCCTTTCCTTGGAAGTGAAACTGGCCCCAGCGAGAGGAAACACTAACAAGAAGCCATTTCTGTTTTGCTCAAAACCTATAAAGAAATACCATATAAACAAAAGAGTATTTTCAGAGAAACTGGACAAATTCTTGGAAGAAAAATTCCTCCCGGGATGATGGCATGCAGGAAATCCCTGCGCCACAAATCTCAGGAGGCTGGGAAATATTTGGGAGAGCAAGTACTGCTTGCTTGGCCTTTTATGTCAGCTCCTGGCAGACAGTCGCTCAGAGAGGCAGGATCCGAGTTAAACAAACCATGGACTTGACTCAGGACAACTCCTCCCAGTCAGCCCTTATTTGTGTGTAATTTGCTTTTCTCTTGGAAAACCTTGGATGGAGCAGGGTGGCAGTAGGTTTGTTGAAATGGGTGAATGCAGCTCCACACTTCACTGCCAGTCACCTTCAAACTGGGCAAAGCCCCTGGCAGATGTGCTGGGCAGTGTGGGGAGCGACCACCTCCGGATCCTGGTCATATCATCTAGGCGAGCTCTCCTGGGTCTTTCACTGTTCTCCAGTGAGCCTAAATGCACGGATCTGCCTCTGAACCACGGGTGTCTCGTTCAGGAATTTCTTTAAGAAGTAATTAGAAATAGCGAAGACTCTTGTATTGCACATCTGTGTCTGACCGTGTGTATGCAGCACCATCTAGTGCTTTGCAGAGATTTCCCCCCCCCCCCCCCCCCCCCCCCCCCTCCCCACCCGCTCGGTTGTG
>VYXH01002873.1:43296-53643 GCA_013397275.1 Burhinus bistriatus | reverse complement strand
AGTTTTTTTTAATTTAAAGAAATAGGTTTCCTTTTTTTTTTTTTTTTTTTAAATTGTTACAGAGCTCACAGTTGGCTGGTGTTAGCAACATAAGCAGTCTGCAAGCACCACTTGAACTGTGCCTGTGTCCAATTGAGAGTTTTTACCAGGTTCACAGAGATGCTGTATGTATGTAATCAGAGTGTACCACTTAGCTCAAACTAGGGTTCGTTATAGTTGGAGATGACTCAGAGATGCTCTGCACACTTCACATTCACCGTAGTTTTCTCAAATTTCTCCATATAGATGCATCCTCAGAACAGGAAGGGGAAATTCAAACTCCCATTGTGCATCAGCAAGCAACTCAAATGTCTTTGTGGATATGAAAGACTAAAGCAAAAATTCATATTCTCAGTGTTCATGAGGACTTTGTAGCCAGGATTCTACCTGATGGGTTCATGAAACTTTTAATCTGTTGGCACAGATCATGTAGGAGCCGTCTCCAAGGTGATATTGTACAGATGCTTTGTGCCAGGCTGAGGTACCTTCCCAGAAAATACATTGTTGATCAGGGGATGTATGGACTCCTTAAGTATTGGGGTGTAATAATAGGCCATTAGTCCTGTCTGTTGGTCCATAATATGACCTACTTGTAATAAAAATGAAAGTCAAAAGGGAATGGTTCAAACTGTGATCAACAAGCATTGGAAAAAAAAAAAAAAGTGTGACGTGCAGTAGCTTAGCTTTTCTCTCTTGCGCTGATGAAAATTTGCGAGTTGGCCACAAACTTAAACAAAAAGTTGTTTGAGGGAAGAAGCTTTTTGTGCTTGAAACGCATCAAGGAAAAAAGGTTTTCTAGTTTGTGGGAAAAAGAGCCTGTTAGCCATTAATATGTGTTACGCCTAGATAGAGAAAGTCATTGCTTTAAGAAGACTCGGGAGGAACAGAGGAAGGTTGATGCAAAACTAAGAAATGACAGTAATAGGTCAGAAATTGAAACAAATTCAGTCTTTGCTTGCAATCCTGAGGAGAGGTTTTGAGGTCACGGAGCAGAGAGGTCACTTGTCTGAGTGCACGTAGTTAGAAAGTTTTAAATTAAAAATTTAACAGATTTCAGAAACCTTCTTGACATACAACAACATTTAAAACATACTGCATGTGAATGACAGGACAGCTTATTAAACCTGATAGGGGAAGTCCATAAATTTAAAAAAAAAAAAATAAAAAAAATTCTAATTCTAAGCTTATTTTGTTGGCAGTTATTCCTGGGTTTGGGGACTAGTAAGACTTCTTGCAGCTCCATCGGTCATGTTAGTAACTTATTTTAGGTATGCCAGTTGTAAATGCAGAAGTGTAAAACACCCTTTTTCGTCTGCTTCAAAGAACCTTGTCTTGATTTAGGTTCTCTTGAATGGATTATCTTGTCCTTATCCTTTTGTAAAAATAATTGGATAGGGGGGTTTTATTGCCGGTTACGTTAGGACAGTATAGTAAAATCAAGGATCAGATAGTAAGTTTTTATCCACCTGCAGGGGGTGGAGGGGCAGAATCTATAGCAGACTTTTGTTCATTCAGTCTATTGTTTCCCCATTTCTGGGCCCCCTTCTTATCAGCTCGCGGGGTTTGAGTTTGAGAGAAGGGAGAAATTGTGGGGTTTGGTTTGAGTTTTTTTGGTCTGGTTTGGTTGTGGGGTGTTTTTTTTTTTGTGTGTGTGTGTGGTTGTTTTTCCCCTTTCTTTTGCTTACTTACTTCAGTAAAAATGGAGAAAGGTTTATAGTTTTCAGTTTCTGGATTCTTGCTGTCTTGTTCTAGAGAGAATTTTGGTGAAATGTTTCTAAGTAGAGCAGAAACATTTGACAAATAAGCATTGCAAAGCAGTACAATTTTATCACTTCAAAGGGCATGGGAAGGAATCCAAACCTGTTTTGAACTGGTTAACATGTATCACTTGCCAGCTAATGTTGTCAACTATGTTAAGACTGATATTTCTTAAATTAAAAGTTTAGGACAAGCCAGTGAGTATTTTCTTTATATCTCCCCATACATTTTTTAATTTTTTTTTTTAAAGACAGATTTAATTACATGAATCAAATATTCATTAGCCCTGTTAGGTTAGTGTTTTGGATTGGTTTTTTCTGGCCCTGATGGGAAAGCCTTAATTCTTGAAGACCTTTTAGGCTGTTTAAAAAAACCTGTAATCTCTATTTACTTGTTGTGGGCTTTGGTGGTTTGAGCGTCTTCAAAGCTGCTAACGTATTTGCTAAAGGGCAGTCACTGTGGTCAGCTCAGAAATGCCAGATGACCTGCTGGTATGGAAACACTATATTCACGTGCTATAGGAGGGCCCTACAGGCATCTTTCTAGTGCCTCAGATGACTGAAGAGTTGCCATGTATTAGTTTCTGACCAGATTCAGGGCAAAGATTACATGTCATGAATAGGGCTGTTTGATTTGTAGCAATCTAGAGAATAATTTTAAAAAAAATCCTTTTACTTTTCTCTTCCTCCTTCATGTAATACTTTAAAAAAAATATTTATTTAATGTAGACTTTGCCTAGTGCTAATGAACATCAGCCTCCTAGGATTATGAGGGTCAACGCTAACATTTCTAGTTAATTCTAGGATTAAAATGATGTAATTTGTCAAGATGAAAAGCCGTAAACTAAAAGGGTTACATGCTAATTAATTAGTAAGGCTCAAATAGCCAGTAAAGGAGAACAGAAAGAGCTCTGTGAGTCAGTGGGGGCATTTTTCTTACTCTTTTATTAGAGGTTATTTTATCAGTGATATTGCAGTTATGTTTCGAGTTGATGTGCACGGGATGGTTTGGCTCATTGCAGATCTGACCTGTTTGTATTTCTAAAGAGAAACTTTTACAGGGTGTGGAGTGCCCAGAAACTGGAACCAACATATTTTTAAGCTGTAATTTTATGAATGTGAGGAACTAGACATCTAGTATGGAGTGGGGGGAATGGCTTCTGAAGAGTCTGTGGGTTTGGGGTTTCATTTTCGCTGGGGTTGATGGCTGGGTGGGATCCTCATCTGCCTCTACACAGCACGGCACACGCTGTGATCACTGCGAAGAGCAAGTGGTGCCCAACTGGTCTTTTTACCTTCTTCCATCAGGGCAAATTAATTTTTAGGTTTGGTTGTGGGGTTTTCTTGGTCTTCTTTTTTTACTTATCCTTTTTCTACTTACTCATCTGTTGTAATAGTGGCTGTCTTTGTCTAGTTGGCATTTGTTAAAGGGCAAGTGGGAAGCCCAAAATGGTACTTGTTCTTGTTGAAATTTACATACTTCTGGTGAAATGGTGCGTCTTTGTATGCTCTAGGGGAGGCAAGGAATTATTTTGCAAAGGGTTTCTTGACGCCTTTGTAGAGACAAACGGATCTCTGTTTGGGATGGAATATGAGGCCTTGCTGTTGCTGTTACTAGTAATCGATTTGAAAAAAATGGACAAGATCCAAAATGCAAACCAACGCCTGCATTCAGGGGGTATGGGACACTCAGAAATGTTTGTCGTCTTCAGGCAGACCATACGGTGTTTATGGCCCTGTAAAAGCTGAGTGCTTTCCACTAGAATGCTCTTTAGTAACCCACCTTATCTGAACTGGCTGGCTGTGGGCTTTTGGTTTGCTTTTGTTTTTAAATGTGGCTTTAGATTGTGAATGAGGAAGCTGCCAATAAAAAGGTTCTTGAACTCTGAGTTTAATTCCCTTGTTTATGTTAGTCTTTCAATTCCAGATCCAGAATAGATGGGCCTGCATTTGGCAAAAGGTGCTTGTCCTTTAATACCTGTGTAATTGAATGCCAGCTTTCAATTCAGCTGTACTGGAATCCATTGAAAAGGAGATATTAGTGTGACATTTGTTCAGATTTACATGTTTTAAAGAGAAAAGCTGGCAGTATACTCAATTCTGCTCTCCTTACTCTTTCACAATAGTTCTTCCTTCTTAATTGCAGTACCTTATGCAATAGTCCCAGGGGTTTCAGTAAGACTGCTTAGGGAATTCAATACCACAGCGTTAGCAGAAATGGAAAAAATGAATAGTGCTTTTAAGAAGTGCAGCATTTGGCGAAATACTCATAATTTGTACATGTGTCAAACATTAATTCCATTTTGTTTACTTACGAATCTATTTACATTATTATGTAAAACTATTGGTAAAAATTATGTTAATGATGCTTTTCATGGCACCTAGTGTGACATTTGGGATCCTATTGATTAAATTCTATTTTAAAATTCTATTTTAACCTTGAAAAACAATTTTTATACTGCAAAGTATAGCTTGAGCTTGTTAAGTTTCTGTATGAAAAGTAAAGAAGATCTCTTAAATTTTACCAGTTCCACCAAAGACAATCACATGGACATGGCTCATGCATACTTGAATTGGTGGTCAGACCTGCTCAGTACTGCAGACATATAAAATGTTTCTCTTAAAATTGCTTTATTTCCCTTGGGTGTCCTCATAGGAATTAACAATTCCTTGAGGGGTTTTTTTTTTAAAGCTTTTTTTCAAAAGTGGAGGAAGACCACAAGAGCATATCAGGAAAGAGTGGGGTATTTTTCAAACTTTCTCTGTCCCTTCCTCCCTGACATAGCTGGCCAAGATCATCCTGTGTCTTGCAGCTGTGTACCCTGTATGTGTCCCTACTGTGCTTTGCTGTCCTTTTGGACAAGCTCTGGTTGAGGTCACATGCCCATTCCTCCAGTGCATGTGAAAAACGTAAGCAGCAAAGGAAGAAAAATTTATATCCCTGTTTAGAAAATACCAGATTGAAGCAGAAGATGTGTCTCATTTTAGGTAAGGGGTATAACATCAATGTTACAATTCTCTTTTTAAAATCTAGACGCACACTATAGCTGTGCTTTGTTCTGGATTTATCTAGGCTGTTCATTAGCAAGACATGTCATTTTACGAATGGCATTTAAGCAAACCCAGCTGGTTTGCTTCGATTTAAATGAAGATCAGCTCAGCATGAAGCTTGCTGGAATGGCTCCTTGTGAATTTTTTCTAACTGGGACTTTTTAATCTGCTTTTGACTACCAAATTAAATGTATGTGATGTTTGGGGTTTTTTTTCTTTTAAATTAGCATGTTTAGGGAACTGCCTTTCTGTTGGAGTTGTATCATGGTTATCTCATTCCTTCACTCAGCAGAAGGAGAAAAGCAAAACAGAAGCTGAAATGTATATGGTGGGGGGCGGGTGGGGAACCCAACCAAAAAAACCACCACCACCCCCAAACAAACAAAAAAAATCCCCCACCAAATCAAGTCTTATTTCAGAGAAGACTGACTTTAAAAGTCCGTGTTGAACTAAAGAGTACAATTCTCGCTTCTTTTTTTGTCACCCTAAACTTTAAGTAATATATGAGCTTCCAGTGTAGCTAGATTACAGTGTATATACATATAAGATGTACAGAGCTTATATGCTTCTGTTTCACGAGCAGAAAACTGGACCGCTTTCTGCTCGAGCTCAGCAGTGAGGCTGGTATCGTCAAAGCTCTTAACCCTAAAGCAGGGAATCTACACCTGATGCAGTACCATTGATTTGGTTGATGCTAGGGAGCTAACACTATGGTTGCAATCTGCAGGTGATACAGATTGTAACCAAACTTTTACAGAGCATAATAAGTTAGGCGTTTTTTTTCCTCTTATAACAGACAAAGATCAAAGAGTGAGTTCACTGATACACTGCATTCGTCTTTGAATATATGATAACCTCAACCGCCCCCCCCACCCCCAGCAGATAGTCACCAAAATTATTTCAGGCTATAGGATTGGCTTTCATATGGGAATGGTATCAATGTATCAAATTTTTTTCCTTGGAAAACCAAGGAAAACAAGGTGGACTGGCATCACGCATCTTTCTTTACTAAATGCTATTGCTATAACAACTGTATCATTGCTTAGGACTTAATTCTCTTTAATCAGCTGTGCTGTCTTAAACACAGCAGAAGCAACAGTTGTAGCTCAAAACAGTGCTTAAAGTGGGGCTTGTGTGTGGATAACTGTGTTCAGTTTTGAGCTCCTCTCTACAAGAAAGATACTGAGATTCTGGAGCGAGTCCAGAGAATGGCAATGAAACTGGTGAGGAGGCTAGAGCACAAGTCTTCTGAGGAGCGGCTGAGGGAAGTAGGGTTGTTTAGCCTGGAGAAAAGGAGGCTGAGGGGAGACCTTATTGCTCTCTACAACTACCTGAAAGGAGGTTGTAGAGAGGTGGGGGTTGATCTCTTCTCCCAAGTAACAAGCGATAGGACAAGAGGAAATGGCCTCAAGTTATGCCAGGGGAGGTTTAGATTGGATATTAGGAAAAAATTCTCAACAGAAGAAGGTATCAAACATTGGAACAGGCTGCCCAAGGAAGTGGTGGAATCGCCATCCCTGGAGGTATTTAAAAGATGTGTAGACGTGGTGCTGAGGGACATGGTTTAGTGGTGGTTTTGGCAGCATTATGTTCATGGTTGGACTGGATGATCTTAAATGTCACAGAATCACAGGGGTTGGAAGGGACCTCTGGAGATCATCTAGTCCAACCCTCCTGCCAGAGCAGGGTCACCTAGAGCAGGTTGCACAGGATGGCGTCCAGGCAGGTTTTGAATGTCTTCAGAGTGGGAGACTCCACCACCTCTCTGGGCAGCCTGTTCCAGTGCTCTGCCACCCTCAAAGTAAAGAAGTTCCTCCTCATGTTTAGACGAAACTTCCTATGTTCAAGTTTGTGCCCATTACCTCTTGTCCTATCACTGGGCACCACAGAAAAAAGACTGGTCTCATCCTACCAGCACCCTCCCTTTAAGTATTTATAAAATCCCCTCTGAGCCTTCTCTTCTCCAGACTAAAAAGACCCAAGTCCCTCAGCCTTTCCTCATCAGAAAGATCTTCCAGCCCCCTAATCATCTTTGTAGCCTTCTGCTGTACCCTCTCCAGCACTTCCCTGTCCTTCTTGAACTGAGGAGCCCAGGACTGGACACAGTACTCCAGATGCGGCCTCACCAGGGCAGAGGAGAGGGGGAGGATAACCTCCTGCAACCTGCTTGCTACGTACCTCTTGATGCACCCCAGGATGCCATTGGCCTTCTTGGCCACAAGGGCACATTGCTGGCTCATGGTCAGCCTGTTGTCCACCAGGATNAGCTGTTCCATCATCTTTCCAGGGATGGAGGTGAGGTTGACTGGCCTGTAGTGTCCCGAGTCTTCCTTGTTGCCCTTTTTGAAGACTGGAGTGACGTTGGCTTTCCTCCAGTCCTCAGGCACCTTGCATGTTCTCCAGGACCTTTCAAAGATGATGGAGAGCGGCCCAGCAATGACTTCTGCCAGCTCCCTCAGCACTCGCGGCTGCATCCCATCAGGACCCATGGACTCGTGGATGTCCAGCTTACTTAACTGATCTCTAACTTGATCCTCCTCAACCAAGGGAAAGTCCTCCTTCCTCCAGACTTTCTCTGTTACCTGTCAAGTCTGCGATTCCTGAGGGCTGGCCTGAGCAGTAAAGACTGAAGCAAAGAAGGCATTCAGTAATTCCGCCTTCTCTAGTCCCTTCCAACCTAAACAATTCTATGATTCTATAAGAATTCCGTGGTTTTTAAGAGCTTGTGGTCATTCAGCTGTATAAACGTGGAACAACTACTGTGTTGTTTTGGTCCCTACTGGCAAATGAAGTCTTAGGAAACGGAGGTCTTTTAAGTGAAATCAAGAGTTACATAGTTCAAAGATGGCAGAGGTTCATACTGTTCATATATGAATGTGATTCCTATACAGACTTTGTACCTTTCATGGGGATGCCAGAGTTGGACTCACAGTTACAAATAAAATTTAGTTTTTAATGAGTGGAATGATCATCTTTGAGTGTATGTAATGTAAGTTATGTTATTCATCTCTAAAATATATCAGAGACACCCAGTTTATACACTGGATGAACTTCTGGATTGGTGTTTGGATTTGTGACAGCTTTGTATTTTAGCAGAAGAATTTGGAGGAAGAGCAAAGTGTTCGAGTCGTGGCTCAACACCATTTAAACTTTATGGTTTAGAAAATTGTATTGACTGGGCAGCTTCAGCACTTCTGCCTTTAAGGACCTTGTTTGAATTTCCACTGTGCAAAAGGAGTCCTGAGGCAGTAGCTACTCTGGAAACTGATTTATGAAAAAGGCTCTGTTTGGAGGAGAATATCATGTGCTCTTTATCTCTGTAAGCTGCCCTGCTCTTTTCATTAGTTGGTGCTTCTCTAGGAGGCATTCCCCTCATGCTTTTGTTCTATCCTTTTTTTTCACAACATGAAAGAAAATCCTCTGTTTCATGTGCTCCACGGAGTTTCTTTCATCCTTCAAAGTGAAGTTACTTATTTTGCAATGTAATCGCCTGTATGAGCTTGCTTTTGAGCTGTAACGCTAAGTATTGTTTTTGTTGGCAGGGTTATAATGTTTGTGCATTTACCAAATGTCATTGATTGATAACAGTAATGAAGTAAATAACTGAAGGATTTAACTTGTTTTCTTTTTTCACTTTTCTGTTTCTCACAGGTTCATTGCTAAACCGTGTGCCTTAGGCCTTAAAGTCCAAGCCAATGGACCACAGAAAGCTCAACCTAATGCTATCCTGGAAAAAGTTTTCACAGCTATTACAAAGGTAGAGTATTTAACTAAAATATTTACCTTATAAAGTGGGGTATGGTGCTATAAACTGCATCTGAACAAAGCAAAGCTAACTGCTAAATGCAGTGCTGCATTTTTACAGCTAAAATCAGAACATGCAAATGTCAAGGCTGTCATTGGCATGCCAGCTTGAGCAGTTGTGCATCCCTTCGTGACTTCTCCTGTAAGCTTTTAATCAAAAAAAAGTTGTGACAGAAACACTTTGTAGGTGCCATATGGCCACCTACTTTTTTTTTGCATCTTATCTTTCAGACATTTCCTCAAAATTGTCAGGTGGTTGTTTTTTTTTTTTTGAAAGAAGAGTGAATTGTGAGCCAGTATGATTGGCCTTACTGTGTTTTCCATGAAACTTCAAAGCTACTGCTTCCAGGGGAACTGCCTGTGCCCAGGGCGCTGATGGCTTGCTGGTGTCCCAGCTGTTTAGGTAGTGATGAATGTCCTTCGAAATTGGAGGGGGGAGGAAGAAGCTAGAAAAGTGAAGAAATAGACTGAATAACGTTTTAGAGCTTGCAGATTTTTTTTGTAGAAAACAAGTTTTTCTCCCACCACTTCTGTCTCTGTCTCGACAGCTCTCACTGTAGGACATCTCAACTAAACCTCTATATCATCCTGTCCATGCTTTTGAAGCATCCTGAGCTTTCCTGAGGCACTGAGCAGTGATCAGGTGTCCTTCAGCATCTCCTGAAGACCTCAGTGGTCAGCCACTTTGTAGCGGAAAGGCCTGTGGAGGCCTGAAGGACGAAACCACTGTGCTGCAGGAACTTCTCAGTCCCACCTTAACTCCAGGCTGCAGCTGGGCATACCACAGCAAAGGCATCAGCCTAAACTTCAGAGAATATTAGCGTCACAGAGGGCAAAATTGACTTCAGTGTCAGGGACAGTGAAATATGGCATGGATCTATCTTGCTTGTGTCCTACGCTATCCTGAGATCACCATGGCACTTGGTGTGGTTTTTGTCCTGTTTTCAGAGAGGGAATCACAGAATCACAGGGGTTGGAAGGGACCTCTGGAGATCATCTAGTCCAACCCTCCTGCCAGAGCAGGGTCACCTAGAGCAGGTTGCACAGGATGGCGTCCAGGCAGGTTTTGAATGTCTTCAGAGTGGGAGACTCCACCACCTCTCTGGGCAGCCTGTTCCAGTGCTCTGCCACCCTCAAAGTAAAGAAGTTCCTCCTCATGTTTAGATGGAACTTCCTATGTTCAAGTTTGTGTCCGTTACCTCTTGTTCTATCACTGGGTATCACACATACACAGAATCACAGACCTTGTTTCTAAAAGCTGCAGCACGTGCTCTCACCCAGACTCAGCTGGAGGAAGAATGGGATTATTTTTCTTTTTGAATTATTTTTCCTTGCACAATCTGCTAGTTGGACACAGGGCCTGAGTATGTGAAGTGATCTAACTAATGTCTGTGAGTCATGGTAGGAGCTGGCACACATGGCTTCCAGCATTCATTGCACAGAGACAAGTGAGAAGAGCTCCAAAGGAAAGTATCTACTTTCCTGCAAGAGTTTGGTAGGGCTTTCTGGTAGCTGCTCTCAAAGAAACTGTACGATTTAACTGGCACCCTGTTTTGAGTCATGTGCAGCAGTTCTCTCTAGTCAAGCTCCCAAGAGCTGCATCAATCATTTGATTTTTCTGAAGTTACAGAGAATGGCTTTTCTTAATCTTCCATTGAAAAATTAGGGGCTCCTTTGGTTGACAAATTTTTTTTTT
>VYXH01002873.1:32953-43282 GCA_013397275.1 Burhinus bistriatus | reverse complement strand
TTTTTTTTTTTTTGAGATGGATAACAAATACCTGACCCTTATCTTGTCTCATCCTTCCCTTTCCCTTTCCTTCCTGTCTTTTGCTGGAGGCTGATAGATGAAACTTCAGCCTGACGAAAGCTTTCCTGTTTTACCTCTTGCAACATTTACAACAGTCTTTATCGTGGCAGCTCTTGGATCTCATTCAGTGTATGCAACTGGTTTGCAGAAATAATGCTAAAGCTCCAGAAAACAGAGTGTCCAAAAGCTTTTCCTCTTTCTTTAAAAAATAATGTGATATGGGGACATATATAAATAGTCCTCATGCAGTACTGTACATGTAGAATTGCTGCATGATTGGAAACGTGGCCTGTAGCACTCTTCTCTGTATAGTAGTCAAATTACGGACAGACTCATTTTCTTTTGCCTTACCTCTGCACTGGTTTGCAGCCCCTCTAATGGAATGAAAGTTCCACATTTGCTGCTTTGGAGAATAATTGCGTGTATCTAATTTTACAGAAAAAAATTCTCTCTCCCTGTTGTCAAGGTGATTTTCCTTTTGAAGTTGTCACTTTGTTTAATGACCTTATTTTTTAACATTAGCATGCACAAACATGGGATGTATCTTCTTTCCATGTCAGTCAAACAATCTTCACTACTGCAACAGTTGATAGGACAAAGATCCGGATGCAGGAAGGTGGAACAGGCATTGCGTGTGGCAGGCAGGGGGCTGTTTGTAAGCCCTGCTGCTCGAGAAATGCATGGTATTTTGTCCCTACTTACCATCACTTTCCAAGTTTCAAGCAAGTTTTTATCCCATCGTCCCCATTAAGTTTCTTATTAGTAATAACCTGCATGCAATATTACAGCACATATTCTTCTAGATTAATAACAGTCACTGTAAACGTATTTTGATGTGGATCTGCCAGCAGAGATTTCCGTGAAAGTAATTTTATTTCTATGTATCCATGTGTCTGACAGGCAGCCTCTAAGACATTGAGAGGCAGTTACAGTGGTTCTAAATTTAAAGTGGAGTTACTGCAGTTGGGCAAAGCAATAAGTTTTATCCTTCTCTGTTCTGTAGCATCCAGATGAGAAGAGGCTGGAGGGCCTCTCCAAGCAGCTGGACTGGGATGTACGCAGCATTCAACGTTGGTTTCGACAAAGACGCAACCAGGAAAAGCCCAGCACTCTTACAAAGTTCTGTGAGAGCATGTAAGGATGCACATTCTCTTCTTGAGTCCTGTTGAGCCTGTCCCCTCACCAGTTTTCGCCTTTGTTCTTCACGGTATACAAATTTTCTTGAATGAGAAAAACAATCTCCTTTCTCCTGAAGAAGTCAAATTGTACTTTTTGTGTACTTCAGAAATCAGGTGGTTGTGATTCTATACTGCTAGGGTGTCAGCCTGATCCTTTGAGACAAATCGCCTGGTGTTAGACTAGGAAGCTATCTTTACAGCGCAACCTTTAGCTATACAACCTGACAGTAATCCGAGATGGAGGAGTAAAAATAAAAGCCAATTGGGTTGTTATACCTCTTCTTTGTTTTTTCCTCATCCCAGGCTTATCCCCTTTATTAGCCCATTTCCTTGGGTGCACTGAACTCTGAGAAGCTAAAGGCTCCTATGCTTTCTTTAGGAAGTTATTTTTCACCTGCCAGTGTTTATTTCTAAGGAATCTTTCCTAGCACCCAGTTGCTCTTCAAACTGGTTATCTACATGAAGGTCATTTTTCTCATTAGACTCCATTGTTTTTAGTATCTCAGTTACATTTCCATGCCAGCTGGATTTAACATATTAACACTTAATCTGCATTGAAAGAGCATGGAAAATTAAATCTACTTAAAATATTTACACGTTTTTCTTAAAGGAGGACTGATAGACATTGAATTCATAACAACACACAAAGAACAACACTAGGTTATTTGAAAGATTCATTAATTCCAAGGCTCAGCCCTCTAGCACTGCTGGATGTTGTTCCTTTGATGTGGAAGGTTGTGCATTTAAGGCAAATTTTACATGCTCCAAATCAAGAGACTTGGCAAATATTGCTGAAGCCATAAACAAGTATTGACTTTATTACGCCCTGTTGGTCAAGTAGTTATGTTAGTGCTGGCTTAAAACTCTAGTTATCCTTTTTGTTAGCTGGGAAGAAGTGTTAGGTAGAAAGGTCAGCAGAAATAGAGGAAGCCTACTTAAGTTAGAAAGCAAGTCTTAGTTAATCTTGTTTTCCAAGTTGTGTTGGTTTTGTTGCTTTTTTTTTTATTATTCCTAATAATTCTTAAATGATTTGTTTAAGAAATTGCAAGTAAAGAAGTCACAAAAACACTGCAGACCAGCCAGAGAGAGGAGGGGGTGTGTGTATATATAAAAAAAAAAACTTGTGGAATATACTGTTGTATCATTCATGCAGATTTCCTAAACATACTTCATACTTTGTCCTTTTGTAGGTTTCCTAAGTATTTTCCTCAAAATTTATTTTCTTGTGGGGGCATACAGGAAGGTTCATAATATGGTCCTGAATAAATAATATATTAAGGCATTTTTTCTAAAGCCAAGCCATAGATGAAATGTTGAGTAGCAACTGATACTTATTTTCAACTAAGGACTGAACAGGAGAGAAATTAAGAGAGTTAGTTAAGCATATTGTCTCTCTAGCTCAGAGAATTACAGTAATTTTTTTATTTTAGAAGAAGAAAGATAAATTGTCTAAAGATGATTGCCCTTTAATAAACAGAGGAATGTAACTATCAGAATGCTGAGGTTTTTTCCTTGGTACAGCTAAAATCCACCCTACTTAATATTTAATAAAGCCAGACAAGGTAAGATTATGGATAAACCTAGTCATCCTGTTGCCAGCAGTTGGTGGTCTTGGAGTTACTGATTTTTGAGATCAGTGAAGAACAACCTTTTTCCGACAAGGGTTGTAGCTGTTAATGTATATGCTTGCCTGCTTAACTTGTAGGAAAGGCTGTGGAATCTTGGAAAAAATGTAAGACTATTACTGTTAGAGCTAGCATATTTGGACAGTATATTTGACTACTTCTGTAACTCAGGTCAAAGATTTCACTCTCTTGCATTAGTGCCAGCATGTCTGGGCTGACCTAGAGGTAGAAAAAACTTAAATCTACCATAAAATGCAGGCACAGATAGGAAAGTTATGGGTGCTGAACTTGCTTCTTTGTGCCATACATTATGGAAAAAGCATGCAGATGAGAGCTATGAATGCAAACCAGAAGGTAAGGTCAAGCTGTAATGAATGTCATTAACTTGCACTGACAGAATTAAGTGCCAGCTTCATTTACAGAGCCATTGGGCATTACTGCAATATGTGTATTTAATAGTAATGATAATGCTTGTCCAAAAAGAAGCAAGGTGGTGTAAATAATAAGTGGATAGTTCAGATTCTCTGTTCGTGGTTTGCAGGAGGTGCAGTGGGAGTTGCCTCTCCATCTCCATATGTACATGCTGCTGCAAGAATGTGGTGTTACCCAACCAACCATGTGTGCATCGCCCTGATAGCATTTCCAGTGGTGCAGTGTGTGCCACCAGCCGTCTCGTCACACGTACTGGATGGAGTTGTTGGCAGGTAGTCAGAATAGTACTAGGAAGCCAGGGATACCCTTTTTCCCCCTCAGCATGGGTGTTAAATTGTTGTCTAGTTAAATCTATCCATGAGGGCACTAAGCGTGGTGCTTCATTTAATTATGTTTGGAGCAAAGAAATCCTTCTGTATGAGGTCTGTAGCCTTTTCACAGCTATTGAATGAATGGGTGACTTTTTTGATGAAGAGTCCGCGTGTGGCATCTGCTTTGGAGCTTCAAGCTGCGTAAAGCACATGTTCCCATGACAGTTGTGGGAAGGGGAGCACTCCCAAGTCTTCAATAACTGGGGCACCAGTGCAGAGTTTCGTGGCCGCCAGTGGAGAGATTCATAGCTCTGACAGAACAAAATGTGCCCTTATGTAATAAGCAGGCACAGAGCAAGCAAAATGACAGTGATCCCCACCTACAGCTTCAACTGTTGAGCTGCTGTTGTCCTTCCAGAGAAGACTTCAGTTTTGCTGGCAACTGCATTGATTGACTGTGACTTGGGAAGAGAAGTGACAGAACCCACAGCAAATGTGGAGTTGCTTAAAAAGAGCTCCAACTCTTTTTACATGGAGACGATTCAATTTACCAAGTGTTCCTTGGGCCCAGAGTGGCTTTTCCATGATGCAAAGGAGAAGGCAGCTGTGCCAGAAGGACCGTAGGCTGTTTCTGACTGTCTTGTCTTTCTTGCAAAATAAGTAGTGTGGGTACTATCTAAGGTAGAGGAGCTTCAATAGGACAAAGACTGAGATGGAAACTCAATGATAAACATATTTGGCTGGGATGAATGACACCCGAGATCCAGGCCCAAACAGACTAAACCAGTAACTTAATCATTAGATTCTTCTTGTCCCAGATTTCTCACTTTCTCTACTCCTTCCCTTCTTTTCTTTTCAAGCAACTGGCTCTAAACAGAGTGCAGAGAAACTCCAAAACCTACATATTTTCTTTTTCAAAATTGAGTAATGCCTTTGTCAGATGTCCTGGGCATTAGCAGATGGTGGTTACGTGAACAAAAAGGCAGTAATAAAATCTCTGGTCTATAGACACCGTTTGTGCCACAGCATTGTAGTGAAAATAAATTACTTTTCAGGGACTTTAACCAGCAATCACCCCCATAGAGTTTTGTGTGCCAATCTGAAAGAGAAGGCACCATTTGATTGTCAGAGCTGAGGAGACCACTAATGGTGAGACTTCAGTGGGATCACATACTTGCTTAAGGTTTCAGATGTTATGGTGATAAGTACCTATATGAAATAGACAATTTCACCAGGTGATGATTCATGATCCAGTATTAGTCAGAAAGACAGTAACAAATGGGGTGCTGAGGATTATTTTACGAGCAAGTCAATGTGTTGTTTCTCAAGGATTTGGTGATTCTGACATGAAACCTGGAGTTAACAGCAGAGTGTTTGTAGTTGCTAGGAAAGGCATCCACTTGGTATAACCTCAGGTTGTAATGCTCAGGCACTTAGCTTAATATATTAGCTGCAGGGGAGAGTCTGTCCATAGCTTTTCTTTCTCTTGTGAGAATTTAGGCAGTTTTGCTCCTTTCCTCAACTTGAAAGATCCAAGGTGCATAAAGGAGAAGAAAAAGTGGTGAACTGAGTGTGCAAAGTGGACTATTCTACTGCCATGCGTTTCTGTTGTCTATTATTGCTTTCTCTCTGTCCCTGTGGCACAGCCCAGCATCAAGGAAAGACAAGCTTTCTCCTTAACAAGAGTAGGGTAAGGACCTTGTGCTCTGTACTTTGAGTATGCAGCATATGAGCAAGCACAGAAAGTGGATTACCTTGAATCTTTTTGAAGCTCTTGTGGTTTCTGTATTATTCATGGAGAGTATCTCTAGTACTTTACAAGGCTAAAAGTTGTTTCTGTAGAGGACTATCAGTCTATTTATAGGCAGGTGATATAAATTGGATCAAATGCTCTAATGACACTGTTGGAGCATAGTTCTAGCGCAGAAATGTTTGGTTTTTTAATTAAAAAAAAAAAAAAGTGTCTGACCACAAATACGTTCCCAAAAATGTCTGAAGGAAAAATATTGCATCTGAATATAGTGGAATGGAAATTCCAGGCATGGAATAAGCTAGTGGGGAAAGGGCTTCAAGGTATGCTGGGGACGACTGAGAGGATGTAACTCTTGGAAGACCATGAATGGTGACTTTACTGATTGCCAGACTGAATATATAGGGTCCAAGAATGTCTTTGGCTTTCTGACATGTGAGACTAACAATGCAGTAGTGATTCCCAAACCACTTCCAGTTCCCAGTTTGTGTATTGTGCTGCTGCTCACACTACCAGTGCGTAGGCATATCTGTTTTTCTCAAAGACTAAATAGTATAGAAAGAGCAAGCATCCTGTCCTCCTCCCTTGTTGTCCAGAGCAACAGGAGAGAACCTGTAATGCCCTAAGTTATTAGCCTGGGACTTCAGAATGTTGTGAGGCTCATGACTTGTCTGTCCTACAGCTATGTACATTTAAGCAAGCTGTTTATTAGAGACATTTACATGGTTTCCAAGGAGTGGCTGGCAGAAACATATGGCCAAGAGAGTTTTTTGAATTTATGCAACAGTCTGCATGTGAAAGCATGGAAATGTGTGGACTGAAGAGCCAAAGATTTTTTTATTTCCTCATTCTTCTCTAGAAGAAGCTTGGATACTCAAGTATCTGTTAAGTGGGGTGTCTTTTATTTTTGATGTAGGGGAGAGAAGAATCCGTGTCTCATCTCCTAGCCAGAACATATTCTTTTTCCTAAGGAACTAAAACTTGTGTTTATGCATGTTGCTTTTGGCGAGATTTTATCTATCTGTATCTGTGTATATACGTGTGTGAACGTGTATGTGTATAGATAGAGACAGATAAATACAGAAATTTTTTTTCACTTACCATGCACATTTACGTGAAAATTTTATGGGCAGTTTGCAACTTCTTGGCCATATTGCTTTTCTCGACTAGCAGAGTAACTCTTTCCTACAAAATTGTACTGGAAAAATAACTACGCAAGGGAAAGAAATTGACAGCTGCTTGGTTGTTGAAATTCTGAACTGTGCTGATACAAACCTTAACAAAGCACATAAAAGAATTCATCAGTCTATGCTTTGTGTGTAGCAGGAAAGCACTAGAAAACAAACAGGCATCAAAAAGCTTCTAGCTCTGAGTTTTGAATAGCCTCAGGCCTTCTTAAGTCAGCTTCTAAAACACTGCTGAATAAAATCACATTTGAGATGCAAGCAAAAATATGTCGTAAATGGTATTACGGGTCCATTTAATTCTGATTTGTGAATACAGGTTTTCAGCTGCCTCAGTGCTGCATGCAACAGAGGACTAACCAGTGTTTCACAACCAGAAAAGAGAACAATGTGATGGGTCTGTAAAGCCGTGCTTCATGCTCTGGGGCAACTGTGATAGTTACTGTTCAATGCCATAAAATTACCAAATCTCCCTCGTTTTCCTCTGCTGTTTTCCATGGGGCAGGAATTGCTATTCCTCTTTACTCTCTCACAGGTACAAGGCATAACTTCTCCCTTGCTGCTCTGATCTGTTCAGGAGATCTAAAGCACTGGTAACTCAACAAGCTGCTTGGTGAAAGGGAAAGTGCACTCCTAACTAGTATGCTGATAAAAAGTTAGAGGTTTTCATTGCTTTTATAATTCTGGATTTTTTTTTTATTTTTTTTTTTAACTGGGCAGATACCTAGTTCTGCTGCTCCTTCTCTTCATAATGTCCTGCAGTGGGCTGTGTCCTGCTGTGGGCTGCATGCTGCATCTAGGTGCTCCTGGGACAGGTGCTTCTGTTGACAGATGATCATAGGATAGCAGTCTTGCCTGAAAGGGAAAGCATCAAGGAAAATCCAAAATTTCTGGAAGTCACTGTGAAATAGCAGCAAACTCTGCAATAGCACTGGAAGCCTCTGAGTAATTAGTATGATTTCTTTCTTCTGGAACACTTTGTACTGAAACAGTTAATAGGACTGATAAACGTTTATACAGGTGAAAAAAGTGAATCATTTGCATAATTTTCTTACTGATCCTTAACTTCTTTTCAGTATTTCAGTTAGCTTTCTTTGAGTGAAATATTCATTGGTGCTTCACAGAAACTGTTATGGTATTGGAGCAGCTACTTTATATTTCTGTTAGTGGTGTGTGAAGAACACAGCATTGTGTGATACCATTGAGGAGCAGGAAGTGTATATTTGTGTACAGCTCTCTCTGCCTGGATGTAGATATTTTTATTTTTTTTTCCCCCGCTATGGCCTTAAAGGGAATTGGGCAGGAAGAATAAGAGGAGGAGTATTCCTTCAAGCACAATAGCTGGCTTTATATCCAATAGACTGCTTTGGCTCAGGTCAGGCAACAAGGTGGTTTCCCCAAAGCTGCTAACTCAAAACACCACCGTGTTAAAACAGACCTGTAAAGGGAAAGCCGGGGAAGCTGTCAGCCGCTGTGATTGACCCAGTTTCTCTGAGCGCCAATGTCAAGCTGAGAAGTTGCCTAAGCTAACTTCTTTTTGCCTACAGGAGCATCAAGTCGAGGCTAGAGGGTGTGAACACATATTTTTTGCTTTAAATCTACTCAACAGTGTAGCACTTTGCAAAATAAATTTTGAGGCATCCTATTTTACTTTGAAGAAGTTTTTCAGTGTCACTGTTTGCTGCTGCTGTCTGTACGCTCCAGCTGTGCCAAGCTTATTATATCAAAAGGAAAGAGGAGCAACTGCTACATGATCTGTCTTTGTAAAGCAATGTGCCCTTTTCAAATTAATTATCTGAGAAATTACTCTCGCTTAGCATAAATCTTCATGGCAAGCAGGAATTTTTGTTGTTGGAACCAACAATTCTGTTTTTATTTTTTGTACTAGTTACACTTGAAAAACTAGTAAAGGTTGAATCTGACAGCCTTCATCAGAAGTAAAGACCACTTTAATGGTGTTTTCTGAAGATCTGTATTGATTACTTTTTTTTTTATTTATTTTTTTCTTTACTGAATGTTGTGTAACTAAGTAATGTGTATCTTTCCATTAAAAGATATGGAAACTTCATGTCAATGAATCCTGACAGCAATATGTCATAAAACTGCCAGTGAAAGTAAATTGGTGGCTCTTAAATAGCCATAAATTTCTCGTAAAGCATGAAGCATGTTCTTGTTTAGTTTGATTTTTAGCCACTAGAAGAAGGGAGTTGTAAACCTGCTGTGTGATTTCTCAGGTAGAAATGCTAAAGAAAGAACAACTAGTAACAAAAATGGATTCTTGGTATTCTTAAACATGTGAAGATCTATTACCGTTCTCATTATGTTAAGTGTCTCCTAAAAACAGCAGCTTGAAGATCTCAGTTCTCATTTACTAGAAACAAAATAATGTCCAAAAAAAGTCACCTTTGCCTTCACAATGGAACCAAAGCTGGAAAATAATAGTGTACCTTCACTGTCATGCTCCATTTCCCCCAGGCAGTCTCATCTCCCATGGGCTTCACTTCATGAATACTGATTTGCTACTGGACTCCCTTCTGTGGTGATGCTGCTACCTCTGGCCAAAAGGGAATGCAGGCACTATTGAAAGGATAATTCATTGAAAAGATAATTCATTCAGGGTTTCCTCCAGACAGATGATATGGATCTAAAATTTGCCAAATCTGACTCTTCCAGCTGGGGTAGTCTCCTTATCCAAGCAGGGCTAGTGCCTCTACATTGTGCCATAGGACAAGCAGCACATACTTGGTGTCAGGCTATAAAAACACCATTCTGGCAAGGTGCAATACATCAGTCTTAGTATTTCAGAAATGTGGATCCTCTTGCAGGAATGGAAGAAAAGAAAGGGGGGGGTGGGGTGCTGCGTGACCGAAAAAACCCAATGCACAAACCCACAAATCCTCATGATGTTTTGGAGCTGTGTTTCATATGCATGTAAAGTAGATCCTGGTCATGTGCTATCCAGTGTTCCAGCCCTGAGCACTGTGGATACAAGCCCATCCAAACTAGTTGGCCTCTTGCAACCTTGAACTCTATGAAATGTCTGGGTAAGGATTCATACATCAGGCGATACAGATTTAATGATGGTGTTAGTGTAAGGCAAGGGGCAACAAAAAAAGGCTAGCTCTTACACTACTCAGGGAAAGCTGTCTTTGAAGGGAATAGAACTGTTAACTGGTGAAAGCGATAGAGTTGGGTTGCCTGTCACTATTTCCCATTGTACTGCTAGACTGGTGTGAGCAGAACAAACTGTTCCATTGCCATTTTTTATTAAAATTTTCATTAAATGTAATGTGAAAATATGGTACTGTTGGAAGGCAGACTTCAGCCTGTTCAGGACACTTGTTAACATAGTCCCTTGGGAGACAGTTCTGAAGGGCAAAGGGGTCCAGGAAGGCTGGACGTTCTTCAAGAAGGAAGTCTTAGAGGCACAGGAGCAGGCTGTCCCCATGTGTTGTAAGATGAACTGGTGGGGAAGACGACCGGCCTGGCTGAACAGGGAGCCCTTGCTGGGACTCAGGAAAAAAAGCAGAGTATACCACCTTTGGAAGAAGGGGCAGGCAACGCAAGAAGAGTATAGGGATCTAGTTAGGTCATGCAGAAAAAACATCAGAAAGGCAAAAGAACACCTAGAACTTAATCTGGCCACTGTTGTAAGAGATAACAAAAAAGGTTTTTACAAATACATTAACAACAAAAAGAGCCAGGGAGAATCTCCACCCCTTATTGGATGCGGAGGGGAAGATTGTCAACAAGGATGAGGAGAAGGCTGAGGTACTTAATGCCTTCTTT
>VYXH01002873.1:0-32278 GCA_013397275.1 Burhinus bistriatus | reverse complement strand
CCACAGTATAGGAGGGACACGGAGGTGCTGGAGCATGTCCAGAGAAGGGCAACAAAGCTGGTGAGGGGTTTGGAGAACATGTCTTATGAGGAGCGGCTGAAGGAATTGGGATTGTTTAGTCTGGAGAAGAGAAGGCTGAGGGGAGACCTTATTGCTCTCTACAACTACCTGAAAGGAGGTTGTAGTGAGATGGGAGCTGATCTCTTCTCCCAAGTAACTAGCGACAGGACAAGAGGAAACCGGTTCAAGTTGCGCCAGGGGAGGTTTAGGCTAGACATTAGGAAAAAAATTCTCATTGAAAGAGTTATCAAGCATTGGAACGGGCTGCCCAGGGAGGTGGTTGAGTCACCATCCCTAGAGGTGTTTAAAAGTCGTGTAGATGTGGTGCTTGGAGACATGGTTTAGTGGCAGACCTGGTAGCGTAGTGTCAATGGTTGGACTGGATGATCTTAAAGGTCTTTTCCAACCTAAATGATTCTATGATTCTATACTTTGCAGATGCAAATAGCAGCACAGTGACTGTAGATGCTGCAAGGATTGTGCAGGAGATCAGAGAGATAATGGAAGAAGAGAGTGAGTTGTTTTAGTACAAGATAAAAGCATATGGAAACAATGACTTGTATAAAGAAAATAAGAGAAAGAGAGAGAACAGCGACTACCAATCTCATTGTGCAAGAACCAGGAGGTATTAAATGAAAAAGAAAATAAGCATATTCAAAACTGAATAGTGAAAACAGTTTTTCATGCTCTGAGTAATTAAACAGCATTTCATGTTTCTTTCATGGAATTTATTGCTCTCCTGAGGCAGTAATTTGTAATTAAAGAGATTGTTTTATTTACTTGGGCAACCACAGTATTTGGTATTGTGCTGATAAATAGATTGTATCCATAGTTTGCTTAGAAAACTGTTGTGAAGACTAATCTTAAGTCTATAACTATGAAGTACCATGCATGCCAAAATGGGAGTACAGAGGTAAGGAAAAGAGCCATGTGAGCAAACGGCATTTGTGGCATGAAGGGCGTAGCAGGAAGTAGGGGCTCAGGTGTTGGCAGAGTCAGATTGTGAGTCAGCTTGGCAAGGGAGGACATAGGTTTTCAATGAGATGTGGAGGGAGCTGAAGTCTGTGAAATTGTTTGAGAACAGGGAAGGTGTGACCTTCACTGAGTGCAAGAAGAGTTTATCATATCTACCGGTATTAGGGGAGTTGAGATGGGTCATGGATGACAAAAAGGAGACTCTAATTGATGTCATCTAACAAGTGGCAACTAAAGTGTAGGGTAACAAAGATGGTCTGGCAATTGCTATCTATAGTAAGCATGTAAAATACTGTGATTTTATCACAGTACAGTAAAAGTTACAACTAGACTCTGGGATTGATACATTCAAGGACCTATTATTCTCTTAAGAGTATTATATCTGGTAACATCATAGAAAAGGAAGAGAGATGTGCTTGAATACAAGGCCTCAATGGAATGTAAAAGAGAATGAGGCATTTATACTAAGACTCATGTCAGGGAGACTAGTGCTGTGCTAAAAGGCCTGGAGTCATGTTTGGGTATATAAAGCTAAGACAGAAATCCTGCTCCTTTTTTCATCAGGGTGAGATCTTGCTCTTTGAGAGTAGCACTCAATAGCTCTGTACATTACTGATTCCTTTGTCTGATACAGGCGTAGGCTGAGTTGAATTTATGTTTCTCTCTGAGCCGTGTGTGAAGTCAGTGCAGAAGAATATTGATGAAGCTTTTTATTTAGTGTAAATATGCTTTTTCGTACAGTGTCACTCACAGCTCATTCACTGATGGCTTCCCTGCTCCAAGACAGTTCTGGTTGCCTGGAGTTACATAAAATACAGTAATTTGTATCCTGAGTCACTGGACACATGAATAAGTTAATGGCTGGCAAGCTGTCCTAATTTTAAAGTTGTGAGAACACAGTGCAGCCGCTGACAGCAATTTTAATTCTGCCCTAACACTTGCACATACCTCCTCTCCAATGCACAGCTGGCTCAGCACTTACATGTCCAAATGCAGAGTCTGGGCAATCATGTCCAGCTGATACAGTGTGGTTTGCTGTGGGTTTACGCCTCCAGCTTTGCCTCTTGGAGCATCTGTCTTATGCTCTGGACTATTCACATTTCTTTGGCATCCACCAGGCTGGATAACTAGTTTAATTATATATCCTTTTATGATTTTATTATGCACTTTTGTGCTGTGGCGTACTTGCACGGGCTGGCTTAGACTGTAGTTCAGCAGCACAGGCTACCATTGCAGTTTTAGTAAGGAGTAACGGCCACCTCCCTGACCTCTGCATCCTTGCCCTCCCATTTGCTTTGCCTTGTACCAGAGCTGTAGAGCTGTTTCGTAGAGCAGCACGCTATGCTTATTGGGGTTAAAGATCACCTTGCATAAAAACATAGGGTGCTTGTCAGTCAAATTTTCCTATTGTGGGTCACAAGGTGGTCATGTAAGCATGCTGGAGTACTGTTGCTTGTGGTGGTGTTGAATGTGTATCCATCCAAGTAACATAAGGGAAACCAGAGAGGCATGGGCAGTACTTCCATCCAATGTGAAGGCTCAAGTTTTGGTGTGGTACAGGGGAGAAGGGGTGGAAATTGCTGCAGCCCCTGGTCCCTTCTGATGTGGCAGAGTGGGAGGACATGGTGTGGTGGAGCAGGGCATGGCATGCCACGTGGTGCTCTAAATGCATCTCTTCCTGCTGCCAACTATATACAAGTGCTTAGATTAACACTGGCTGAAAGAATGAATGCTTTTCTGCTGAACAGCGGCTCCTATGGCTATGCTTACACCCTTTATCTAACTCTTCCTATCATTATTTCTCAATTTTTAATAATAAAATAATGACTCTGGCTTTGCTTTTGTTGCCCTGTTATCCCACTGCATTAGAAAGCTGAATTGTGAACTGAGTATACTTCTTGCAACTCCATAGTATGCTGCTCAAGAGGCTCCAGTTACTTTGGGACTGGTGTGAAACAGATCCCAGAATTAGGCATGGGTGGCAGTTTCCCTCGTGATCGCTTTCCTACCGTATCTGCCATGCTCATGTGTGAATCTGATCTATGATCTCTGTTCTCTCTTTTTAAACAGCCTCAGGATGTCTCTGTGCCCAAACATAGGACTGGGGGAAAATTAAAACATTGGTTAAGTGTCAGGAATCGCCAGCCCTCTTCCTATGCTGTTCTGCTGGAGCAGACAGGCAAAGCTGTCCATGCCATGTCCTCAGACTCTGCTCACTGTATTTTTAGACTGTGCTGTAAGCACTTTTCATTTTGAATCTTATGAAATTCCCCTCTTCCCTCAAATTGGATTACTTAAAACTTTGAATTCCCTGCCCTTACTGCCTTCTGTGACACAGTTTTTAACACAATTAATAATTTTAAATTAACTCATGTGCTGGTCCTGCAAAGACACCGTCACTTAACATAATCATTGCACATTAAGCAAGGTTATAATAAATTAACTAGGTTTCTATTCTCTTGTGGTTTGCATGTTATTTTATGTTATGGAAATTAAGTAATTCTTCCCTAAGTTCTAGTTAATGTGAACACTAGTTCAAAATACAGTTGCAATACGACAATTAATGACACCTAGAGGAAAACTACAAAGACTGCAGTAGTTCCTTTCTTATGTTCCATGTGCCTTGAATTGTCTAGCTCTTGATTATGGATTCTTTGGTCAGCCTCGGCTTTAAATGAAGTTGCCAAACACTGCAGACAAGTGTCTTGAAAGTGAAGAAACATGGAGGCAGGGCTGGGATCTTTCAGAAGAGCCATAGGGGTTGTACAGCCAACAAAGCAAGGACTCAGTCTGGGATGCTACAGACTTCAGGATTGCTTTGATACTTAGTAGATGGGATTCACAGGCCTTAAAAACTGACTCTTTATGGTTTGGGGAGGGTCTTCTGTGAATTCAGCACAAAGGCTTTCTCCCAGTTTGTGTCTCTTGTTCTACTTGAAGCATTGGGCTGCTTCTTCACCATTTTTTTAGTGTGTGTGTCTGTGATACTGATCTCTCCTAAGTGGTAGATTTCAGGTACTGATATATTTTTCTCTTGTTAATAATATTTTATTGCTGCCAAAATTTGAGCGTTTTTTTTATTTCTCTTAAAATAAACTTTCCAATAATAAAATCATTCTTGCCCAAGTAGAATAGCAAATAGTGTAAAATAGCCATTATCTGTGAATAGTGAAGGTTGCATTTACTTCTCAAATCTGTAATGGTGCTTGTCAGTTCTTTGTTTCATCTGTGATACTGGATTTAAAAGCTGAGTGGAAGAGGGGAAAGACAGCAAAAACATTTCTCTTCCTCCCTTTCACAACATATTCTGCTCTTTTCATTGCTTTTATCCCGTAGGTTTGGTGTTTGCTTCCTTCGTATGCCTTAGTGGTTACTTGTGCAATTTTTGCCTTGCACTTTTTACCTCCTTATTGCTTTGTCTTTTCCTAGAAAGTTCTCTTTTCTGTTTCCAAGATGTTCATTTTGTTACCAATTCGAACTATGCTTTTGTTCAACCTGTTATATGTTTTGCAGTATAAAAGCGACATAAGCAATGTTCACTTAGGCTGTAATAACTTTATGAAACACATTACAAGCAAGTATTTATTCATGAAGAGTTACTGTCAGATTCAGAAAAGTTCTTCATTCTTACGTGGATGCAAATTTTTGGATCTTCAGTAAATGCAGATATCCACCAACTTCTACTCTTATTTTCATTTAAAAAAGAAGGACAAACGTGAACAAAAAGCTAATTTAGAAGGGTATCCTCCTTACTCCCATTTCTGCTGTCTTCAGAGTTGTTAGCTGTTCTGCATGTGTAGCACTAGCAAACAGTGTTTGCTAGATTCACGCTGAATCCATACAGATTACAGATTTGATCCAACAGGAGCTCCCCAAGGGTGGCATTTGTAGCATGTTGTTCTCTTCCACAGGAGACTGCAAAGTACAGACTCGGTAGTCCAAAACTGTTTGATATCTTTCCCTATTTCGGTCTCTACCAAAAGAAAGAAACTTGAGTATGACTTGCTCTCTACAGATTGTTAGTCACAATCAACCCATATCAACATACCTTACTCACAGTAGGGTAGTGGCAATAAGGTTTTATTTTATACACCACAATGAATGAATTGGCATGCAAGTCCTTACTCCCCTCTTCTCCCTCATATTTATGTTGTTACACAGTTTTACGTTACATTAGATTACCGTTCATTTTATAGATACATGGGCTGTGTGCATCTGTTCACAGAATTACAGAGGAGAATTAGCTCCCATATTGTTTAATATTTTTCCCTTACAGCCATTTAACTAACTACATTGTTTTCTGCGTTAGTAAGTTTGATAATGGACTTTCATGCTCTTTAGAGAAAGCTGAACTGAGTATTTTCTTCAGATGTAAATATTTTGTGAACTAATGTGGCACCTTGTCATATGCGGTTCTTATTTTTTTTTATTTTGTTTTATTTGTATCCTCCATTTTCTTTGCTGAGAGCTGAAAGCTATAAACTAACCTGGGTTAAGATGATGCCTGCCTAATGCTGCGTTTGTGTGGCAGTCTATCAAAATGCTTTTATGGAAAGATTTCCCCTATAGTTACATGGAAAAACATTTTTGATTGGCAGAATAGTTTTTGTGATATTTGGGCATAACATCATACGTATGTCCAGGACAGCAAGGTAGGCATCACTGGAGTATTGTTACTCTCAAAAGAGGCAAGCAGTGGCCTGTGGCTGAATAGATGTTGGCAGCAGCCTCAGCAAGAACATGCATGCAGTGCTGGTGGATGTGAGGAATTTGCTAGTTCCCCTAATGCTTTTTGGGATGATGCTATGTGCTGTGGTTTGGGCCAGATTGGCCAACGTGGGGCGCCAATAAATCTGTCGTTCCACCTGATTGGGCCAATCTGGCAGTTGTTAGTGCAGCCATAGGCATTTGGTAACCCAGTGTTCAGTATAGCCTCTGTCTTCTGCTTCAGTGTCTCACCAGGGTGGGTATACACAGACCTGCTATGGCAGAGCACAGAACCCAGGCTGCAGTGGAGATCCTTCTGGTAACTTCATCTGTATGCTACAAATGTGCATTTCATGTACGTCCATATAATTCCTTTTCATTCCATTTTACTGGTATCATTAGTGTGACGGGGTCTTCTGTTTGTATTGACTGGTGACCAGCATTTGCCCGTTCAGGGATGCCTTGTTTTTCACTTCCCTGAAGTCCAAGAAACTGGCAGATAAAAAAACCATAAGTATGTCAGAGTTAAATTTTGTCATACATTTCTCCAGATGAGTCAAAGTAATGCATGAACTCTTGTAGTCCCGGTTACTTGCAGGTTAAATCTTCTAGGGTCAGGCCCTGAAACAGGCTGAAATTGTGACTATCAGACAGAAAATATTCAGTACAAGATGCTGCAGAAACTGTGCTTTGCAATATTTAGTGCTATCCCTTATGCTTAGTTATTTAAATATTTTCAGACTAATGAGTATAGTTTGGTCAGATGCTTCTTGGTAAATTTGGGTTTCTGACTTCTTTAGTTTTATTCTTGGTGCTCTGATGACAGTACTTTTTCATGAAAAATAGTACAAAAATTTCCCGTCCCTGTTTTTTTGTAGTGTTTTGGAATACTGAAGGATAATATAGTAAATCTTTAAAAACAAAAAAAAACCAAACCAAAAAACAACCTTCATTTTAATGAGCATCTTGTAGCAGTTTTTCTTATGTTTCAGTGATGCAACAGATGATGACTGGGAGGTAGGGAAAGGGGAGGAACATAAATTACTAAGTAAATGTACTTCTTCAGGATGCAAAAGGGAAAATAAAATTAAGGACAAGGCAAGGTTTGAATTTACTGCTACAAACTTTGCTTCTCCTCTTATGAACTATAACAAGACTGCAGCTCCTGCTTAGAAGATGGTGAGAAGACGGAAGTACAGCACGTGAAGAAACAGCAAACCATCCCCAGAAGACTGTTCTATAACTGTGTAATATGAAGGGTGTGTGGTGTGCACAAACTTAGTGGGTGCTGCACAGATTGAAGTATGCTGCATAGCTGGGCAGTTTCTTCAGGGAAATGGAAAAACAGCCGTAACACCTAAGTCTAGTTCTGGAAAGATCAATACCCATAAGGGATCAGCATCTGCTTTAGCAGGCTAAAAACCAGTCTGAGGCAGATACTTAATGCTACAGGAAGGTAACATTCAGCATGAGGAAAAAATGGAAACAGCTAATACCAGTTGGTCTAAGAAGATAATTGCCTGTCACAAAAGTTGCTTTATGCGTATATGTTGGCCATCACGGCTAGGACAACATTACTAGGTGAAAAACAAATGCAATCTGGAGGATTTTAAGTTTTTGTTCCTCTAGAACTGGAAAAGAGTGGGACAGTGAGTGGCTGTTGTGAATGGAGACTAGAGGTCCAGGTTGGGAAGTCTTTGGGTCAGTTTTTCTCTCCAAGGCTTGTCAGCTGTGTGCATTGGACATCACTGATGAGAAACCAGTTCTGTTGATCAGACCACGGGGGGAGTGTTTATGTCAGCAACATCTCCTTTTTCTGTATGCTCTTCCTATGGGCTTTCCAGATAGTAGTACCTCTTTGTAGGGTAAGATTTGGCAATGGTAATAAAGCTCTGCTAAGACCTCAGACATCTATTTCATGTAGTCCTCAAAGCACTCAGAATAGAACAGTTGCATAACCATTAAACATGAGCTATGTAACCTAGAAGGAATTACCAAAACACCTATTATATTATGCATCTTTTCTGGTCTAATTATATAAACATGCTTTATTATTTATGAAACTGCATCACTTCAAAATTTAGTACCCTGTTTCCTTTCCTTCTTTCTGCCCTACTAATTTTTTCTCTTAAGACTTTCAGAGCTGCATTTTGAGCATACAGATTTAGGACAGGACTAGTCTCAAGTGGCACTGTAACATTAAATATTAAATAACTGATTCAAACTGCAGCCAAGAGGAAAATAGGATGACAGTCAAATCTTAAGCCAGAAAATTGAAGAGGAAAGCAATAAAGATTTCTCAATTTATCATACCTGCTTTTTGCACATCTTAGTGAGCTGTGTAACTGTCTCCTTCCTCAAATAACTTCTCCTTAACTGTAGTTCAGGAACTATTTACCATTTGCATGGTTGTTCCAGTCTAACTCAACAGCAGTACCATGCCAAAAAGGGCAAGATTGGTTTATGTATTTATTTTTAATTAACACTCTATATATCCACTTGCATCTGCCAGGCTTTGCAGAAATGCAGCAAATTATCATTACAGAAATCTCAGGAGGCAGCAAATTGGAACAGTGGGGCTACTGCCATCAAACATATTGTCACAGTTGCAGCTTTGTATGAGACTAGTTATCAGGACTGAAGATCCGTAAAGATTTAGTGGAGGGTACAGACTGATTGAAGCAGAGTTGCACTTCTGTCTGGTTTCTGAACCAATTGAAGGTATGCCATGGGGCTGTCCTATGTGCTAATTGTGTTTCTGATCTGCTCTGTGTTTGGGTTTGCAGTGTATAGCTCTTTCGTTATCCAAGGACATAGAGATGTAGCTCTTAGTTATTATAAAAGAGCTGTATTAGGTGAAGGAGATTGAGAGATTGGAATTTAGAGTAGAAATTCTTTATAAATTCTCTCTGGAAATTTGCAAGTGAAAACACACATCTGTGCATACCAGGCTGAATGCTACCTGAGTTATCAAATTACCTTCACCCATTTTGAGTTCTGCCTGGAAAAGAGTTGGAAGTCTACTTTTCTTAATTCCTTAAAAAGCTGATGTCTCAAAAGAAGGTGGCAATTTATTGCTTTGCTCTTCCAGATAGTGACGCAGGCTGTGAAGTACCACAATTCCCTAACAATTCTGTGGGATAGCACTGCTCACTGCTTGTGTGTGTTAGGGCTTGTGTGTGGTCAGGGAAGGCAAAACATCCAAACAGATTGCTCAGAGTGGAATACAGGAACACTTGAATTCTCGTGTGCCTGATATAAAAACACAGTTTTGTGCAACTTAAATACTGTAAGATTGAAGTCTTAATACTGTAAGATCAATGCTTGTGCTACAATACAAATGGTCTTAAGTCAGAATTTGTGAGACCATTAAAAGTGCTAGTAGTCCTCCTAGGGTTTGGATGGATTAAGCATTATTTTTCTGTGCTCTGGCTTGTATTTTTACATGGCATATGGCGTAAAAAAATACTATCTTTGTGGGGTTTTTTGGTTGTTTTAAGGGAGGAGGGTTGCTGTTGGTTTGTTGGGGTTTGGTTTGGGGTTTTTCTAACCTAAAATGGGACCTGTAACAGGTCAGTAGACAATGTCACAAGTATTAAGAAATTGATCCAAAAGTTCAGAGTCCATTGGTTTTGGAATCATCCTCTAAATATCTCCCCTTAGTCATAACCATCTAGAAGGAATGTGTAACTCTGGCTAGGTCAAGAGCAGCATTAATTGAATTAAGTCCCCTTGAGTGAATCAGAAAGTTGAAGGCTGTGGTACTGTGTCTGAGGGAGCAGAAAAATGCAATGTGAGGATAAAAGATGGACTACTTTAAGTCACAGTGGGCACATGTGGAGCTTAGCAATGCTTCCTGCTTAAAAGAAATAAACATTCGGTGTTGTTTAAACTCTGCCTCAGAAGTGCTCCTTTGAGCACTCTCACAGTGAACATACTATTCACAGCCACAGGAAATCATTGCAGCAAAAATACGTTTCAGTCTCAGCTAACGATTGCGATAGCCCAGCTACATGCTCGCCCAGTTCAGTCAGATGGTGAGGATTAAAATGAAGGGAGAGCAAGCTGCATGATGGCAGTTCAAGCCTTCTCATCTTCTCCAGAACCAAGGCTTGCACCTGTGGAGTTTGTGTTAGGCTCGGTTTGGCTTTCAGCCCAAAGCCTGAGCTCGGAGGCCTGTCAGCCACGGCCAGGAGTTAAGCAGCAGGTGACTGAGAACAGCAAATCTGAAATTTTGCTCAAGTGAATTTCTATGGGTAAAACTTCAGGAGTCTTCAGTTTCTCTGAAAATAGTTTTCAGAGCCAGAAAGCCAGTTTCTTCGACTGCAGGGAGTGTGGTGAGCCCCATGGCTAGTTGCAAAGTATAAGGGAGGTTTGTTAACTGTTTTGAAGTGTGGCATTCTTATATTGCTGTTTGTGACCCTGACTGTAGCAAATCAGTGGTAAAAGCATCTTTGTAAATAACAGCTACAATTCTGGAAGCAAAACAGCTGTTCTATTTTTAACATTGTGCATTTATTATGTTTTATGTTTGCTTGTCAAAAGTTGCTTGGATAACTTTGGATCCTTGCACACCATTGCTGGGCAGCAGGCACTGGTTTGGCATTGGAGGTGTCAGGGGTATGTGCTTGTGGTGGGGAGGGCTGTGTGCTGCCAGGGGAGTGCTGCGAAGCTGGAGGCTCTGTGGGAGTGCCTGTGTTCACAGCTTGGCCAGCCGGTCTTCCTGTAAAAGAAATGGAAGAAAGGGAAAACTGCAGGAGTAAAGAGGCCTTTTGCCTCTTCAGCCTTATTCTTGGGAGAAGGGGCCCTCTTCCTGTGAGAGCAGCCATGCTGAGCTCACTCTGCTGCACAGCAGGTCCATGGGGAGGACATCATCTTTCTGACACAGAGCACAAACCTCATACGGTGGGCTCTGCAAAATATATGTGTGTGTATGTGGGGTAGGGTGGTGCTTTGCTTGAACATTGCTTGAACAATTTGTTTTTATTAGCTGAAGTTTAATTTCACATTTCAGAGCAGAAATTTGGAGCGAAATTTTAAGGACAAAATTCATCAGTGTGATGAAGGGAACCTGGTTAGGCATATGCATGAAATCAGTGAAATGTTTCCTCAAGTGTGCACTTAAATAGTTTTTGCTGAATTGGGCATGACGAGGTAGACCAGATTAGTTGGCAGAGGCTCTCCAACTTTTCTATCTTCTTAGTGTTCTGTATCATGCTGAAGCATCTTTAGGATTTCATTAGCAGCTCAAAGTTAAAAGGGTTGATATGTTAAGAAACCGTCTGTACTCTGGATCAGGAACGACTCACATGTTGCACAAGAGCAATCAGATCTGTTGCTGCACTCTTGAGGGGCTCTAGAGCATTCATTTTAAGACTACTTTAAAAAGTAATTTATTTTTTTGTTACTGAAGAGTCACTTTTAGCTTGACTCTTTGGTGCAGCATATCACATCCATATTTGAAACACAACAACTGGCTCGGTAAGCACCAGCACAACTTGAAGGATTTGCCGGAAGGGCCGTATGTAAACAGATTTGGTCTCCCTCATCCTGAGCTCGAGCAGACCAAACATGAGCCTGGTTCAATCTGGAAATCTTGTAGGCACGTTAGTGCAGGACTAAAGCAAACCTCATAAACTCTATTGCGAGCAGACAGATCAAGTCTTCCACAACACTTGTTCCTTTCATCTGGGTTTGCTGGATTTAAATTAACCTAAGAAGTCTTTTAAGCAGCATACTTTGTGTGTATGTGGGTCATTCAAATTTTGTGTCTCTGTATAACTGACTGGAGGAGTGTTTCAGGTCTGGGGGCCAGAGCAAATTCTCACAAAACAGAGCAGCTTCAGCTGTCCTCATCTTTCAGTTAAATGTGAATTGATATGGCGGTCACTTACAATTGGGTGCTTCACCCAGTGGCCTCTGTTTTATTGCTTTAATAGAGCAGCAAGTAGTGCTGAGGGGAAAGGGGAACGGGGAACAAAAGATATCTTAGTACAGATCTTGCCTTGCTTTCCCTAGTCAGTTGAGCTCTGCTGCTGCTGCTTTAGAAGAGTTTGTTACTTTCCCTGTTGCAGACAACCAGCTGTCACCCAAACAACTGACGTTCAGTATGAGCTGCTGATGCTTAAGAAGGACCTTTAGCAGGATATCAGAAAGGGTACCAGAGAGGGTTTATGCCACTGGCCAGACATCTTCCCTTCCCTGGGGTCTGTGACTGTTCAGACTATGCTCAGGCTAAGGGCTTTTTCCAACCACGAGAGTTGGGACTGTTACCTAGGACAAATAAAAGGCCTCTATTAATCAACACCACTTTATGGATTCAGATGGGAATGAGACTTGATAACCTCACACTTAAGAAAGATGTCCTTCTCTTCTATGGTGTGCTACGCAGAGAGAAAGAACATTTTGCCTGAGTTCCCAAAATACTAAAGTAGTTTGGACCCTGGGCTGTACTGTGAGTGGACGTGATTCCTAATTGTAACTGTTTCCCTCTACTTGCATCTATTCATCAGTGGGCTGCAGTGAGACCCAAAGAGAAGTATAAAGAGGTGTATACTGTAGATTGTGAATGATGGAGTTTGAGTGAATAATGCAGCTGCACAACCTAGTTCCTGTCCCTTTCCTCCCTGTCCTTCCTCCCAAGTCATGGAGTATTATCTCCTATGTAATACAGCTTCACAAGAAGAGAATGGTCCTACACATGATGACTTTGGGGCTAACAAATCCTTCAGGAGTCTGAGACGTGACAGAGGAGAAAATTGAGCCTAGGTGCTCCAAAGCCTGGCAGGTGTTCTTACTGCTAGGCTACTGAGTAAAAGGTGCGGCTGAGGGGGAGTGAGGACTGTTCATATGCCAATAAAGCATCAACAGGGTTTTAGGTTACTGGCTCCCTGCAGCAAGGTAGGAAACCAGACAGAGAACTGAGAGCTAATTCAGTTCCCGGTGTGTTCAGAAGCATAGTGAACTTTGTGTGACCTTGTGCAAAAGATTATTGGTGTATCTACCATTAAATTTCTCACGGCATGTATCTGATAGCTACAGATGGACTCCTTGCCTTTTTTTACGCTACAGCTGAAGCTGATGGGAACAACGTCCCTTAATTTTGACCATTTGTTGTATGTATATTTCTTCTGACTGTAATGCCTCATAAATGTCACTCATTCTGTAAATGGTCTTAACTGTTGATGTAGTTTAATGTAGATTTTATAGATCTTCATATATGTTAATTTGTAGGCAACAATCATCTAGTTAATTTTTTGTCTTTTTTTAATTGTGTTTTATTTAAAAAGATAGTTACAAATGAAATCTCTCCAGTAGTTAAGGTGATTGGTATTAGCAGTTAATGTGCAACACTTACTAAAATGTTGAGCATACTTACCTAGCTAGTTAGACCAGATATATTCACTTACTGTACAATAATAAATACTTTAATAACTTAGAAATCAATTTTCTTCCAAACCGTCTTGTGTTCATCTATTTGACTTTGGCCAGTGAATGTTTTGCTGTTAATTGCAGCAACAAACCATCTACAAGTAGTGGTAAAACAATACGGGAACCTCCTTGAACTTCTTTGTATGGGATTGATGTTCCAATTGGGGTACTGAGCCAGCAGAATTTCCTTTTGAAGCCCATAGACAAGGCAGCTAGCAGCCTGGTACAGAGCAGTGGAAAGTCCTTTGTAGCTCTGCTGCCACTGGTTAACTGATTAATGATGATAAACTTGCTGGGAGCCAATTCCGACTTTGCTTTGTTCTGAATTTTTCTTTATTATAGTTTGACCAAGCCAGAAGTTTGTTGAATAGCTTTTGTGGATGTTGTTTAGCAGGAATGAGTGATTTTATTTTATTTTTTTCTACCAATATTACTTATTTTTTTAAGAAATTAGCACTTTGGCTTGTCTCTCACCCAGTTCTGAGCATTGCTTTATCTTCTGATGCTCAATCCAAGTAGGCTTGTTTGGCAGGTTAAGGAAAAAGAGGAAAGAAGAGAGAGGTGGGCCCATGCAAATCTCATGAAGTTCAACAAGGCCAAGTGCAAGGTCCTGCACGTGGGTTGGGGCAATTCCGAACACAGATACAGGCTGTGTGGGAGAATGGATTAAGAGCAGCCCTGAGGAGAAGGACTTGGGGGTGTTGGTTGATGAGAAGCTCAACATGAGCTGGCAATGTGCACTTGCAGCCCAGAAGGTCAACTGCATCCTGGGCTTCTNAGAGGGTAGATTTAGATTAGCTCTCAGGAAGAAATTCTTTACTGTGAGGGTAGTGAGGCACTGGAACAGGCTACCCAGGGAAGTTGTGGATGCCTCATCCCTGGAAGTGTTCAAGGCCAGGTTGGATGGGGCTTTGAGTAACCCGGTCTAGTGGAAGGTGTCCCTGCCCATGGCAGGGAGGTTGGAACTAGATGATCTTTAAGGTCCCTTCCAACTCCAACCATTCTATGATTGTATGATATATTATCATATACTTGTATGCATGTATCGACTTTGTACCATTTGAACAGTTGGAGCAAGTCTTTGGCAGACTCAAATAGTACCTGGTAGCTCTTGGCTCTGAAGTTTTTCTGAAGCTCCAGGAATTCTCCTACAGGGCAATCCATGGCTTTAGCACAGATCTATGGCAGTGGCAGTGCTGTGGGTGGTGGGTGAAAAGTTAGACTGGAAAAAAATCAGTGTTTCTGAATTTGCTTGTTTCAGGAAAGGACCTTTTATTTCCTCTGAGGTGATAGCTGCAGCAAATGCTGCAATCAGAGTCTTTCAGACACCCGGGCAGACTTGAAAATCCCTGAGACCCACCATCTGAAACTTAATCATTAACATAGTTCAAATACTTTAGACTTAATCATTAACATAGTTCAAATACTTTAGACCGCCTTTGAGCTCCTCTGTGGAATACTGCATCTCCCAACAAGAAGCTACAAACGTCCTCAAATATGTTATGAATTTTGCTCGGAGAAATGTGAAATAAAGGTGATATCGAGGGGATTTTTTAGAACAAGAAAACTTCTTGTGAGCAATTTATCAGAAATGCTGAGATTTAGGAGTGAAAGAAGGGCACTGGGAGTGCTCAGCAGTGAGATTAGGTTAGACAGTTTTTCCCTCCTAATATTTTTATTTTCTGTGACAGGCTTCAGACTTTCACTAGATGTGGTATGAAACCTTGAAGTTAAATGGCAGGTTTCCTACTCATGGAACTGGCCTAATGAGAAAATTGTTAACCAAATAAAAGCTTCCTTCATATTGCTGTCCTTGCTGTTGCTTTCATATGTGTGAATTGAAGGTTCCTACCAGCACAACTAACGTTTTGCCTCTGAGTGCTCTCTTTTTGCAGTATCTTGAGGAAACTGCCAGTATGAAAGCTGTGAGCTGTGTTGCTAGTGTGACTGAACCCTTGACAGGATTGGTATTTGTATCATCAATTGAATAAATTAATCTCTGCAGTGCTGTGGAGACTACAGGATAAGAAAGAGTTTCTGTTCAGCTGAAGTATCACACTTTAAATCTCATTGATGTTCTTACACTCTCCTGTACTCAACTTGTCAGAGGGTTGTTTATGTATGACACAACTTTCTTTCTGAATACTTGTAAAAGTAGCTTTGAAGAGGAAGATTTGGATTAACCTTCTTTTACATAGGAACACTTTCGGTTTTGAAACCATTCCAGTAGTGTCTGAATGCACTTCAGTGCCAATTAACCAAAAGCTAATAGTTTTGCCGGTGGAGAGAAAGTTGTAAGTGCTGTAAAATATGTAAAGACGATTCACACTGCAGTATTGCCTCACACTAAGGAAGCTAAATCTCATCCTGCTATAAATGTTATGAATAGTACCTC
The DNA here is from genome assembly GCA_013397275.1 of Burhinus bistriatus. Classification (NCBI taxonomy): domain Eukaryota; kingdom Metazoa; phylum Chordata; class Aves; order Charadriiformes; family Burhinidae; genus Burhinus; species Burhinus bistriatus. The sequence goes on along the minus strand of VYXH01002873.1, from coordinate 16,710 downwards.
ACTGGTGTTTGTCAAGCACATTTGTGTAGTCATTCCAACCCTTGGAAAAGAACCTAGGAATTCTAGGATTTTACTCTACATGAGGTTTGGATTTTATTTCTTTATACTTCCATTGACGCTTCTTTCCTAACTCAGTAATGGGTCCAAAAGATAGGAAGATACTCTGTATATCTTCTTTTACGGGGGAAGGGAGAAAGATTTAGAGGACAGGATGATTTCATGTTAAGTCTCCTGCTGTTTTCTCTCTTATTTTCTGCCCATCATGATCCTAGCTTCTAGTTTGCCTCTATCTGAAAAGAAAAACTAGAAGCCCAGCAATTATTTCATGTGTACTTGGGAAAATGTAGAATCATCTTTATCAAGGAAACTCTTTGGAAGCAGACACAAATTGGGGATATATATCGGTATCCAGCATACCTGTCTGACAGAAACACACTCCCTAAAACCAAGAGTGAGGTGCTGGAATCTGCTAAGCAAAATTCCAGCTCATTGTGGATGATGCTTTTTATTACTAAAGACTGTATGTGAGGTGCAGCACTCTAACATCACCTGTTGAAGGCTTAATGAAATTTCTTATTGTCACTGTCCTGGTGTCTAATAACAAGTGAACTTCCCCGCAGTAGGCGTGCGAATTGTCCTCTGTCCTCCACTGTCATGCTAGTTTTCATGAAACTTTTAAAAACTTAATTATCCTTGAAAATCTCTGTTCATGTCATGTTTGGGTGAAATTAGCCAGTATTTTCAGAGGACTAATGGGAGGCTGGGAAAAGCAGACAGATCAGCACAGTGCTTGATAACAAAAGTTGTAGAAAACCAGACCAAAATTTTGCTTCAACTTCTGTTAATGTGACTGGGGTGTGGTGGTTTGGCAGTGCTATAAGAAATCATGTGTTGAACTGTAAAGTATGTAAACCTGATATCCTAGAGTTAATCTCTTGTACCTTTTTCAGGTGGAGATTTACATTTTACCTTTATATATTTACCTATGGAGTACGGTTCCTGAAAAAGGTAGGCACTTATATTATTATGCTTTCATAACATCTCACAGATTTGTTTGAAGTCTCCTATAGGTATAATATAAAGCACAGGCATAAAACTTACGTTCACAAAGAATAAAAATTAAAATTTAATTTGCATTCATAAAATGAGTTGCTAATGGCATTGGTAAGGAATATAAGTTCTTATCAATGTTTAATGGGGTAAAAAAAAATAATAAATTGGTATAGCAACATGCTTAGTTCACTTTATTACTTTTCATTGTAGGCATTACGCTAGCAGTAAGGCTTACCAAAGTATTCATCTCAATTTCTGCATCATCCTTATTTAAATGGTCTGGCAGAGGTTGCTTTTTATTAACAAACAAAATCCATTTATGTTTTATAAAATGCTATTTTTTGCCCATTCTTTGTCTGATGTACTGTGGAAAAAAGTTTCCGTGGAGTTTCCCATCGATGCTGTGTATGTGGTGATTTAAGCAGAGAAAGGTATTGATAGCTTGTAAATGGCCTGTCTATTGACGCTGCCATAGGCTGTAACACAGATTTATGGTGCAAATTGTTTTTACAACGTGATTAGTTCTCAGAGCTTTTGTGCAAGTCAGGCCATATTTGTGTAATTCTGAGAAGTGAAATTAGGGGAATATGTGGTCTCTGTGCATTCATGTAATCGTCTTCATTTTGGACAAAAAATTGACACAAGAAAATGTATCCTAAATGTTTCTAGTGTTTTGTAAGTAAAAGGAGCAATTAGAAAAAATCCTCATCGTTTTAGTGGTTGTAATTCTTGAGGCTGTCCCAGCTGCCAAGGAACTTGGTGCCAGCAGGACTGCTGATGTGCCTGTGTGGAGAGGGGACATCAGAACTGTTCTCAGCTATTTAGCAGTAGTCAGCCGCAGAGGAAGTGTGTACACCAGTCCTCCAAACAGACCAGAGCAGCGTGTAATGTGCTACCTCTTCCTGCTTCCTTGAACACTTATATTTTGTGTGTACTTCATCCATTAACAAGTTGTATGGTCGTGATCTGATATTCCGTTTTCTGCCTTTGATCCCGTCCATGTCTGTGGTATGAAATATGAGAATAGTTTTAATAAGCAATTCTCACAACCTATAAAAGGTTACTTGGCCTGCGAGTGTGTAGAGATCGTGACGGTGGGTTCATAGGATTCTGTAATACACAAGGATACAAAGGCATTATCTCTGAATTTCTCTACTTTATTACAGATTATGACAAATACCACAAAACTGACCATTAGCAAGTATCACAAAATCACTACTAGAAAGAATACCTATGATTAATAAAGCTAATCTCTCTCAACACAAAGAAAGCGTCTGTGCTAGGAAAAACTCGGAATACCAGCATTTCTAAAGACTAAGAAGAATACAGTAAATGTGTGCTTCATTACGAGCCATTGTGAGCTGTTTCTAAAGGCTGAGTTGACATGCAAAGTGCAGGATGTCTTCCTCCTGGTTCAGCATATCCCTGCAGTTTGAGGAGGGCTGGCTGACATAGCATGGTTGTTTGAACAAGGTATACTTGCTTAACAAGCTTAACAAGGATCGGTTGTGTAATTTTGCTGTAATTTATGTAACTTCCAACATGTTTAATTTTTACAGAAAGAACTTGTTCATTTTGTAATTGTGTATGTATTTTTACTCATTTCCACAGTGTTGTAAATGAGTCTTGCATCATTTTATGCTGTTGTCATTATTCCAGTGTTCTGCTTTGTATACTCTGGTCTTTCATGTGGGAATATATGTAAATTGACAAAATTATGATTGTGATTGTAGTTATATTTACACCATCTCCCTAGTAACATTGTGTAAATGAAAGAAAGTACAGGCTTTTTGCTGTTCATCAAACACCAAAGATTTTGCTGAGTCCACTTAGAGGGGAAATCTGGGTTTACAAGGAATAAAATCCAGACCCCAAAATCTGGAGGGAGACACTTCTTTCAGAGCTTTGCTCCTGTACCAAAGTAGATAATCCTTTTTAATTTGTCTTGGTTTTCTTAATGGAATAATTGCAAAGAAACACATAATTGCTTCCTTAGAAAGCCAATGAAAAAAGTGAAGCATAATAAATTCTCTTACAAATTTGACAGAAAGATCTTTCCTTCAAAAAGCTGTTTTGTCTAGAGAGAAAGTTCATTTCATAGACAGCAGTGTCTTGCTGTGCTAATGCTACAGGAGAGATCTGCATCTCTTCAAATAACAAGGTCTGCTTAAGGCCATCCCTAAGATACCTAGTCTGGAAGACTGATAAGTGTTGTGAGTGAGTCCAGATGCAACGGCTGTCCTGAGGGGTGCAGTTCCATCACAGCAACATGTGCTCACTTACTGGGAGAGGGTGAGAAGGAGTAAATACTACAGATGTTCCTGTTTTGAAGAATGGGATATGCCACCAGCATAGCACCACATTGGAAGTACTAATTTTGACTTTTAAAACCTAAGCTAATGCTTAGTTAATACATAACTTTGGATAGTTGGTGCCATGGTTTCAGCTGGGATAGAGTTAACTTTCTTGCTAGCAGCTGGTGTGGGGCTAAGTTTTGGATTCAGGATGAGAGTGGTGTTGATAGTGCACTGATGGGTTTGGTTGCTGCTAAGCAGTCAAGGCCTTTTCTGCTCCTTATATCACCCTGCCAGCGAGTAGGCTGGGAGTACACAAAAAGTTGGGAGAAGACACAGCTGGGACAGCTGACCCCAACTGACCAAAGGAATATTCCATGCCATATAATGTCATGCTCAGTATATAAAGCTGAGGGGAGAATAAGGAAGGGAGGACATTTGGAATTATGGCAGTTGTATTCCCAAGTAACTATTATGCATGATGAAGCCCTGCTTTTCCTGGAGATTGCCTGCTGGTGGGAAGCAGTGAACGAATTCCTTGTTTTGCTTTGCTTGCGTGCACAGCTTTTACTCTACCTATTAAACTATCTTTACCTTAATCCATGAGGGTTTTTTTTTCTCACTTTCACTCTTCCAGTTCTCTCCCCCATCCCAACTGGGGGAAGTGAGCAATTGGCTGCATGGTCCTTGTTGCTGGCTGGGGTTAAACCACGACAGTTGGGTAAGACATTTTGGTACAGTATGTCTTACAAATATTCAAATGTGGTAAGACTATATTTTTAAAAGGGAAACTGCATTTTGCTGCTTTTCAAATGACCAGAATAATTAAAAGTTGATTGGTTTGTCCATTTCTGGATAGTTAAGATCCCTGATTTGAGAAGGCTGTTTTTGCCATCTTGGATGCGAAATGCTCTGTATTAGTTGGTCTTATGACTTACTCTCATGAGGCACTCCCTTCAGAAAAGTGAACCAGCTCAACTGTAGAAAAGGCTCTCACTAAAACGCTATGCCCAATGCACTGGCTCTCTTAGAGTTTCTTCATTGGCTCTTGAATTGCCAGGCAGCAAAATACTCTGCCTTCTATATTATTGTCCTTCCTTCCCAACCTGACCTAGTCTCCTTGCAACCTGCTGCTCCTTTGCTTTGCTGCATATGTTGCTGACCAGTTAATTCTTTTTTTGTTCATATTTGGGTCTCTTAAATGTTTCTTCCTTAGTCTGAGGGTGAAATTCATCTTTACCTGCAAGACTGGTATGGAGCCCATCAATTACTTAAGCACCACTTTGAGCTAGTTTTGAGATCCTTTGCTTTGTGCTGGCCCTTTGCGTAGGGATGAATTTCACCTTTTGGATTCTTTCTGAAAACACCTTTCTCGTAATTCCCGCAGCACTACTTTGTCTTCTACTGTCACCTTCCCTATTTGCTGCATAAAGCACTATTACTGCATCAGTGCTATATCAGCAGAAGGGTGAACGTGTTTCCTTGTGTCCTACCAAACTGCCCAAGGAAGATCTAACCAGGATAACTCTGGCCAACCACCATTCTTTCAAAGAATGTCATTAGGTCTTTGGTGGCTTTGTAGAGCTGACAAGCTTATCTGGCTTTTTGGGAAGATGTGCCCAAGCATAATAAGCAGTAATTAGTTAGCAGACTTATCAACTCTGTTTGTTTTAGTTCTGAAAGTGTGATACTGCCAGCATGGCACACATGCTGATGTTAATTTATTTTTAGAATGGAAGTAACTAACTGCATTAAAGTTTTACATTTGCCTAGCTGGAGCATCTCATAAGGAGAAAGAGGCCTGGGGTTTCAGCTTTGTTTCTCACTTCCCTACAGAAGCACATGAAAGCTAATAAAGCTGTATGTCGGAGAAATCTTAGCTCTCTCTAATAAGCCATGGCAAGTTTGTCTTCATTACTGCATTTAATGGCTGATCTAAATAAAAGAAATTTCTGCACCCAATAAAGCAAGCTGTAAGTCTTTGTAGTAACAACTGCATGTGATACAATATATCAATTCTTTTGCCATGCTATAATTGCCAAGAGCATTGCTGGAGATTTAAAAACTTTCTTCTCACTGAAAGCTGTGTCTCTTTATTGAACTCTTCTCTTGGGTTTTGTCTTTTTCCAGTGACTGATGTATGCTGTTAAGTCATACATAAAGTAAAAAAGTCTTTTGTTGAACAGTATTTTCAAAGAAAATCTCAATTTACAGAGAAAAAATGCCTGACATAAAGCTTTGTCATCGAATTTTGCTCTTTAGCAACAGAACCTATCAAGCTATATATTTTAAATAAGTTTTTGTCTTAGTGGTGTCAGCAGGACACTTAGATTGGACCTTCTGCTGAATAAAGTTGACAGTGAACTCAGGCAAATTCTCTAGGTTGGGAAGGCAGAGGATTGGCAGTAGGGTGTCCTGCATGTAGCTGTTTGTTTTAGGCCATGGTATCAAGATCAGGTTCCAATATTGTATATAATGGATTTTAGCTATTTAAAATGCACAAAAACTTGAGCTTCCACCCTTCTCTTTCCCTCTGTCCATACTGACATCTGCTTTCCACAGCCTCTGGATCATACAACAGCTGCTTCACAGTGCTCTCCCCCACCTCCTGCCACCCCCACCACTGAACTCTCAAGACAGGAGACCTTTATGGAGTTTGCACTGGTCTTGTCCTCAGTGCCTCCTAACTCAAATGGGTATATGTTGTCAACTTTGCCTTTGTTGTGGTAACACATCGCTCATGAAGTGACATTGTATGAATGAACTTCTTTCTTATAACATGTACAGTTGATGGCATATGCCATATCTAGATGCTTTGATTGTTTCCCTTTTCTTGAGCCTAAAGAAACAGTAAAAATGCAGGTTCTACCATTGGTCTCTGCCTTCTTCAGTCAGGAGGTGATTTTAACTGCAGGGTGCAGCTGCGTGATTGGTATGCGTTTTAAGTGTTTGCAATATCAAGGAAATATGTGGCCCTTTCAAGAGTTACAGTGAAGTGAGAGAATTAAGTCTTTGGTAAGAGAGTGGAGAAGGCAAGGCAGTTGCTTTCTTACTCACAATGGACCACACATAGAGGCATAGCTTACAGCTTTCCAGATACTCAGCCAAACCATTGCATCATCTACAAACTGTGTCTTAATATGTATGCATAAAAGACCAACAGACTTCAGTAAAATTTTTACCATAGAATTATTAGTATTTAATTATCATATTAGACATTCCTTCCTTCCCCAGCTCCCGTGTGCCTTCAGCCTTTTTTTTTTTTTTTTAACTCTCCTTTGCATCAAAATACATAAATGAATTTTACAGAGCTGCAAGGTTTAATTTTATTAGGGATCTGCTGTCATTGTCTGTAATTAGTGAAGTAAGTAATGATATTTCAATGTCAAAGCATCTCAAAGATGAAATTATTTCCTTGGTCTTGGTGTCTTTTTTAAATATTCCTTATAAAATTCTGCTTCTTCTCTAACTTAATGCTTTCAATTGTAGCTATCTTACTTGTATTACCAAGTGGTGTAACAGTGGGATGAGACTTTCTGCTTCATAAAGAGTCTCTCATTGTTGAAGTGAAAAGTATGTTTGTCTCTGTTCTTCCAAATCAGAACTTTCATTTTGATGAAAATGAACTGTTAACTGCCTAGTAATGAGTATAAAGCAGAGGTTGGGAGATGGATGGGTTTATCGCTCCACCCCAGTGCCCTGTAGCACTGTGTGTTTCAAGACATGCCCTGCCATCAGGAGCACACTCTGGTCCAGGCTGAACTCCTATCTCCCGCAGACTCAGTGGTGCAGGATGCTCTGCCCTCAGCATGGTGGCTAATGCACTGAAGAGGTGAAATAGGTCATCGTAATTAGGATTTGAAATCACCTCTGTCATTTCTGATACTTTGTGAGAAGAGGGGATCGATGTAAATGTAGGTCAACATTCACAGAATCGTAGAATCATTTAGGTTGGAAAAGACCTTTAAGATCATCCAGTCCAACCATTGACCCTACTCTACCAGGTCTGCCACTAAACCATGTCTGCAAGCACCACATTTACACAACTTTTAACCACCTCTAGGGATGGTGACTCAACCACCTCCCTGGGCAGCCTGTTCCAATGCTTGACAACTCTTTCAGTGAAAAATTTTTTCCTAATGTCTAGCCTAAACCTCCCCTGGTGCAACTTGAACCCAGTTCACTTCCCACTTCAAATATTACTATTTTCAAGGGTAGATTTGGTGATGAATATTATTCTGTGTGAGGAAACAGGCTGAGACACGAACTTTCTAAGAGAAGGTGAAGCTTTCTTTCATTACTCACTGCCAACTCTGTTACTCCCTGCTTCCTACAGCAGATTTAAATGATTTGGGGCTAAAGAGTGACTGGCCCACAAACTCCTTTAATGCAAAACATTCACCTTCCCATCCACTCCTCATCCCCCCCGTCTTGGCAAAATGGCAAATGCTAGATGTGACCATTCCATCTTAGTTTTCAAGCTTCTGAAAGAGACGTTAGGTCAAACCTCGCTACATTTTGGCAGTCTGGACCGAAGCCAGTCCTTCCACGGAAGTGCTTCATTTGAAGTGAAGCCCAAATTAAAATATCTTTATATTTCTTTTTGCACACCCACAGACTCTCTCCAGGGTAAATGGTTACTTTGATTTTTTTTTTTTTTTTAATTTGCCTATTTCACATTTTTATTGTAACATATGTATGAAATCAGAGTGTTGGCTTTACTTTTAGTTTTACTTTTTTAACTCATTTCCATGGTTCTTGTTTTTAAATTAAGTGGTGAAAAAGGTGATTTTATTTTGTTCCAGGTGGTATTTAGATAGATATATATATGCAAGATATAGAACATAAATGCATAGAGTAGGTGATCTTAAACATAGATCTTACAAGTTCTGTATTTACTCTTTTGTTAACATAGCAGGAATCGAGAGTAAAAACAATTACAAGAAATTACCTAATACAAAGGTAGCATTCTTGTGTGGGTGGTACCAGAGCCCTAGTAGTGTTGGAAAGATTTTCATCTTCATGGATAATGCATGATGAGATAGTGCTGGTTAGTGGATTAGAAGACCTATGTCTAAGTTGATCTGTGAAGTAATGACATTGACTCTTACACAGAGGTTTTTGGCCTCATATGCCATTATCACTGTGAAGTATGATTATGAAAATATGATATGGCCCTAGGTCTTCCTAGGAGTTGGCATAATATCCTGCATGTTCCTTTACCCTGGTACTAACTATGCTACAGCATTCTTTGTATCTTTATAAATCACTAAGATTTGAAGCATAAAAAATAACTAATCAATTATATTTCCACTCGATCATGTATATGCAAATTCTTCCATTTCTGACTGCAGCTGAGATTTTTCAGCATGTTGCTACCATTTGTTTCATTTGCATGTCTAAAAAACACTTTCTTGCAGAGCACCACACCGGTATTGATGCCGACAAGACATTAAGTTCCAGTGACATTAAACTGACTTCTTTGCTTATCACTAACGTAGGAACAAGATAACGTTTTTGTTTTCTTCAGTAATATTTGCAATTAAATCAATGGTGGCTTGGGTCATTAAGAGTTAATGGTCTGATTGCACTCCCATTAAATGAAAAAATTAGCATTAGCTTCGGTGATAAAGAAATAGAGCGAGGAATTCAGGATTGGCTTGTTGCTTGCTTGCTGATCCTTCGTGCTAAGGAGTATCTGTATAATTCTGTAGAATGAAAAACTTTTACAAACATCTGGAAGCAAAACTTTCAGGTGACATATGGTGACTTTTCACATTCAGTTTTGTTCCTTTAATTACCAATGAGAATGACAAGCTCACGAAAGAGCATGAATTCCCTGCAGTAGAGTCTTCTGAAATCTATATTGAGACTTGGGAACCTGAAGTTGCATGTAGGTATCCTGCTGGGAAAAGGAGCATCTGCCTGGAAAAACAAGTAACTTTTGACTTGCTCTTTTTCGAATTTACTGTTGAAGTAAGGCTGATGATACAAGGATGCTGGTGGCTGTGTTTAAAAAATGCCAGGTACAAGCTTCTGTATGTACACAGCTGATTGAGTGGCAGTTCTGCATCTGCCTTCCTAAGAAGCCTTACCCCCAGAACTGTCTGCCATGTAATTGCAACTGCTAGTGGTGCAGATAGATTGCAAAACAACAGGAAAGCCATATTGAAGTGTAAATTTGACTCCAAAAACCTACTCAAGTGACGTAAATGTATGTCAGGCAGTTAGAAAAATAGCAGTGTAGTATGGTGGGAAAAAAACCCCAACAGGTAGAGCTCCACTTCGGCTGTTATGAAAGTTCCTCTTTCTTGAAACTGTAGGATGTTTCAAATGAAGAAAATCAAGTGCTTATCCTCATGTGTGCACAAACCGCTAAGCGAGGCGATTACTGTGTGACAGCAGGAGGTGCTCTGTTAGTGGCCTACAGTTTCTATATGCGCTTAGAGAGAACCTGACTTCCTAATGCTTTTTTGTGAGTGAGGGTGCTTCATTGTACTGCTCAGTTGAGTTGGCATGTTCTTTGTCTCTTTTTTGGAGTAAAATAGCAACAGCAATACATGCAAAAGTCAGAGCCCTGGGAGAGTAGTACAGCATTTGTAAATGCCATTTTGGATTGCTTGCAGTCAAGAATTTTAGAGCCTAAAGTCAAAAAACCTTCATTTGAAATACAAAAAAAGAACTTGTCACTTCATGGTGTGGTTACTGGGTTTTGACGTAGTTTCTGTATTACGGTTCACCTGTATCTCTTCATTATTGAGATTGTTAACCTTAGAGGAAGTAAATAGTTGTTGATATGCACAGCAACTTCATAGAATTGTTATATTTGAGGAAAGAAGCGTGTCTGTGATGAAGATTGAGTTCATATCTCTGTGGGAATTAAGGCTGGGACACAGGAACAATAGGACGTTTACCTGGAGTGGTGTCTCATTTGCCATTCTGGTTTCAGAAGTTTCATGCTATCTATCTTTCTATCAATTTTGCAGCCACTTTGGTATTAAACTATTTAATAGCTTCACTGTATGCTGTGTCTTACATTTATTCTATCACTGATACTTCACCTTCAGTTTTCATCAGAACAACCTGAGGTCTGTTCTGGATGCAGTCATGTGTTCAGATGTCATCAAATACATTTCCATTTCTTTTAGCTGTTAAATAGAACAATTTTGGAAACACTAGCGTACAATTCCTCCTTAAAAGAAATGTCTCTCTCACTTTCTGATCACTAAGCTGGTAAGTTGGTCATGGCTTATTTTAGTCAGCTTCAGGAGCTAATAAAATGCAGCTGCTGTCACTGTTTGCTCCGATTAGTCATGGTAAGATGTTTTGAAAGACCTCCAAGAGGTGATGGACTCTTACTTTTGGCCAAAGCAATATCATAGCTCAGATGCTCCCAGAAAAGTGAGGAGTTACTATTAGTGTAAAATCACTACAGCACTTCTGTCTGCATTTATACCATTTAATTTTCATTCCTTTAAATAGAAACTTTTCTTAAAAGACAAATGGGTGAAAACCACACGCTTACCAGTATTATCCCAAAGTTATCTCCAGTGTTGGAAAATTAAGGTTGAATTCAGTCACCCTTACTATTTTAAAGAACAAGTATGTTTTCTCTATTATGAAAGACATATTTTACTGTACTCTGTTCACCTGTTTCTTTCTCAGCCGTATAGGGTCTCAGCAGGCTTGTGGGATGTTCAGCATACATTATAAACACTTCCCTACACTGAATCAATAAAACAACTTAATTCAGTCACAAACTGTTTTGGCTAATAAAGGGGGAAGATTCTCATTTCACAGCTGTACCTGAGGTTTTTTTGACACTGGTGCTGTTTTTTCTTAATTGTTCCACTAAAAGCTAAGCTGTATCTCCATGGAGCAATACAGGGTACAGGTTTGGTTGTTTATTTGTTTGTTTCTCTGTCTTCCTGACCTAGTTTGTGTAGCCTTGCAAAGAATGACCTGACCTCAGAAAGTCCAACATGAGTGAGATCACCAGTAGTTTTCTTCCTGCTGTACAGCGTTTGTTTTCTGGCTTCTCTATCTCAAGACTGGCCATGGAAATCTCATCGATTATCTGAAGATGAGGAGTTGAGAGGAGGTATAACTCTATCCTTGCAGTTTCTCTTGGAGAGGCTGGTTTTTCATAGCAGCCTATTTCCCCATGGTCAATTCTTCTGTTTGTACAGCCCAGGGCTTGTTGGCACTGGGAGTGGCAGGACCGTTCCGGGGAGAAACTAAAATTTTATGTAATTCTATATAATCTTTCCTTTCCCATATACACCTCAGCTACCTTTTCTACTTTTTTTTTAGGTCACTATGCTGCTTCTCCCCACTTCTTAAACTGACTATATTAATAATTTTGGGGAGTGGATTTGGGAATCCTGTAAGTCTGCAGGTTTGACGTTTTCCTGTGGACTACAGAAAGGCTGCCTTGTTTCATTCATCTCTTGTTGCCATCTTTTTACCGTGATCATTTTATCCAGTATCAACAAGTTTTCCCAAAGAAACAGATAGCATATGACCTTGATTTAGCTCTCAGAGTCAATCATGGTTCAGCAGACATGCATTAGGGTCTTTAATCTTTCTGGAGGTTATTTGTTCCTGTCAGTTCTCTAAAATATGAAGAGAATAAATAAGGAGTTTTATCTTTGTATGTTGCAATTTCCAAAGTGCTAGTGAGAACAGGGTACTTCTGGCTCCCTTACTGATACCATGCCCTGTCACCTGGTGGCTCAGTAAGACAGAGGGCAGCTGGGATTGTGATCGATTGGCTCTGGAGGTGCTGGGGAAGCAAGCCAGGGTGCAGCTGCTTTGAAGCCAACTGGCCTTTCTCAGTTGTCCAGCGACTCTTAGCTGTAGTCACACTACGGGAGATGCACGTGGTAGCCTTTTCAAAAGCCTCATCCTGCTCGCAATGTTTTATTCAACTGTGATTTTTGAGAATGCTTTTGAAGTCATCCTGCCAGTTTCATGAGAGCAGTTGTGTTGTAGCAAAGGTGACCACATCCGCAAAGAGCTGTTCAGATATTCATGTGGCGCGTGACTGTGGATGGTTTTCTTTTCCTAATGTCACTAATTCTGTGTAGATATTGTTGAAAAGGATTCTTTCCTGCTTGATGACAAGTTTCAAAGTTGACATTTTAACTGCTTTACTTACTTGGGGAAGCTGTGCCATATTTGTGGTTACTGTGCACACTAAGTCATGATACTGCAAGGTCTGCAGTGGAATGAAGCTGCTAACAGAGGAGATCGCTGACGGTGCTTTCAAACAAGCTTATGTTACTCCTTTAGTTGGTGTTGGATTGAGAAATGAAGAAATAAATGAGAAATATTTTTTAAAATTATGCTGTTTGAAGTTAAATTTGCAGTCACTGGGCTGTAAATGTTCTGCTCTGGGGCTCGTGCATTGTTGCAAATTAGGTTCCAGATAAATAAATATAAGTATATATTCTTATAGCATATGTTAGTAGAACCAACCAGTATGTAGTGCTGATACTGTGCTTCCTAAAAGCCTTGTGTTTTACAAGCATGATAGCTCAGAAACGTCCTGTTGAGTAAAAGCCCTTGGACTTTGAGATCACTCTCACAGGATTCCTGTATAAGGTCTTCCCTCCACTCCAGCAGGACTGATCCCTTGCTACTGATTCATGAGCAACACGCAGTTTCTGAAACCAACAGATACAGGTGTCAAGCCTGTTTACTTGGACTTGACTTTACTTCTGGATTTTCATTTGGTTCAGGATTGTGAAATTGCTGTTTTATAATTTCAAAACAAAGGTCTTGCTGCAGTTTAAATGGGGTTTTAGTTAGAGTATTAATGGTATTGTTTTGGAGGCAATAACAAAAATGTTTGAATGCAGAAATTAATAGTTTCAAATTCTTCACACAAGTCTTCTGCAGTGAGAGAACATCCTTCATGGGCACTCTTGACAGCCACTGTCATTAGAAATAAAGAATAAATTTATTTTTCCTCAATATTGTATGGGAATCATAAGAGGACATCATTCATGCTTAAAGTACTGACAACAACTCTTCCCGCTGGAAGCTCTCCTACACCAAAGATCACCTGTAATAGCAGACTTTCCCAAGGCAGCAATTGGTAGCTGTGGCTTTTTTAACTTTTTGGATTAACATTACTATAAAGATTCATCATGGACAGGAATCAATTTTGGTAATCTAAACTGTATTAAAAAAATGTACTGCAAAACACTAGCAGCTGACAAACTGAAAAATAAATTGCTGTATTGAAGATGTCCAATGCCCTAGACAGTTTTTTGTTCTTTCTAGCAGTAGAATAGACTTGATTCTGTTGTAAAAGTTTTGCAGCTATTGGAAAGGTGTTTGCAGAACTTGGTGCATGTTGCTTATGTCATTTGGAGCAGGAAAAAATGAGCTGCGTCAGCATGGTCAGTATTTCATTTATCATTTCCATCCCCTCTTGCCATACCTACTGCATCTACGTTTTCATTAAAGTAGTGCTTCTGGATATTTTGCAGAACAGAATAATACAAGAAACACAACATCTTGGAAATATTCACACCACTGTTTGGAATACATCTGACCATCTGATTCTTAGAATGAGACTACTTAAAGCAGGCTGTATTTTTCTAGTTTTAATGCTGAGATACCAAAGCATGAGTTTGTGAAATATCTACCACCTTGGTTTAAACCAGAACTGACCCTAGAAAACAACAATATGGCAAGAGCTAGAAGTGGGAGATTTGCCTCCAGAACCCTTGCTGCTGCCCTCAGTCTCCTTCATTCTTGAATTATTTTGAAGCAGGCATTCAGTTGGGAACTGTTTCTAGTCTGTGTCTGTTGTGATGTTTCCGTCCAGTGTTATACCTGAAAGGTTGTCATATTATCTATTACTGAAACCTTGTAATTACTTTTGTTCAGTGAGCTTATCTGCCTGATACTGGATAAATACTCTTATTTAAATAAAGAATGTCAGAGGCCACTCTGGAGCCCTTTTAACGCAATGCTGATATTTGATATTTTACTGTGCTGTTAACTGAGGGATAATGTGATATGTATGCCACTCAGGGAGGAAGTGAAGCCTGCCCTTGGCAGATTGTACTTGCTGTAAAATTGATTTGGACTCTGTGTTTTTCTTGATTACTTTTTTTGTTTGGAATTGAAAACCAAATTGCTGAGTATCTGTAAGTGATGAAAATTGTTAAGCTAAAAAAATTTTGGATGTTAAAATCCAATCATACTCTTATTCCTTTCTGTGAAAGTAGGACTGACCATTAGGTGCTAAGTAAAACAATTTCTAATTCACTGTGTGAGCAGGAAAGAGCGCTTCTGCTGCTCTCCTGAAGGATGCTTTTGTGAAAAAGGGAAAATGCCAAATTACATTTTTAAATAAACATCATGAGTGAAAAAGGTTTCCAGTAAGACCAAAGTTAGATCCCATGTAATGAAAAAGGAATTTGTTTCCGTTATCTCTTCAAAAGGGCATAAAAGTTGTTGAGGGCATTTAGAAGAGATTAATAGAGTGCTTTGGATGTCTGAGATACAAATCATGAGTCATGCTGTTAGAAAGATCAAAGCCAGTGGAGAAACTTAATTTTAAATGACTCCAACAATTCAGTGTACATCAAGAAGGAAAATGAATGCATTTTGGACAATGAGGGTTTGTAAGAGAAGGCCAGTCAGCATAGGAAATAATTTATTGTGTAAGCTGTTTGAAGTTAAGATAATAACTGAATCAAGCAAAAGAGGACAAAGCTAAGCTGGCTGGCAGAATTTATATGTGTCTGAAAGGAAACAGAAGGTTTATGAAAGAAACAAGCAAACTAAGAATATCAATGATATTCCTAATTCAGTACCAGGACACTGATGGCAAGAGGATATTCAAATGCAGACAATGGGGACAAATTTGGTGTAAGCATGGGGAGGAAAAGCAACACACTAATTTAAAAATATATATCTAGAATTGAATTTCACTTTATCTGCTTGGAATCCAGCTGAGGGTATTTAATAATATCAGAGTAATAAGTAAATGTTCTGTAATCAGCAATTTGGAGAGTTAAGCTGGTACTGAGTCATACACAGCATCTTTACTACTTGTGTATTACACTGTTCGGGCTGGTGGAAGAGGGGCCGCCAGACCTTGTGTCCCCCTGTGAACTGGTTGCCAGTTTTGACTTCAGTGCAGTATTCATCTTCTTGGCAGCCCACCTTTCTAAAAGGTGCAAATTTTTCAGTGTGCTATACATAAAAATGGCAGATCTAGAGGAAATACTTCCCAAAATGTTTTATTTGGGAAATTTTATGACAGAAATAGTTTTAATTCAGCTGGAAACTGAGGTGGCTCATTCATACCAGTAGCAAAGTATTTAGCACAGCTCTGCTCTATTGCCAGGAGCTTTTCATGTTTTGCTATTCAGATGAATGAAGCAGTCCTAATTTCCACAGCTAATTAAACCTGAGCAAAGAGTACACGTTTGGATATAAGAGCAGGTTATTAATACTCTGACTGATGCTTTGAGTTGTCGTTATTGAGTTGAACTCATTATTGAGGCAGTGACTTGCAGCAGGATAGCTATATCCTCATTTAAGCTAGTATAACGTTTAGAACAATATCTATTTTCTACATTACAAGGGCTTCAAGTCAAGTCATAAAGCTGCTTCACTTTACCCTTAAAGTAGTAGAGAAAAGAAACTTGCCAGTTAAATAAATATATTATTGGTGAGCTTTTTTTTTTTTTCCCCCGTATTATATTCCCTTCTGGTGTCACCCCATTACACCTCAGAGCTTTCTCATTTCTCCTGCTTATTGATGGTCTCGGCTACTGGCTATTGAACAGTGACAGAAGCTAGTATGAGGAAATACTGCTTTAAGTTCAAATCTAATTCAGAGCTTTGCTTCTGGTTTTTAACTGCTATTATCTTACATGTGAATTAAGGAGTTTCACAGGGGTTTGGGGGGTTTGTTTGTTGTTGTCCTGTCCCATCCCCAAGATTTGTAGACTCAAGAAACTGGGGGAGAGCAAACTCTCTCCTCTTGCCCAGTTACTCTAGGCTTTTGCTGTGCCTAAAATTTTCTGTTTATGGTTTTATACTAAAACTTTATACAAATTTAGCAGTTATAAAACGTAAGCATAGTTCCTCTGCTCTCCTCTGTACCAGGCATTCTTATTGCTAGTTGTTTTAATAGCTCAATTGCAGAAAAACACCACATTATGTCTGAATAGATCCACCAGGAGAATGATGAATGGAAACAGCAAAATGTTTGGTTTTGTGCGCTTCCACAGCCAGAGGAGAAGGTGAAAAAGAGGAAATGGATGTAAAATTTTATGTAGGCTTAGATATTTTTAAAGGTTTAGGAATGGAATGCTGCAATGGATGGCTA